>LR738713.1:866927450-866941339 GCA_902687465.1 Secale cereale | reverse complement strand
TCCTGTCTTGGGTCTCCGGGGTGTTGCCCCCCTCCACGGACGGAAGTGCCGCCGTCACTTGGAGAGGGGAAATCGTGCGCGTCGGGTAGAACCGGAGGGAATCTATTGGTTGATTGAGTCCAAACCGTGTTCGGGGTTGTTCCTATGGACTGTCCTATCGCAACCAGAGATGGAAGAGTCCACTGGTCAAACCCCGTCCGGAGAAAGTCAAAGGGCTAGACTCATGGTTAACAAGGCTTCGTGGTAGCTTTTCGGGTGTAGCAATGCCACCGAAACACCGTACGGGGTCCTGATGCATGTGTGAAAGTGATGTTGCATGCGTAGACGCGTGCCTTGGGTCTCCGGGGTGTTGCCCACCTCCACGGACGGCAGTGCCGCCGTCACTTAGATCATCGGTCAACTGGGCTTCGTGGTGGCCTTCCGGGTGTAGCAATGACACCGAAACACCGTACCGGGTCCTGATGCATGTGTGAAACTGATGTTGCATGCGTAGACGTCCGTCTTGGGGCTCCGGGGTTCGGCCCCTGCGCGCGGGGCTAGATCATCGCGTCAACGGGGCTAGGATATAATCCGGTCGGCTGGCGTAGGTACTTTACATTGGTGCCGAACTTGTTATGTGGATAGCTACTTTTTTATAAATAATAAATAATTTAGTAATAACATTCAATGTAATAGCTACTTCTTTTTTATAAATAATAAATAATTTAATAATAAATAATAAATAATTTAATAATACATAATTTCCCAAAAAAAGGTATGCCGACGGTATAACCGTCGGCATAGGTCGGCGTAGACTATGCCGACGGTTATACCGTCGGCATACCCGAAACCTTATCCACTTACCTTATCCACCCGGCCACCACTCATCGTTCGTTCGAGTCTTCCAGATCGACATCTCCCAGCCCCCTCGCGGTCGCCGCTCGAGCCCCCCGCGCCGCCGCTCGATCTAGCCCCCTGCCCTGCACCGCCGCCGGCCGGCCCCGCCCTCCCCGCGTCGCCGGCGGCCGTCCCTGCCCCTCGGTCCCGCCCCCATCTCTCGGCCCCCCTCGGCGCCGCCCCCCATCGCCGCCGGCCGGCCCCGCGCCGCACCGCCGCGGGCCGTCCCCGCACGCCCCGCATCGCCGCCAACCGTCCTCGCCCACCCCCGTCCCCGCCCGAAGACCACCGGAGAGCCGCCGTCGACGTGACTTCGTAAGTCCTCCTCCCAGCGCTATTCTCTGCAATTTTCTGGCGTAGTGAGCTAAGTTGGTCGGAGATTCGGTGGTGGGAGAGGATCTGGACGTAGCTGCACTAGTATTTCCTACTTCATTGCTAGCATCCCTTCATGTTTGATTATGGTTTAGGGCATATGGGTGATCTGATGAGTAATGACCATGCTGCCACATATTGGTTGCTGAATTATCTGTCTTAGTTTTGTCCTAGCAAGACCCAGGGGAATTGTAAATGCTTAATTGGAAGGAGTATGGTTTATGCTATGCAAAGACTGGGATGCTAAGTGACGAGTTTATTTCCAACCGAGCGTTAGGAGGTTATATGGTATTAACCATGATTTAAAATTTTGACAAATTTTCTATAATTTTGACAATTTCGAGGATGGGCGAAATATTTGCCTTCCGTTCAAGAAATTTCAGTTGGTTTGTATTTCTATGTAAAAATGAGCATGGATCAGCTAGAATTAACACAGGTTATAGTAGCGCAGCGGTAGTTAAGTTGTCTTCCGATCAGTAGGTTGATAGTTCGAATCATGTTTGCAGACATTTTGATTATTTTTACACCAAATATACATTTCTGGCAAAAAAAATAATGAATCCTTAATTTTGTTGCCTAGCTCGTAAGAAAGCAGAGGATGGCAGATAATCAGTGGACGTACAATGGTTTTATCCGTCGGAATCGAGTAACAACAGAGTGGGTCGAGAAAACTGATGTGTTTTTGAAGGAGATTTTCCGTCGTCCAATGAGAATTATTCCACCATGCCCCTGTGCAAAATGTGGCAGACGTCACAATAGAGATAAGGGAGAATGACTGAGCACCTTCGCACGTACGGATATATGAAAGACTTTATCATGCCAATAAACTTTGCCGAGCGGGACCGTGGTAGAGAGGAGGTGATGCGACAACGCATATGTGGTTTTGAGGACGATGGGGTTAGAGACATGCTAGATGATGCCTTGGCTGTAGAGGCGACACATGCAACACCTTCAGAGAATGAACCAGAGGAGCCGGAGGCAACCGCAAAGGCCTTCTTGGAGGTCTTGGATTTGTCAAAGAAACCTCTTTATGCGGGTGCCAAAATCTCTCAGCTAGATGCGATCTCGCAACTGATGGCAGTCAAGGCTGAGTATGGCTGTACCCAAGCTTGCTTCGAAGCATTTCTAGGAGTATAGGCTAATAGCCTTCCTGAGGGTCATGAACTTCCGAAAAGCATGTACGCTACAAAGAAAATCATGAAGGTACTATCAATGAATTATGAGAAAATAGATGTGTGTCCGAAGAATTGCCTTTTGTTTAGGCACGAGTATGCGGATGACAAGTACTGTAGGAAGTGCGGTTCCTCTCGATACCTTGAGGTGGTCGATGAGCATGGCGAGAAGAAGCAACTAGACATCTCCGCAGAGATTCTTCGGTATCTCCATTTCATAGAAATACTGCAGCGCCTTTTCATCACGGAGGAGTGTGCCAAAATGATGAAGTGGCACAAGAAAGGGATAAGGTACCTTAAAAAAATCGTACATCCATCGGAAGCTGAAGCATGGAAGTCATTTGATGAAGAATACCCCGAGGAAGCAGCTGAGGCTCGGAATGTCAGAATTGCGATATCAGGTGATGGGTTCAATCCATATGGAATGTCTACCAGTCCATATAGCTGCTGGCCCTTGTTTGTTATTCCGCTCAATCTCCCTCCCGGTGTCCTAATGCAACGCAAGACAATTTTTTTTGTCGCTGATCATTCCAGGGCCTGAATACCCGGGAAAGAATTTGGGAGTGTTTATGCAGCCACTGGTGGATGATTTGCTCCATTCCTGGTACTTCCCGAGGTTGACATATGATCGACATCTACAGAAAAATTTCTTGATGTAAGTTTGGTTGATGTATTGCATGCATGACTTTCCCGGGTATGCCCTATTCTGCGGATGGTGTACAAGTGGGAAGATGCCATGCCCAGTGTGCATGCAGGCTCTACGTTTAATTTGGCTGCAAAAGGGTGGCAAGTATGTAGCATTTGACCTACATCGACAGTTCCTCCCTCCAGACCATCCAGACAGGAAAGACAAGAAGAACTTCACGAAAGGCCGGGTTGTCCATGAAGTAAACGAGATTCCAACATTTTCTGGGGCAGATGTTCTTGCTCAGCTAAAAGCTCTCAAGCCTAAAGGCGAAGGCAAGGGAAAGGCAAAGGCAAAGGGGAAAGTGAAGGCCAATGCCAAGGGGAAAGCGAAGGCAAAGGCAAACGCTTTGAGGGATATGGTGAGACGCACAACTGGACTCACATTACCCCATTCACGAAGCTTCCCTATTTCAAGGACCTCAAACTTCCTTATAACATCGATGTGATGCACACCGAAAAGAATGTCGCAGAGTCCCTTTTTGCCACGATCCTCAACATTCCTGATAAGACAAAGGATAACGTTAAAGCTAGAGCCGATCAACAGAAAATTTGTGATAGACCACGTCTGAACATGCGGCCTCCTTCAGGCGGTCGAAGAAACTGGTTCAAGCCAGATGCTGACTTCGTCCTTAAACCGCCAGACAAGAAGGAAGTACTTATGTGGCTCAAACACATTGTGAAGTTCACTGATGGTTATGCATCAAATATAAGTAAGGGAGTCAATCTTTTAACGGGCAAAGTGACCGGGCTCAAGAGCCATGACTATCATGTATGGATTGGGCGGATAATGCCAGTGATGGTTCGAGGCTATGTCCCAGAGCGTGTCTGGAGAGTGCTTGCGGAACTAAGCTATTTCTTCCGCACGCTATGTGCTAAAGAAGTATGTCCGGAGGTGATTGAAAAATTGCATAAGAAGGCACCGGAGATGATATGCAATCTAGAGAAGATCTTTCCACCAGGCTTCTTTACTCCGATGATACATCTCATTTTGCACCTCGCGAAGGAGGTATTGTTGGGGGGGCCTGTGCAGAATCGTTGGCAGTACGGCCCTGAGAGACAAAACAAGCATCTCCGATCCAAATGTGGAAACAAAGCTAAGATTGAAGCTTCCATAGCTGAGGCAGTTATCCTAGAGGAGGTGTCAGACCTCAGGACATCATACTACCCAGACCATGTTCCCACTCCCGGATCCTCCTGCTACCGAGGAGATGAAGTGGCTCATTGAGCCCACGGGGAAAAAGTAAGTGCCCCTTAATAATATTTTAAACACATACTATCATTTTTATTGTACACATACTAATATTTTCCATTCTTTTGCAGCTCCTGGAAATATCCTAATGGTGCCCGTCTTCCAAACGGCATCATCACTATCCTGTTGAAGAAATATTGGCCGGGGATGTTCACTCCGGACCCAGTCAACCATCCGGAGCGCAAGATTTTGGCCACGTGCTGGGATCACTACGAAGCGGCCTTCCACCCGGCCCATGAGACGGCTGCTAAGGCCGTGATATCAAACTTTTGGGTAAGTCCTCCTCAGAAGCATTAGTCTTGAGTTTCTTTCATAGTTTATAATCGAATCGTTTAACTCATCGCTTGTTCCATTCTGGTTTTATGATTGCCTCTAGAAATTCTATAGAGTTCTTGAGGAGCACAAGGCCATGGCCGATGAGTACGTGATGCGGGCTGCGAGGAAGCAGACCCGTCAGATACAGTACGAGGTGCGCTGGGTGGCCATCTCACGGTATTATCACGACAAACATGGTGTGAAGGTGACCAAGGAAGAAGCTAAGGCACGGGACCTTACCTTGGAACGGGAGCAGTACATGTTGGTAAGCATAACAGACTTTTCATTCCGACGGTTGTGGTAAATTTCATTGTTTACTGTTCACATGCCATTATGCTTCATTATGTAGGTGACTCCTGATTGGTGCTATCGCCACCCTGAGGGATGGGCGGGATTGGTGAATATGTGGGTCGGCGCGGACACAGAGTTTCTGCCAAGAGCAGCATAAACAAGGCTAATCGAGGATGTGACGGAACACACGGTCAGGGAAACCGAAACCACTGGCACACCAAGAAAATTCAGGTATATGTATGTACATGAAACATTCTTGATCTTCTATTTGCCGTATGTTCTTATGTATGACTAACCTTTGTTTGGCGGTGCAGGAGGAGAAATTGAAGCGGCCGCTCTCAGACATCGAGTCCTGGAGGCTCTCCCGTGTGCGGCGCAATCGCAAGGATGACGAGAGTGAGTACTATGGCAATGCCGGGGAGAACCTGGAGTCCTACAAGGAGGAGTTTAAGAAGTGGAATCCTGACGGTGGAGACCCCATGTCTGCGGATTCTGACGAGAGGGCGGTGGTGAGCATAGGGCCGAGGAGTCATGGTCGGTCGGCGGTTCTGGATTCGGTGATCACCCCTTCTATCTCCTACAGACGGATCCGAGCTACCAACCCAAGGCCGAGCCCGCGCCCACGCCCGAGCATGTCCACTGCACAGGCCATCCTAGCCCAACGCAACTCTGTAAGTATTTTCCCTCTTATCTTCTTTATTTCTACTTTTATTTTCCGCTTTGTTATGTATTATGAGTTGCATCATGTCATAATGTAGGCCTACATGGAGTTCCAACGTCAGCAGCTCTACGATTGGAACCAGAGAGTTGCAGCAGTCATGGAGCACAACAGTCGCATGACACAGCTTATGTTTGCGTCTATGGCAACCGGGCAGATTCCTACAATGGAACCACCACCACCACCTCCTGGACCACAACCAGTGGTGCCTACGTTTGAACAATTTCTGGCAGACCACTACAATGTCACTCCGGTTAGTACATCACCAACCTATTCAACCACAACTTCTCGTTTATTCAATACAATCATATATTGCCTTACCATCTCTTTCCAAACATGCAGGGAACCGGTGGTGGTGCTACTGATGGTTCCACTCCTGAGTCACGGAGCCCAGTCACTCCGGTCTGGCTTGGCGGCGGCGGTGGCGCTAGCGCTAGCGGTAGCGGTGACGACCTCGGCTTTGGCAGTGGAAGTGATGTCGCTTAAGCCTTTCATTGTGATCATGTTGGACTTGCGATGATGATGCTTCTATGTTGGACTTGCTATTATGTTTATCATGTTGGACTTGCGATGATGATACTTTTATGTTGGACTTGTGATGATGATCAACTTTTGATAATTATCTTCTCTTTTCTGTTGTGATGATGATATATATATATATATAAATATATATATATATATATATATATATATATATATATATATATATATATATATATATATATATATATATATATATATATATATGCTGTTATTTGAATTGAAATGATACAAAAAAACAGAAAAAAATAATGCATAGCTACGCCGACGGTTTAACCGTCGGCATAGCTACCACCGTGTTACCAGCGGCTGACACGTGGCAACGGCTGGGAAGCCAGGCGGATGTACGCCGACGGTTGGGCCGTCGGCAAAGAGATTGGGTCTACGCCGACAGTCTAACCGTCGGCGTAGCTCGACACGTGGCAACTTCCTGGCAACCGTTGCCTGGCGGTATGCCGACGGTTAGGCCGTCGGCATATCCCTAAAATCGATGCCGATGGCTTAACCGTCGGCATACCCCCAGGCCACGTGTCAGCGTGCTATTGGCAACCGATAAACGGCGGCACCGTCAATGTCCGTTAGTTGGAAAAACTTTGCCGACGGGTGTCGATGCCGACGGGCGTACGGACCCGTCGGCATAGCACGCTATGCCGACGGCCGACCCGAGGTACGCCGACGTACGAGATGCCGACGGGGGTCGTCGGCGTAACCCTTTGCCGACGGCTTTTCGACCTATGCCGACGGTAGTGGGCCGTCGGCAACGTACCAAAATTTGGTAGTGTTAGCTAGATTCGATCAATTCCTTTTAGCCGAGAAAAATCCAGCAAGATGCTCGTGGTGGAGCACGCGCGGCAGGCTGCACTAGCGTGATCCAGAGGCTACCTCGTCGACGACCAGCCTCGCGATGCCAATTTACTCCAAGCAGTCCAGCACGCCATCTAGGACGACATGCAGAGCGAGCAATCAGGGCGTCAGCTCCGCGGGCGTGTGCCTCCCGATCGACCGAATCTGCATCCACCCCATGGGCGATCAGCAGCCGGTGCACCACCAGAATATGCATCCACCCCATCAAGCTGCACGAATGACTACCCAGATTAATTGCAAGATTCACTTGAAATCGGCACGCCTTTTAATCTTGCTATTCCAGTCAGAAAAAAGGTCTTGAGCGAACCCAACTCAATCACCGTTCCGCCGACTTCACCGACTCCACCTGAGGTACCACATCATACAAATAGTTAATTTTGCACTCTAATCTAATAACTTTGTGGTGTAAGAAAGATCCTAATTTTGGGTATCTTTTTTTATGTGAGTCCAAATTTTGGGTATCGATAATCCAAACAAACAAAATTGATCCGGGAGAAAAAAATAAGAAATAACTGGTGAGATTTATTTCTTTTTCAAAGGCACTGTTGTATACAGGAATTAGAGGACTGCAATTGGCGTAAACCCCAAATGTATTTTAATTGGCCTGAGCACGCATCGGGGATCCCATGCAGGTCTGACTTGGTTCCATTTGTAATTTATTGATTTTCCATTCTATAATTCCAGGTCTGACAAGGTCGAACTAGATTCTATTTATTCATGATAACACATTTAAATTACTTCATCTAGATAGATGTATATGTATCTAGAAGAATAGATGTATGCACATAGGCCAACTCTAGCCGATACCCTATCCGGCTATACAGGAGTAAAATTTTGATTTTACTCCTCTAACCGGCACCTCGCCGATCTTCAAACTCGAAAAGAGGAGTAAATTTTTTACTTTGCCTCCTATCCTAGGAGTAAATTTACTCCGCCTGGAGATGACTAAGTAAAATTTGGTGGCCCTCCTTGCTCCCCTCCGACCCCAAATTCGGCACCGAAGCGTCCCACCACCGGCTCTGTCCTGGGCCGCCGCATCTGTCGCGTCCCACCCCTATGCCGCCGTTGCCAGTTCTACAGATGCGACAGGTCACAGAGCCACGACGGGAAGCCGCCACGACTAGGAAGCCAACGGAACCAGCGCCGTCACCCGTACCAACCAAGGACGAGCATGCACCGGCCGTGGACGCGGAGACCTCGAGCCTCGTGTCCTACCTCTCGCCCGCGCCTCTCGCTTGAGCAACACATGCCACGAGGTCGTTGACATCCTCATCCTCTGCCCTCGTGAGCCACCCGAGCTCTACAATGCTACCGCCCACTTCTTCTCAAGGACCCAACCTCGTCGGCGGGCTCGATGACTTAGCCGCCCAAGCCTCCCAGTTACCCAGCATCTCCGGAGGGCTCTACAAATTGGCCGCCCAAGCCTTGTAGGGACCCAGCCTCGGGGACGGGCAACACCTTTGCCACCCAAGGACCAGCCTCGGCGGCGGCATTGACGCAACGGACGCCCCCACGCCGCCGCTCTAGTGGGACCGCGAGAGGTGCTCGCAAGCTTTGCCGGCATGTCCGAGGAGCGCACCAGTGTTGTTAGCGTGGTCATCGTCATCGCAGAGGCGCATAACAGGTGTCCATCAAAATGTATGAACCAAACCAAGTTTACTTTGTTATATTTAGAGAATCGGCCAGGTACGGCCAAAAGTTAGTGGACCATTTTTACTCCACTAAGCTTTACTCGGTTGGATTCTCCTCTATTTTATAGGGGGTCGGCTAGAGTTGGGCTTACATAACTACAATTGGTTGCATTTTCTAGGGACCGTCAATTGTGATACCCGCTCCTCCCTTCTCTATGCAGGTATCCAGCGATAGCGCAAAAATGATTTTTACATAATCGAAGTTGAACTACTAAAATACTCCCTTCGTCTGAAAATAGGTGCATTAATTTTAGTAGAACTTTGTATTAAAGTTAGTACTAAAGTTAATACAAAGTTGAGAAACTTATTGTTGAACATAGGGAGTATTTAGGCGAAAATGACAAACGGAGACCGAGCTTCATAGAGACCATTATTTGAAAACTTGAAAATTCAAAATTTTCAGTTTAAAAAAATCTGAAAATAAATACACATATATCTAGATACATAGTGTACTTGTGTGCAAATTTTCAGGTCGAAATACATTAAGAGGTGAGTTACACAAAAAAGACAAATCTGAGGCTTTTTAGCATATGTACTATTCATTTTTAAAGTCCATGATTTTGTTTTTTTGTACAGCTACAATTCAAGGTATTTCATCCTGATTTTTTTCACACATACACTTTATATCTTCGCGAACATATGTATTTTTTTCCAGATTTTTTGAAACCAAAATTTATAAATTTTGTTTTTTTCTAAATCAAGAGCTCCATGGAGCTGGGTCTCCAAAATGACCTACTCGTATTTAGGTCCCTGTCGCAACGCACGGTCCTTTTTGCTAATTCCAAAGAAAGGAAAAAGGGTGGGGGATCCTACTAGGAGTGGAGTCCTAGTAGGACACCCCCCCCCATGGCGCGCCCCTAGGCCGGCCTCCTCCTCCTCTCCTCCTTTATATACGTGGGCAAGGGGGCACCCCAAAGCACATCAATTGTTTTTAGCCGTGTGCGGTGCCCCCCTCCATTGTTTACACCTTAGGTCATATTGTCGTAGTGCTTAGGCGAAGTCCTGCGCGATCAACATCACCATCACGGTCACCACGCCGTCATGCTGCCGGAACTCTTCCCCGGCACTCTGGTGGATCAAGAGTTCGTGGGACGTCATCGAGCTGAACGTGTGCAGAACTCGGAGGTGATGTACTTTCGGTACTTGATCGGTTGAATCGCGAAGATGTTCGACTACATCAACCGCGTTAATATAACACTTCCGCTTTCGATCTATGAGGGTACGTGGACACACTCTTTTTGTCTCGTTGCTATGCATCTCATAGATAGATCTTGCGTGAGCGTAGATTTTTTTTGAAATTGCATGCTACGTTCCCCAACAGTTCTATGAGCAGCCCACTGGATTCGTCGACCCACGCATCCTGACCACGTGTGCTTGTTCTCCCGTTCCCTTTACGGGTTGAAGCGGGCACCACGGGCGTGGTACCAACGTATTGCTGCCTTACTGCAGTCGCTTGGATTCCGGTCCACTCGCTTTGATGCTTCCTTTTTCGTATATCATCAGGGAGCTGCTACTGCATATCTAGTACGCAACGTTGACGACATCATCCTAACAGTATCCACTCCTGCGCTCCTTCAACAGATTACTACTCGTCTTCGTGATGAGTTTGCCCTCAAGGATTTGGGGCCTCTACACTACTTCCTCGGCATCAAGGTGGTCCGACAATCCGATGGGTTCTTTTTGCATCAGCAGAAGTACGCTCACGAGCTTCTCGAGCGCGATGGCATGCTTAATTGCAAGCCTGCCGCCACGCTTTTTGACACGAAGGCCAAGGTCTTTGCCCTGGAGGACTCTCCCGCGTCCGATGCAGCATTGTATCGCTCCATTGTTGGTGCCCTGCAGTACCTGAGATTGACGCGTCCGGACATGCAGTACGCTGTTCAGCAGGTGTGCCTCCACATGCACTCCCCGCGCTACTCCTATTGGGCCTTGGTGAAGCATATTCCCCGTTATATACGCAACACCAAGTCCTTGGGAGTCATGTCGCCTACTCCTCCACCAACCCGGTCGCCTACTCTAATGCAGACTGGGCAGGCTGCCCCGACACACGTCGCTCCACCTCAGGCTACTGTGTCTACCTTGGCCCCTCGTTGATCTCTTGGTCGTCCAAGCGACAGCCCACGGTTTCCCGTTCGAGTGCCGAGGCAGAGTATCGGGTAGGGGCTAACACCGTTGCCGAATGCTCCTAGCTTCGTCAGCTGCTCCAGGAGTTGCTTTGTGATGTTCACAAGGCCACGCTTGTGTACTACGACAACATCTTCTACGTCTACCTCTCCGCCAATCCGGTTCATCATCGCCGCACGAAGCATATTGAGCTCGATATTCATTTCATTCGCGAGAAGGTGGCTCTTGGGCACTTTCTAGTTCTTCACGTCCCGACGGCGGAATAGTTCGCCGATGTGATGACTAAGGGATTGCCTACTCCAGTCTTTAAGTAGTTCAGGTCCAGACTCTGCGTCACCGGCGCCGCTTCGACTGGGGGGTGTTGAATATATGGTTTGCATGTATATTGTATATCGTAGCCCACCTCCTAGTCTTCGTATAGTAGAGGTTGAGGCCCACATTGTACATCATATATACGTGCTTATGCATCCGATCAATACATAGAGAGTTGCATTGCCAAAACTTATTCCTCAACACCATGGGTGGCCGCTGGTGTGGGCGATAGTGCATTATGTTGACATGGGACCTCCCATGAGGCAACTATTACATGAAAAACGCAAACATATGAGCCACCTTGGATCTTAGATCACGAGGAAGCCAAACCAACAGACCTAGGATACCATGAATGGCACTCCGACGACCATGATGTTACTTGTGTTGCAGGAGAAGACGATGGTTTTAAGGACCATAGTAAACACTACTAGTTTTGTTCGTTGGACCATGTAGGGTACCATCCAGACAAGGGGATGGTTTTCTTTGCTTCTTTGTGTGACGATGGGGCCTACCCTTACTTCTTGGGCACCAACGTGCTCCAGTACTTGCCAGGATGTTCGCTGCTCTAAAATCATAAAATTGCCACAGATGAAAAGATATTTTCTTTGTTGCAATGACCCGCAAGAAAAAAGTCATGACAATTTTCATATGTACATAAATGGTGCGCGAAAAAATGTCGTTTAAAATTGCCAGGCAAATCATGGCAAAAATGCCATGGGAGAAGAAAAAAAACTAAAGTGGAGCACAAATTTGCCATGGCAAATATCATCATTAGTTGATGTTATGTCATGATTTTTTTTTTCGAGAATTGCCACGGCCACAGAATTATGTTCAGAAAATGTCATAGCAAAAAAGTACAAATGAATACAATGAGCATTACACAAACTAGTTTTTGTCATCTATGTTAAAGCAAAATTTTGCCATCTTGATTGAAAAAATGTTCCGTATTTTTACTACAATACATGAAGAGCGTGGGATGACAAATTGCCATCATGTGCAACGCAAGTGCACCGTCTATTGTTAGTAGTAATGCCATGTTTTGTAAAAGTAAATCTGGCATGGTCTATATAAGCAAAAAAATGAACGGGTGGAAAAGGGAAAATATTATCAAGGATGTAACGTATTTTTGCCATGGCAACATAAGAGTAAAACTTGCCATGCTCCATAAATGAAAATTTGTCATGAGTGATATTAGGTTCTATGTTGCCATGTGTGTGCAATTAAAATTGCCATGGAGATTGTGGGAAAATTGGCATGGCAATACAAAGGTAAAAAAGCTTGCCATTAGCAAAATAAAAAGTAAAAAAACTGTCATGGCAAAAGTAAAGGAAAAATGCCATGGCAAAAGTAAATAAAAAATTGTCGTTAGCGAAAATCCACAACTTTTCAAAACGTTGCAATTTCACCGCGCCGAAAAAATGACAATGACAAAAAACACTGAACATTTTTTAGCACGGTTTCAGGTGGCAAACCCCTTGCGAGCCGCAAAGGGGGGTGGCGCGCCGTTAATGGCCGTTGACTGCTCGGTCGGAACAGGCTCAGTTGAACCGGCGCATTCGGTTCTTAGTGAAGGAGTGGTTCCTTCAAACGCTGCTGACGACCGCACGGCTCACAACGACTGCAAAGTTTATGGGAAAACACAAGTACAGAGAACTGTGCTAAAAAGAACCAAGCGCCAATTTTTTCGCTTTTTAGAGCATTGAGCTTTATCTCTTTTGTTTACAAAGGAAGCATAATTTTCGTTTTTCTATGAAAATTTTCAGGAACACATCAAACCCTAACAGGAACATGCACACAATAAAAACAAACTTTCAATTTTATTTTGATTTTTCTGTTGAATTAGTAACGTTATGTTACATGTGCATATCTGAGTGACCAGAACAAGTGAGAAGAATGGCAAGAATGGTCACACTCTCACACATGACTGATGGGATTAAACAGACGCCTGGGTCAAATATTTATATATCACTCTTACTATGTTACACATACACCACATACTGTGTATCAGAAACACACATGGTTTACACATTAAGTAGATCAGATTAAAAAGAAACAAGAAAGCTCTGCCAGCGAAGCACTGCTGACTAGGCCTCAGTTCCAGCGTGTCGGCGAATTCAGTTTTGTTTCTTATTTTTTCTGAATTTACGGTTTATCCAAATGCACCCGGGACCGGGAGCAGCAGCCACACCTTTCTCTTATAAATACTACTTGTACGTTGCTCCTGTAATCAATCAAATCAGATCAAAGCAACAAAATCACCTGTTAGCCAGCAAAGCAAAAAACGTATTCGGCATATGCTAGACGTGCATAGCTAGCTAGCAAGCCTCCGTGAAAAGCATTCACCTGCTTGCTTGCTTGCTTGTGTACTAGTACGTGCGTATAGTTTGCCTCGTACAGTCTGCGTAGGCGGAGATGAGCGGCATGGAGATGGAGATGTTGATCAGCGACGAGGAGGTGGTGCTCGGCAGCGCTGGAGACGAGGAGGAAGAGGACGACGTGGTGCTGCCGGGATACCGGTTCCACCCAACCGACGAGGAACTCGTCACCTTCTACCTCCGGCGGAAGGTGGCCGGGAAGTCGCTCAGCATCGAGGTCATCCGGGAGATGGACATATACAAACACGACCCATGGGATCTCCCCAGTAAGTTCCTCTTCCTTGTGTGATCAAGCGCAATTTC
>LR738713.1:866866536-866925825 GCA_902687465.1 Secale cereale | reverse complement strand
TTTTGCAAAAGTTCACTGGGATTATAATGTATCTGAAACATAATAAAAATTACATCGAGATTCCGGGAACATCGAACAACTACTATTGCCGCGAGAATGAGCCCTCACCGTGGCGCTATAGGCGCTCCCCTACCAGAGCTGGCTTGACCTTGTTGATGACAGCCGAGAAGTCTTCATGTACGTGCCCCTAAGGACCAGCGTCCTGGATCCGCAATCACCGCTGTTCAACCCTTGCATAGATCTGAAGTACCTGACACCAAATCTCACTACATGGCGAGAAACCCTAACCTCACATCCCAAAGGAGATGACAGGAATCTACGCTATAGTTCCATTAACTACGCCGAGATGAACGAACTCGCGGAAGACAAACTCGAAGAATAAGTGCGGCCATCCGCCCGAGCGCCTCACCCGAGGACTAAAAAACCCTAAACTAGATTACTAACCAGAGTGAAGGCACCGGGATTCCCATCGCGCCACCGGCCACCAGAGGCAGAGTGGAGGCAAAACCACAGGCTCCCTGGTGAAGTCCGGAGAGGAGAGTTTGCTCAAGACGCCTAGGTTTAGGGAAGGAAAACAAGAGAAATTTTTTAGACTAGACTACCTAATCGTGATTATCTTTAACAATCACCCCCACTAAACACGATGTCCTCACTTTTCAGCTTGGATGTCGATACTTCCCCACATCTCTATGAACTTCTGTCGTCCCAAAGACTTGGTCATGATATCTGCAAGTTGGTCATTGGTGCAAACACAGTTGACTTCAATCTGTCTGTTTTCCACACACTCCCGTATGTAGTGATAATTCCTATCGATGTGCTTGCTCTTCTCATCTTGTACCAGATTCTTACATAGGAAAATCGCAGATTCATTGTCAACATCGAGCACCACAATATGCGGCTCCCTGTCTGCTAGGTCGCCGAGTAGGCTTCCTTGCCACACACCTTGACATGCTGCAGTTGTAGCTGCAGTATACCCAACTTCAATGGATGATAATATGACCACCTTCTACTTTTGTGATAAACAACTCACTATGATTTCTCCCAATAAATATGCCACGTCCAAGCTACTTTTACTGTCATCCACATCTCTTGCCAAGTCGCTATGACTATTGCCAAGTAGCTCCACCATATCCTTCTTCTTCTCTCTCAAATAGACACAACAGAAGTTTGTTGTCCCTTTGATGTAGTTGAGTATATGTTTCACATCTGGCCAATGTTTCCATGAAGCGATTCACAAGATACTTCATTGAATAAGCTATGGGTGATTCACTCTTTTTCAAAGTTTAAGCTGACGATGTAATGGAACGTAAGTTGCATTTCAATTCTCCATGCTAAAGCCTTCAAGTATCTTCTTTGCATATGCCTCCTGGCATACTGCGATGCCCTCCGATTTTTGTTGCACCTCAATCCTGAGGTACTAACTTAAGAGCCATGGTGGGGCGCTCTGAATGCGGTGGTGGCAGCGAGAGGAAGAGGAAGATGAAGAGGTGGAGGAAGAGGAAGAGGAAGAGGGAGAGCTCGGGAGCTGCAAGTATATATGCGGAGCTGCAATTCGGTCTCCCTTGTGAATTGATAAGGACAGTTGTGGACTGGATTGGCCATGCGGTGGTCTGTGGCAAACTTCCCCTCCGTGCCAAAGTTCCTGGTGAAAACCCTTGTCTATTCGGGCTCGACGGCCGCGACGCTTTGCGCCGTTCCCCTCCTGAGGGCGTTGTCATGGAGTTTAGGTGTCCTAGGGTGTGTCGTGATGTTATATTCTTTTCTTTCGGCATCATAGTCGCGTGCCTTTGTGCTTTCCGGTCATCCTAGGATTTACTTTTGTAAGGGGGCTACCTCACTACTTTGTATTGTTCGGCCGTGTAACGTGGTTGTGATGCTTTATTTAAAAAGCCGGGCGAAAACCTGTTTCGAAAGAGGTCGTGTGTGGCAAACGGCAGCGGTGGCTTACAAGCTCGCTCGTGGCGTCTGTGGTGCACAAATCATGTGCGAAGGTGCTCGTTAGTGTTGCCGTACGAAGCCAATCAGGTGGTCAGGAGATCGGCGGTCACGGTGTTGTCATGCGGGAAGCAGGAGGCGGCCCAGCGGCACACGCGTGCAGTAAGCGCGCCTTGTCCTACTGGCCGAAGGTTGATGAAGACGCCAGGAGGGTTGGGCTACTCATTGTAGCAGCTCCATTGCTTTACAGTCCATTTTTGCTTATTGCTATTACTATTTTACGCCAAATGTTGCAATTTTGTATATTTTTGGAGATCTGAAACAACACCAATTGTTCAGGAAATATTTATGTAGCATCATAAGACCCTTTCAAGCCTACATCAATATTGTCGGGATTTTTAATTTGAGTTTTTATTTCATAATGGGAGTTGTTATTTGTCCATCCAAAGTACTTGAAAATTTATAGAGACTCCACATGTATACATGAAGTTATGATAGATATTTCAAGATTTTTGGATGACTTAATCTAGGGCATTCATTTTTTAGTGCATTCTAAAGCATTATTATTATTATGAAGTTTTGAATTATATATCCTCATTTTCACAATTAAATGGTGGTAAAAAAATCCAAGAAAAACTGACCCCGCGTCGCCTTGCCCAGGGCGGCTCGGGCGTCCCTACTCTTACCCTAGCGCCGCCACTCTTCTTACTCCCCCTTCCGCCGCGCCGCCGCCGGAGGACGCCGCCGGGCGAAGCCCGTGCGGTCGACGGCGGCGGCGGGGCTTCCTCTCGTGGCAGCGCCTGGATCTAGCCGGCACAGATGTGGGTTGCGCGTCGACGTGCGCTAGGACGCGGGTCCTGGCGGTTGAGGCGAAGATCGATTGCTAGATGGTCGCGGCGGACGTCCCTGCCGATGGGCCTTCGTCGTGATGGTGGATGCGTGCGGGCACGGATGGGTGTGCGCGTTAAGGCTGGGTTGCCGCAGGGGAGGGACTTGTTCCAGCGGAGCGTTCCAGCGTGCGTGCATCCTCCGGTAGGCCGGATGCTTGTTCCAGCCTGATCTCTCTCGTCGAAGCACATGGCCTGGCACGGTGGTGGTGATCTCTAATTCTGATCGGCCTATTGGTGGTGGGTGCAGACTGCCTACACGAGCGATGCTACACTTACGCGCAGGTTTTGATGGGAATAGAGGTTACAGACGGAGGTGGCCTCACTGGATCGGGGGAAGGAGGGCCACACCCCTGAAATTCAGGGGCAAGGATGGATTAGAGGCCACCACATCAGTCCGTAGGGCATCTTCCGTGAAACTCATCCGTAAGTGGAGCAATTTCGCTGCCTACACCGACCTCTTGTGGCTCCATGACGGTTGTGGCCACCGATAGATCTTCGTGAGGGTGTACCTCTCCAGATCTGGTGCTTAGGCGATGAGATGCAAACTATGACGGCGACTTGATGCAGAGGGATGGTTATGCAGTGACGGCGATTGCATCGCGTGTATGTGCTGGGATTGCGGAAAAATGGCGGTGACATCACATGAGTGACTACAATGGTGGTGCGTCGAGCACCCTGTATCGAGCTGCGGGGCGAAAGCCCAGGTCGGACCTGAGTTGGTTACCTAGCAATGGCAACTATTATATGTCGTTACCTTGTTGAAGGCATTGCTCGGTTATGCTCGGACTGTTTCTTCATGGTGAAAACCTAGATCCTGTCCTTTGGTGATTGGATCCGGTGACGATGACGCTTAAGCGTCGCTCCCTTCCTGAAGGCGTTACTGTCGATAAACTTTGTCGTCTTTGTGTTGTCATGAGATGGTTGCTGCGGATATTGTCTTTCCCGTAGTTTGCCGATCTTGGATCTAGTCACTCAGGTTTTTTTACCGCCTATGCATAGTTTTGGTCTTATATGACTTTACTATTTACCGGCGTGTTTTTTACGTGTGTTAGTATCGCTTGTGTGCATCCTAGCTATGCAGAGGTCGGATGTGTGCTCATCGTGTTTGTATCCTCTTGATGATTCATTTTGAGTTAATAAAATCCACCCTTTATCGGAAAAAAAATCACAATTAAACAAATGATGATCTTTATGCAATGAACACGATGCGCACTCAAGTCCTAATTACTTTCCCTGCTCACAAATATAGGATGTTCTAACCTTTTTACTAAACCTACACGTTTCACTGGGACGTCATTGCTTAACTGGGCCTGTGACGGAGAAGAGGTTTAACGGGAGCCATTTAACTGGAACTATGACGTCATTGCTACACATTTTACGAGAGCTGCTTCAGCGCCGCAAACAGTCGCCAATAAAGCAACAAGCACCACCCCACCACACCTCGCTTATAGGGAGTAGTCGTTTCAGGCATCAATCTTGTCACTAACCGCACGGCAAGAACACACGTCGAATTATATCAATCAATCGGGTAGGTGCAACTACGCGCTTGCTTCCACAGCTTTGAAGGTGTCGTGGATGATCGACACTAACGGACTTTTCCTCATCGTTCTAGATTCCTTACCAAATAACGCAGGTAGATGAGTACCAGCGAACTGGACTGACATCGAAATGACATGTTGTTCCACGTGAAAAGTTGGTACGTCATGACGATTGAAAACGTGATTAGTTTTGCTGACGGATCTCCTGTTCATCAATCATGCATCATCACACAAGAGACAACACCAAGGTCGGTAATGAAACGTCAAAAGGGAATACAAGAAGTTCCCCAAACGGCTAAACTGCGTTGATAGATGCGGAAATTTGAAGGGGGGCAAGCAGGTGCCCTGTCGTGCACCTGTCAAGCAATGCCCGGCAGCTCGATTGCCTCGTGATTCGCCAAGTAGTTGAATCCCACATGAGGGCACATTAAGTTTTAAGTTTCACTCGTCGTTGAAACTAACGATTTTTATTTTGGAACTGGCGATTTTCTCGCTCGCTCTTACCAAGTTTCATAGAAAAGATTCGAATACCTTTTTTTTCCCGCTCGTTGAAACCATGAGTTTATCAGTCGCTTGTACTAAGTTTCAAGAATTGAATATTAACATTGTTTTTCAAATTTGCCAAAACGTATTTTAAATGGGTCTTATTTGAAAGCCCTTGTCACGGGAAACACGAATATGAAAACAAAACTTAATTTGGATCGTCTGTTTAATAAAATATATAAAAGTTTAGAAATCAAAAGTAAAAAAAACAAGCACGGGTCTCGGTGACGGTGTCCCGGACTAAGGGTTACTTGAAATGTCGGCCCAAAATTCATGGGCCGGACCGATGACCCCCAGTAATTGCGGAATGGGCCTCGAATACCCTGGCCATCGACGTGGTCAAGATGAATTTCTCCGAAGACTTGGCGTACACTTCAATGCATGTTTGAATGATCGGCATGCTTATCTCTAGATCAAAACCGACCAAGTGTAAACCCCTAATTACCCGGTGCCTATATAAACCAAGGGGTTTAGTCTTTAGGGACAAGTCTATTCAGTTTAGAACTTAGAAGTCATTCATATACAATCTCGAGGTAGATCATACAGTACTTTGTACTCCCTCCACAGCCAATATAAGCAAGAGCAGGACGTTGGATTTTACCTCTTCGAGGGGGACCGAACCTGGCTAAATATCGTGTCTCTATTCTTCTTGTTACTATCCAGCTCAGATCGGTAGCTCAGGACCCCCTACCGAGATCCACCGATTTTACCACCGACATTGATGGCCCATGCATGTCTCGAAAGGTGATCACAAGAACTCAATGGCAATTTTTTGGATCAATGATGGCACCGGCTACGAGGACATCTTCGTCCCCGGCCAGCTCTTTGACTTTGCCAGCGTTCTGCTACAGGCTGACACGACCGGCCGCCTTGGCCAAGTAGAGAAATTTGCCCCCGTCCATACAATCCCTTTGCCTTCGTCAAACCAGCTTGAGAGCTGCATGGACGTCGTCAACCATGCACCTGATTTGATCATGGTGCATGCCCGCAATGCGATCCACACCTAGGATCCGACTTCAAGCTCGAATCCAGATATTACTATGATGGTTCCGGCGTCAAGCCCGCCAATGGAAGCTCTGAGGCTGTATCAAGCACCAGAAAAACTTCTGATCAGCCCGGCCTACTGTCAGGAGATGGCCGAGCCCGACCTCTGCATGTTTGTTAGAATGCTCCATGTGTTTCACTTATATCTTTTGAGTCAAGCAATCGCTCATGTGCTTCATTTATATCTGTAGAGCACGTCGGTAGTTATATTTTAAAGAAATCATCTGCACTCCCATGCTTCATTTATATCTTTTTGAGAGTTTAAATGGGAAGTGGTAATTTGCACGAGATATATGTTTGTCTAAAAATGATAGGTATACAAGAGTGGTATAATAAAAACTTTCATGAAGATCACTGAGTATGAAGCGTGTAATTTAATGATATTGATGTAGTATGAAAGGATATTAGATCGCAATCATTGGTTTGTAGAAATATCGATATTAAAACTTGTTATGCACTACTTATTTATGTGTTAGTCATGGTATGACGGGGATGTTGGAGCATATTTATTCTTCGTTGAAATTATTTGTATTGTTGAAATTATTTGTATTGTCCTGATTGAGGGCGCGCGATAGTGAACTCTTCCCAACCTCCTCCCTAGGGGCATGCAAGTAGTATTTTGGTCCGAGGGGTAATTAAACTATCACAATAAGTATATGAGGTCTTTATGGCTAATATGAGTACATGGGCTTTCCAATACTCACACCTATCCATACTTTGTTAGCCTTGTCGGTACTGTGCATTGCCCATTTTGACCTCGAGAATTGATGCATACGTCGCCGGTACATCCAAACCCCGTGATATGACACATAAGCCTTATTATATCATTTCTTAAAGCACCATACTTACCTATCATAGCATTTACATTGTCATTCCGAGATATATTTCCATGCAACTTCCATGGTTACTTTTCACACGACTTGTGTGTTCATCATTATATTGTTTTGCATCATCATATAGAGCCGACATGATATTTGTGGCAAAGTCACTGTTAATCATTGTAATACATGTTATGCTAGAGTCATATTATTTTAGTTTATCGAGTTGTAAGTAAAAAGAAGTGTGATGGTCATTATTATAGCATTGTCCTAGCTAGTGAGGTAAAGTATGATGGAGAGAAATGAGCCCTCCAAAAAGTGGGGATGTGGTTCATGATATTTTTCTAAAAAAGGAGGCCAAAAGAGCCCAGAGAAAAAAAAATACAAAAATGGGGGAGAAAAAGAGAAGGAGCAATGCTACTATCCCTTTATCACTTTTGTGCTTCAAAGTAGTACCTGTTCTTTATATAGAGAGTCTCCATGATTTTTCACTTTCATATGCTAGCGGGAATTTTTTACATTATATAACTTGGCTTGTATATTCCGATGACGGGCTTTTTTCAAATGTCCGAGGTCTTCATGAGGAAGAAAGTTGGATGCACACCCACTTAGTTTCAGTAGCGTGGTTTCATAGACTTATATCTCTAGTGCACCCGTTGCATGGAAATCTCTACTCCTCTCATTGGTATCGATTGTAAGGTTTCTCCATTGCTTAACGAACAACTTTTGTCTTCCCTAATAAACCTCAACCAAACTATTCTGTTTTCCACGCATGGTGCTAAGTGCACATCTCACGCTCATATATTGAGTGAAGTTGAAAATGCCGAAGCGTGAAAATGTATGATGCAATTTCTTGATTTTGCACAGGGGTGCTCATGATTTGTACTTGTGTCAGGAAAACAGAGCCATGCCACACTTGCACAATTCAATGAGTAGTGGCAACATTCGTTAAGCATTGTATATTTCGAAGAAAATGATTATCGTTAAGATTACATGATACACATGCAATAAATTTATTTTATCATTTATCTATATAGTGACAGAGATGGCGGTGCATGGCACCACCTGACAGAAGACAACAAGTGGCGAAGAAAAGTGAGCAGTTGCGTGAAGCCAAAAAATCTTATTTGCACTCTCTAGGTGCAAGATCACTAGAGCGAGAAGTTCTGAAGATCTGTTGTCCCATTGGTTGGTGCACGCAAGTGCTTGTGATGGAGTAGATTATGATGTCAGCGCAAAAGATAAAAGAGGTAGAACCCTTGCTTGATTCGATGTCTCTTTGTCGCTGGCCGATTGGTCATATAGGTAGAAGATCTGAACGGTCCAGCTGTCGCAATCACGCACATGTCGCATTCCCGCGTGCTTCACCATGGCCCGAGCCCGACGAGACGAGGCAAGGTGAGTACTCATGTGGTGTTCCCTCTTTCACCCCATCCCCATCACTTAGTGAAGTGAAGAGACTTCTCTATATAAACGGCCTTGAACATATATGGGCCTTTAAAACTTCACATTCATTCGTGGGGTGAAACTAAAGATTACAACTCCACCTCTCTTGCCATACACGGGCCTTTGAAATTAATTTGGAATTAGCTATTGGGACAAGCACACATAGTCTAACACTCAGCTCATCTGCATTTACTGTCCACACAACACATGGGCGTCAAGATTCGGGAATGAGTGAAGTCGATCTTAGATCCATGGTAAGATTACATCTAAATTTTTGAGGCAGGACAAAGAGTTAATTACAAGTCATTAACAAATGACATACACATCGATGGGACGACAACTTATTTGTTTGATTCAGATTGTGGGTGATTAGAAATCATACTGTGATTGTATTAGCCCTCATGCTTCCTACCTAAGTGGTTTTATAAGGAGCAACAAGGCAACCTAGCTTAATTATCAGTAAACAATAGATTGCATCTAATTCTTCCTCCTCATGCACGCACCATCATTAAAGTTACTCTCACCATGCTGCTCTTGTTTTACCCATGTCGACGACCGCATACATTTTTTGCTAAGTGGTACATGGGGTTAATTATGAGTCAGGAACAAATAATGGATGCATTAAGTTAATGGAGTAGCCATTGATCTGGTTGATTCGGATAGTTGGCTAGTTAAAATTCCTGCTCTAGTGGATCTATATGTAGCAACAAGGCAACCCTAGCTGTCACCACCACATTACATTGCCTCTACGTCCTCACATATCACTGTTGAAGTCCAGTGTGCTGCTCTCGTTTTCAAAACCCAAATGGTTATGTGTGTTGCCGCGTTGGAGAGCTGACATCTACTGTAATGCCCAGGATGGGACTATACCTCCTACGTGTCGAGGCACGACTTAAAGGTATAAGCCCATTCTGGAATGATCTCAAGTTTGGTATCTTTGCACGACTCATGTAAAAATAGGGATGAAATTGCAAAAGGAGATAGTTGGCTTACACTCGCCACTTCACACAATACATTTCATAAGCATAACATCATCCAAAACATCACAACCCGACTACGGGTGAAGATCCAAAAGAAAGATACCAAAAACAAAAGGCCACAGGTCTGAATCGCCCCTAGTAGAAACCACTACTGATCGTCGAAAACTTCACAAGCATACAACCACGCTCTTCGTGGAACTCCCAGAAGTTCTGATCCATCTCCTGCATCATTCTCGGCTGAACCTGCATCTGGTGTTGTAGTATCTGTGAGCCACGAGGACTCATCAATCCCATAACCATGGGTATCAAGACTAGCAAAGCTTTATGGGTAGGAAGAGGTAAAGTGGTGAGGTTGCAGCAACGACTAAGCATGATATGGTGGCTAACTT
Source organism: Secale cereale (assembly GCA_902687465.1). Classification (NCBI taxonomy): domain Eukaryota; kingdom Viridiplantae; phylum Streptophyta; class Magnoliopsida; order Poales; family Poaceae; genus Secale; species Secale cereale. Next base: position 866,916,242 of record LR738713.1, on the reverse strand, counting down.
ACGAGTACAAGAATAAGATGAGCATCTACGCAAACGGTCGCAACTAGTAGTGATCGCTAAAGATCCTGAACTACCTACGAGTCAAACATAACCCCACCGTGTTCTCTTCTCAAAACGAAAAGAGACAGTCACGGTTACTCACACAGTTGTGTGTTTTACTTCAGATCCTCTGTCAAGTTTTCTACAACCGGACATTAACAAATTCCAATCTGCCACATAACCGCGGGCACGGCTTTCGAAAGATCATAACCCTGCAGGGGTGTCCCAACTTAGCACATCACAAGCTCTCACGATTAGCTGAAGTGATAAATATAATATCATCACCCCTTATCTTAGGGAAATCCGACCAGGCTCGGCTTCCCGGTGCACAAGACATTTCGACAATGGTAAAACAAGTCCAGCAAGACCTCCCGGCGTGCCGACACCCTGATAGTAGCCGTGCGTATCTCGTCTCAGGCCACAACCGGATAGGTGATCCTACGAGTAAAACCAAACCTCGAGTTTCCCCGTGATGGCCCCGCAGTCTCCCCGTTTGGGACCAACACCATCAGCACTGCCCCCCCCCCTGCTATGTAGAAAAGAGTACCCGAGGGTGCGACCCCCTATGCAAATTTAATTAATTAATTAAGTTGTTATTATGAGGCAAATTAAAACCAAAGTAGGGCCTTGCTGGAGGAGTTTTATTCAAAGTCGAACTGTCGAGGGTTCCCCATCCACCCATCGTGTAAGGAACACAAAATCAAGGAACATAATGCCGGTTTATCGGCGCCTAGGGTGGCATGAGTGGAACAAAACACCGAGCAAAAGGCCAAGCCTTCCACCCATGCCAGTATATAGGTTTGTTAATAATAATAATAGATATCGTGATATTCCAACAACAAGTTCCCTCCTGGAACGATCTTCATCTTCACCTGCAACTAACAACGCTATAAGAGGGGCTGAGCAAGCGGGTAACATAGCCAAACAGTGGTTTTGCTAGGAAGGTGTCAAAGGTAAGAGGTTTCATGGCAACAAGGAGAGGCTGACATAAAAGATGGGTAGCGCGACATGTAACGACAGCATAGAGACAACTAAGCATGGCAATTGTAGTAAAGGTATCCAAGGGTATGGTCATCTTGCCTGAGATTCCGCAAGGGAGAAGAACAAGTCCATGCAGTAGACGGAGCAACATAGTCGAGCGAATCCTCACAACTCCGGAACGAAACCGAAGCTAACAAGAGAAGCAACCGGAAAGAAGCAAACAACAGGGTAAACACACAAGCATAAACATGGCATACGATGCACACCCAAGTATGATGCATGTCCGGCCTAATTATGCATGGCATGGCAATGTGCACAAACAAAACTACAAGTTAAGTGGAGCTCAATAAGCAACGAGTTGCATATTGACGAAACACCACATCTTAATTATTTAATTGACTCTCGTTTATTTACAAGACAAGATTAAACGTTTGTTAACATGGCAAGAGGTGAATCAAAAGTAAACTACCTATTTAGGCAAGTTTTAATGAGGCCGGAAATACCAACAACAATTCCGGAAAATCCCCATGAGCATGTTTAGTAATTTTAAGCAACAACAATTCACACATATAATGTTGTTAACATGATGCGGATGACATGATCAAGTTTATGCAATTTTTAGTAAAAGTTAACATGAAGGGATATGAAGTATTGTCACCGTGGTGGAAGGAAAGGGTGCCACGACAACGATCCGAAAATGATGCAACGGCAACATCTCGGTTCCGATAACTCATTGAGAGACCGGTGCAAAAGAAAAGGTGGCGTGAGCGAGCGAAACAAGATGAAAGGTGGGGTGATCCCGTCACCGGGTTCCCACGGGTCGGCGACGAGGCAAACGAGGAGCATGACAAAAGACGAAACGGCACGATGCACACAAGGGAAAACATCTCATACAACACATGCATTCGTCCACGGGTCATCGTCTTGGGGTTATACCTTCGGAACTTTCGTTCCGGGGCGGTTCGAGGTCGTCGAGGGACGTAGTGGAAGTAGTGGTACACGGGTCGTAGAGGAAGTAGTCGTTCCGTAGAGGTACTCGTTATGTAGCCGATCTCGCGATTCGTAGAGGAAGTAGGCGTTCTCTTTACGTAGATGTACTTGACGGTTTCGAGTGCTTCGGGCGTCGCGGTACTTGGCGGTTCGTAGTGGTACTTGATGTCCGTATGTTCCACGGGGTCCTCGAGGGTCGACGGTAGTCGTTCACGGAGCTCGTTTTTCTGTAGATGTTCGGGTCGTCGTGGTACTTGTCGATCTTGCCGGTCTTGATAATCCGAAACGAAGCAACACAAGAGAGCAAACAAAAGCGGCAGCACGGGGGTGACGAGGCCATGGCAGCAGCATGGCGATGGAGGCGCTGGAGGCTGCTCGAGGGCTCGGTCGCCGGCGCTTGGCGAGGAGGCGAGGCGCAGGAAGTGGAGACGCGGCTGTAGGCGAGGCAACGCGCGGAGGCGCTGGAGGTGCTCGGGGCGGCGTCGGCGCTGTCGGGAAGAGGCGGCCGGTGGGCGTCCATGGCGGCGTTAGGAGGAAGGCCACGGCGCTGGCGCTGGCGGGGCGGCGTACGGGCCGGCGAGGCTGAGGGAGAAGAAGGCGGGCGCTCGGCCTGGAGCGGCGCGTCCATGGCGGCTCGGGAGGCGAGGAAGAGGCCCCCGACCGCGGGCGCTGCGGGGCTCGGCGGGCGACCTGGCGGGGCGCTCGGCAGGGGGAGGAAGTGGCGCGGGCGCGCGGCACTGGGGCTCCTGGCGCGGAGGCAGGGGCGGCTTCGAGGAGGAGGGCACGGGGCGCTGGGCGACTACGAGGAGGAGGGAGCGGGGCGCTGCGGGAGATGGACGAGGGGACGGGATCGAGGGAGATGGGAGTTGGTCGAGGGGTCGATGGGGTTCGGCTGCGAGGGAGAGCGAAAGAGGGGTGGCGGTGGCTGAGGGAGAGAGCGAGGGGAGAGGAGCTATGGGATGTCGGGCTAGGTTAGGCCGCCGGTGGGCTGCTGGGGGGAAGTTTGGGCCTGGCCAGATGGGCCGGTTGGGAGGGAGGCCACAGGCCTCTGGTCTGCAAGGCTAAGCTGCGGCTGCTCTTCTTATTTATTTCTTTAGCAGAAATAAAATAGAGAGAGTTCAACATTTAATAAGAAAAGAGGCCATGAAGAAGAAATAAATGATGGAACATTTTTGTAAGGCTTTATGGAATATTACCAACCCAACAAAAATGGCTCCAACAAAATAGGAAAGATATGCAAGTGTGTGTTGGTGATTCCAAAGCAATGGAATAATTATATAGCTCCATATATTAGGAGGATATGTTATAAAGAGAAGTCATCCTTCCCTCGATTTAAATGGACCGAAGGTCCACACAATTTATTTAGAGAGATGCAGAATTAAAGTCATGATGGCATGAAGACATGATGCAATGCAAAAATAAATAAAGCAAGCACAAAAGAAACACACGGGAAACCCGGAACATCTGGAATCTTCTGGAATCTTCTGGGACGTCGGTCTTCGGGCGTCACAACTCTCCCACACTAACAGAGGATCTCGGGTGAGATGGCACCGGGTAGAAACGAAAAAGAAGAGGAAGAGGTAAAACAAAGTTTCTTCTTCGACAAACGAGTGAAACCAGGAACCTTGAGAGTTTGAACAAAATGAAAAAAGAATACAACATAGATGAACGAAGATCAAAACACTCCGGTAAAAGAAGGAACAAGGAACACAATGAGAACCTTGTATGTTGAAAAACATGAAACAAGAGTTTACGAACCAAAAGAATATGAAACCGCAACGGTATAGCCAAGGAATAAGAATGACATAATTTGGACAGCACTCCGTCTGGAAATGGAAGGAATTGAACAAGAACTTGGGAAGATTGGATGATCCTTGATGAAATCAACAGCATAATGCCTCCAAAACAATTGAAAGAATGGCACAAGGGGTAAGAAAGATTTCAGACAGCACTCCGGTTGAAAAGAGAGGCAAACTTGATAAGATGAGGGAACTAGAATGTAGGTGACAACATTCCAGTTAAATAGACAATCGAGTGAAGAATATGATCTTGATAAAAACGAGATGATGGTCAAAGAGAGCAACATCACAATGCCTCCGGAATAAGAATAGCATATAAATCAACGAAAGAAATGAACGGAGAGAAAAAGACAACTTCTCCCACGAATGAATTTGAAAGAGCATCCTTACAACGATGGATAGAATAGAATTGTTGGAAATTCAACAACGAGAAGAATAAGCTTGATGTGGGCTTATGGAATTCATCTCAAAATTAAGAGGTGACAATCAGCCCCATACGAAACATTTGATTGGATTGAGATCAACAAGGAGATGAAAAACTTATTTCACCGGAATGATAAATGAAGAACTTGGGTCATTTATAAGCACCATAAATAGCAACAATTCTTAGGGAAAGCTTTTAGGTGAAATACAACCCAAGATTACTCCAACAAATAATTGAATGGTTGGAAAGATCTCCTGAACAAAGAAATGATGGGTTTAAATATCTCATTCCTGACAACTTGTGAATCATGAAACATGAAGGAAAATTGTCAAAAATGGCATACCTTCATCTCAAACAATAAGGTATAAAGAATTGCACTTGGAATGCATGATGAAGAATGCTTGAGCTCCAACAAGAATCTTGATGAAGACTTCGAGGATGAATTAAAACATGATGAACCACCATGAGAACTCCGGTAATGAAAACATGAGAAGTGAAAGATGAAAAGAATAAGATTCAAGGCCTGCGATGAATTAGATGGAGCTTTGAAATGATAATTGAAATAACTTGGAGCTCCGGAAAAACAAGATGAAGAATTTAGAACCGAGAATATAATATGATGAACAAGCTCCGGAAAAGAGATTAGTCACTTCGAGGAAATAAGACTAAGATTTATTGTATGCTTATCCTCCATCAAATTAAATTGATGAAAAGCAACGGATTTGGCATACTACTTAATCCCGCTGCAAAGAATTAAATAGAGAACTCACACAAACTTGGGTAATTCTTCAACGAACCATCGGTAGGATTGTGAAAAGAACAAATGAATTAAAACGATAACAACGGAAGGGTAATCTTGAAAGAACCACCGTAAGAATATGGAGACCAACGAAGAGGCATCATTGAAGAATATTTGGAGGTCGAAGTTGAAAACTGAGAACGAAGAAATATTCTGAAATGATGGCCTTCGGAGGATCACAATGGAAAGAATTCATGAAATGCTTCGGATGGTTATAAAAAGATTCCTTGTGATCGAAACAATAATGAGGATGGCATGAAGCTAGAACCACGAATCTTCAAGAGAACGGGCCAAGATTTAAGAGAAACACTTCTCCGGTCTTCAAATGTTGAGAGTGAAGACGAGAAATGCCATGAAGAATTAAAAGGTTGAACCAATGATGAAAAAGAATTTGGAAGCGATCTTGGAGAAGGCATGTGACTGATGGGTCATTCTTACGTCACACTTTAAAAAGAATTTGAGTATAACTCCAGAAAAATTAGAAGAGTCAGGTAAGATCCTGGGAGAAGACCTGTGGGTTAGGGCCCACTCAAAGAAATCACCGTTGGGAAAGATTGCTTAAGAGATATTGCACCGGTTGAATTAAATGGCTTGAATAAGATGACAATCTCAAAATAGCTTGAACGGATTAAGAATGGAAACACGAATCTTCTGAGATATCTTTAACACTCCGGATATGAATAAAGAGATGAATGATTAATTGGTGCACCGGAATAAGAAAGCATTGTGAAATGAGGAAAATGATAAGATCAACACCGAAATCTTGAATTACATCCACCGGCAGAATTTGAGAACAAAAGAATGATGAACTTGAAGCTCTTGAGCATCTTCACGATAAATCACCGGATAAGAACATTGAAGGAAATGAATGAAGAACCCTCACATGAATAAAATGGATACTTCATCTGAGAATTTCTTGCTCCGAGAAGAAGAAGGGTGGGCGGGTGGGGAAAACAAGGACAACTTGGGATGAAAGAACAGACAAATCGTCAGATTTCTCAACGGCGTCCGTATGGAATAACTTGAAGAGAAGGCACACCGGTTGAAAAGGATTAACATGAAAATCTCGATGGTCATGAAGAATTAGCACTCCCATAGAATTATGAGAACACCGATTAGGAAAGGTATGGAATCAACATTTGACATCGAAGCAACTTGAATACAAGAATCAAAACAAAAACAAAGGATAGATATGTTGCAACATAATCTTCACAATACCATTCGAACGGAGAATTGAACGAATGAATTTCGTAGGTACATCAACTTGTCGAGAAGCCACTTGGGAGAACAAAAGATAAATAAAAGCAACAAGGAGCAGATAGAACAAATACAAGATAGAAGCTTCGTCCCACATATTCATGCGAAAGCTCATGGAACGTGTTACAAAAGGGTTTTGCAATCCCCGGATCAGCATAGCCAAGGACCCTTTAAGATGCAACTCCCGATCGGAACAAGCCCATAAACCACTTCACTCAATGTAGAACCCCGAACTTCATATCATGCACTCGTTGGAAGAATGCCTACGAGCTACTAGATGAACCCACCTATTAATTTCCGAAAGTTTCCAGTTATGCAATCAGGTGTTGGGGATACAGGGGAAGCACCGCGCACTCAACTCTAATCCTACATCCAGCTGTATCCATCCTTCAAAACATAACCAGTTATTTCCGGAAACCGTTTACCTCGGACCTTCGAAACGCATCTGCTATACAAGCTATGGCAATACTCCCGAACTACCTCCCCAGTACTGGGTGATGTCGGGGTTATCTTCCCACTAACCGCATAGGAGAGTTTTCGATGTCGGCCGTCTTAAGTATTCTAGAACTGCCACGATATGTTTGTGACGACAATACCCCGAAGCTCAACTCCCCGGGACACTGCCACAAGCCCTAATGTCAGGAGGCATCGAGAACAATATTCTCGTCACAAAGACATCGAAACAATCCAAACAATACTCTCGAGATTCCTAAAAAAAATTGGTGCATTTGTGAGAGTAGAAGAGATAAAAGTAATCGTCAGGAGTCCTCACCAGAGTGAAAAGAGATGAGGAGCAAAAGAAATCCTACTCTCCGATATATATATAGGACTCAAAACATTTTCAAGTGTGTGCCTAGACTCAACCGTCAACGATTCGATCAATCAGTGGGGGCTTCTAGGTCGGAGAAGGTTCTGAATACCAACTTGTAATGCCCAGGATGGGACTATACCTCCTACGTGTCGAGGCACGACTTAAAGGTATAAGCCCATTCTGGAATGATCTCAAGTTTGGTATCTTTGCACGACACATGTAAAAATAGGGATGAAATTGCAAAAGGAGATAGTTGGCTTACACTCGCCACTTCACACAATACATTTCATAAGCATAACATCATCCAAAACATCACAACCCGACTATGGGTGAAGATCCAAAAGAAAGATACGAAAAACATAAAGCCACAGGTCTGAATCGCCCCTAGTAGAAACCACTACTGATCGTCGAAAACGTCACAAGCATACGGCCACGCTCTTCGTGGAACTCCCAGAAGTTCTGATCCATCTCCTGCATCATTCTCGGCTGAACCTGCATCTGGTGTTGTAGTATCTGTGAGCCACGAGGACTCGGCAATCCCATAACCATGGGTATCAAGACTAGCAAAGCTTTATGGGTAGGAAGAGGTAAAGTGGTGAGGTTGCAGCAGCGGCTAAGCATGATATGGTGGCTAACTTACGAGTACAAGAATAAGATGAGCATCTACGCAAACGGTGGCAACTAGTAGTGATCGCTAAAGATCCTGAACTACCTACGAGTCAAACATAACCCCACCGTGTTCTCTTCTCAAAACGAAAAGAGACAGTCATGGTTACTCACACAGTTGTGTGTTTTACTTCGGATCCTCTGTCAAGTTTTCTACAACCGGACATTAACAAATTCCAATCTGCCACATAACCGCGGGCACAGCTTTCGAAAGATCATAACCCTGCAGGGGTGTCCCAACTTAGCCCATCACAAGTTCTCACGATTAGCTGAAGTGATAAATATAATATCATCACCCCTTATCTTAGGGAAATCCGATGAGGCTCGGCTTGCCGGTGCACAAGACATTTCGACAATGGTAAAACAAGTCCAGCAAGACCTCCCGGCGTGCCGACACCCTGATAGTAGCCGCGCGTATCTCGTCTCAGGCCACAACCGGATAGGATATCCTACGAGTAAAACCAAACCTCGAGTTTCCCCGTGGTGGCCCCGCAGTCTCCCCGTTTGGGACCAACACCATTATCACTGGCCCCCCTGCTATGTAGAAAAGAGTACCCGAGGGTGCGACCCCCTATGCGAATTTAATTAATTAATTAAGTTGTTATTATGAGGCAAATTAAAACCAAAGTTGGGCCTTGCTGGAGGAGTTTTATTCAAAGTCGAACTGTCGAGGGGTCCCCATCCACCCATCATGTAAGGAACACAAAATCAAGGAACATAATGCCAGTTTATCGGTGCCTAGGGTGGCATGAGTGGAACAAAACACCGAGCAAAAGGCCAAGCCTTCCACCCATGCCCAGTATATAGGTGTGTTAATAATAATAATAATAGATATCGTGATATTCCAACAACAAGTTCCCTCCTGGAACGATCTTCATCTTCACCTGCAACTAACAACGCTATAAGAGGGGCTGAGCAAGCGGGTAACATAGCCAAACAGTGGTTTTGCTAGGAAGGTGTCAAAGGTTAGAGGTTTCATGGCAACAAGGAGAGGATGACATAAAAGATGGGTAGCGCGACATGTAACGATAGCATCGAGAAAACTAAGCATGGCAATGGTAGTAAAGCTATCCAAGGGTATGGTCATCTTGCCTGAGATTCCGCAAGGGAGAAGAACAAGTCCATGAAGTAGGCGGAGCAACATAGTCGAGCGAATCCCCACAACTCCGGAACGAAACCGAAGCTAACAAGAGAAGCAACCAGAAAGAAGCAAACAACACGGTAAACACACAAGCATAAACATGGCATACGATGCACACCCAAGTATGATGCATGTCCGGTTTAATTATGCATGGCATGGCAATGTGCACAAAAAAACTACAAGTTAAGTGGAGCTCAATATGCAACGAGTTGCATATTGACGAAACACCACATCTTAATTATTTAATTGACTCTCGTTTATTTACAAGACAATATTAAACGTTTGTTAACATGGCAAGAGGTGAATCAAAACTAAACTACCTATTTAGGCAAGTTTTAATGAGGCCGGAAATACCAACAACAATTCTGGAAAATCCCCATGAGCATGTTTAGTAATTTTAAGCAACAAAAATTCACACATATAATGTTGTTAACATGATGCGGATGACATGATCAAGTTTATGCAATTTTTTAGTAAAAGTTAACATGAAGGGATATGAAGTATTGTCACTGTCGTGGAAATAACACGGCAGATGTCCGGTTTAACGGACTTGATGATGGAACCATCGCACGGGTTTGCTTGAAGGGGTTAAAAGCACACAAAGGACACAACGGGTTTATACTAGTTCGGCCCCTTCGATGAAGGTAAAAGCCTATGTCTAGTTTGGTTTGGTATTGCTTGGGCGTCGATGAACAGGGAGCGGATTGCTTGCCTATATCTTGACGGGTTGTTTCTTGCTTCTCCCTTGAACCGTCGCCGGGTCGTCCCTTTAAATAGAGGCGACGCCCGGTCCGGTTTACAGAGTCCCGAGGCCGGCTCATATTTGTGTCCGCCTCGGTCTCAGCTCTTTCTTCCTTATCTCTCAAGTTACATGATCAGGCGGTTTACAAACCATAACTCTATACATGGGCCCTAAGATCTCATGGGCCGTAGCCTTTACTAAATATTACAATCACACAAATATATTATAGTAATCCGGTTTACACTAGCCGGTTCATACCTGCTAGTAATATCCCTGACAGTCACCGTGGTGGAAGGAAAGGGTGCCACTACAACGATCCGAAAATGATGCAACGGCAACATCTCGGTTCCGGTAACTCGTTGAGAGACCGGTGCAAAAGAAAAGGTGGCGTGAGCGAGTGAAACAAGATGAAAGGTGGGGTGATCCCGTCACCGGGTTCCCACGGGTCGGCGACGAGGCAAACGAGGAGCATGACAAAAGACGAAATGGCACGATGCACACAAGGGAAAACATCTCATACAACACATGCATTCGTCCACGGGTCATCGTCTCGGGGTTATACCTTCGGAACTTTCGTTCCGGGGCGGTTCGAGGTCGTCGAGGGACGTAGTGGAAGTAGTGGTACATGGGTCGTAGAGGAAGTAGTCGTTCCGTAGAGGTACTCGTTATGTAGCCCTTCTCGCGATTCGTAGAGGAAGTAGGCGTTCTCGTTACGTAGATGTACTTGACGGTTTCGAGTGCTTCGGGCGTCGCGGTACTTGGCGGTTCGTAGTGGTACTTGATGTCCGTATGTTCCACGGGGTCCTCGAGGGTCGACGGTAGTCGTTCACGGAGCTTGTTTTTCTGTAGATGTTCGGGTCGTCGTGGTACTTGTCGATCTTGCCGGTCTTGATGATTCGAAACGAAGCAACACAAGAGAGCAAACAAAAGCGGCAGCACGGGGGTGACGAGGCCATGGCAGCGGCATGGTGATGGAGGCGCTAGAGGCTGCTCGAGGGCTCGTTCACCGGCTCTTGGCGAGGAGGTGAGGCGCAGGAAGTGGAGACGCGGCTGTAGGCGAGGCGACGCGCGGAGGCGCTGGAGGAGCTCGGGGCGGCGCCGGCGCTGTCGGGAAGAGGCGGCCGGTGGGTGTCCATGGCGGCGTTAGGAGGAAGGCCTGCGCGAGGAGGAAGGCCACGGCGCTGGCGCTAGCGGGGCGGCGTACGGGCCGGCGAGGCTGAGGGAGAAGAAGGCAGGCGCTCGGCCTGGAGCGGCGTGTCCATGGTGGCTCGGGAGGCGAGGAAGAGGCCCCCGACCGCGGGCGCTGCGGGGCTCGACGGGCGACCTGGCGGGGCGCTCGGCAGGGGGAGGAAGTGGCGCGGGCGCGCGGCGCTGGGGCTCCTGGCGCGGAGGCAGGGGCGGCTTCGAGGAGGAGGGCACGGGGCGCTGGGCGGCTACGAGGAGGAGGGAGCGGGGCGCTGCGGGAGATGGATGAGGGGACGGGATCGAGGAAGATGAGAGTTGGTCGAGGGGTCGATGGGGTTCGACTGCGAGGGAGAGCGAAAAAGGGGTGGCGGCGGCTGAGGGAGAGAGCGAGGGGAGAGGAGCGATGGGATGTCGGGCTAGGTTAGGCCGCCGGTGGGCTGCTGGGGGAAGTTTGGGCCTGGCCAGATGGGCCGGCTGGGAGGGAGGCCATAGGCCTCTGGCCTGCAAGGCTAAGTTGCGGCTGCTCTTCTTATTTATTTATTTAGCAGAAATAAAATAGAGAGAGTTCAACATTTAATAAGAAAAGAGGCCATGAAGAAGAAATAAATGATGGAACATTTTTGTAAGGCTTTATGGAATATTACCAACCCAACAAAAATGGCTCCAACAAAATAAGGAAGATATGCAAGTGTGTGTTGGTGATTCCGAAGCAATGAAATAATTATATGGCTCCATATATTAGGAGGATATGTTATAAAGAGAAGTCATCCTTCCCTCGATTTAAATGGACCGAAGGTCCACGCAATTTATTTAGTTGAGATGCAGAATTAAAGTCATGATGGCATGAAGACATGATGCAATGCAAAAATAAATAAACAAGCACAAAAGAAACACACGGGAAACCCGGAACATCTGGAATCTTCTGGAATCTTCTGGGACGTCGGTCTTCGGGCGTCACATCTACACCGCGCCTCTTGCGAACATGCACCATGTGAAGGGTGATAAGTTATTTTAGGATCATGTTTGCCATTGTCCATAGCTTGCACCATTGAGATTAGTGTCGTCTTGGCATCATGCTTCTCATACACACTTGTTAAATAATTGAGCAGCTCTATGATACCCAGGTAAAGCCATGAGAGCAATTATCAAGCCTCATCAGTGATACGTCCAAAACGTATCTATAATTTCTGCTTGCTCCATGCCACTTTTGGGTGATATTGCTATGATATTCATGCACTTCCATACATTTTTGATCATATTTGGTCTAACTTACTAATCAAGTGCACCCCAGTGCCAGTTTCTGTTTTCGGCTGTTTTTGTATTTCATGTTTTCACGTTTCGAGAACTGCCCAGAAAAATCCAGAAAAATTATATAAAAAATCAGCGATCCGGAAACAACACTGCGTCCGAAGGGCAGCTTGGGGGGGGGGGCACCGGGGCTCCGGGCGCCCTGGCGGCGCGGCCCCCCCTGGGCCGCGCTGGGGGGCGCCTGGGCCCCCCGAAGCCCGTCCGGTGCCCCCCTTTGGCATATATTTAGAGGGACCTCCGAAACCCTCAGAACAGGAACTTTTTTCGTGATCCCATCTCTGTTCCGCCGCCGTCGCCGCTTCCAAGATCGGGAGCACCAGGAGAACTCTTCCCGGCACCCTGCCGGAGGGGAGGATCACCACCGGGAGCTTCTCCACCACCATGGACGCCTCCCGGATGACTCGTGAGTAGTCTCACTTGGACCATGAGTCCATGACCAATAGCTATGTGATGTTCTCCTCCCGTTCTTGTGCTTCACTAATTAGTCCTCGTGAGCTGCCCTACATGATCGAGGCACCTATGTAATCCTTATGTTGTTGCTATGTTGAGTTTGCTGGGATCCGATGGATTATGAGATTATGTTCAGATTGATCTTGAGTAATATATTTGATTCACCTCTTTTATATTTTAGTTCATAAGTAATTCTTGCATGTTCTCCGTTGTTACTTATTGTTTTGGCCAAGTAGTAGGTAGTGACTCCAAGAGGGAACGTTATGCTCGATTGTGGGTTCATGCCCCTCGATGACTAGCTTGAGTGACAGAAACATGAGTCTAGGGGATGTGCTGTTGCCACAAGGGGGAAAACAACGATGCTTGTGCCCGCGGGTGCAAGGATTGTTTACTTTACGCAAAGTTCTTTTAATGCAGTTGTTTGTTGCATTGAGTTTACACTATGGGTGGGACTCGCAACTTAATACCAGCGAGATGTTCTGGATAGATATCTCAAGGTGGATGATTAGTAGTAGATATTGATGGATTTCGGTCTACTTACTTTGGCGTACCGCCCATGCTTTGAACCTCAACCTTTCTTGCAATGTAGTCAGCATTGGTTTGCGTTCGTGGTCCTGTCAATTGCCCAGCTGTAATTTGTTACCTCACATAGCTGTTTTATCGTCTTTTGGGAGAGAGACATCACTAGTGAACATCATGAGACTCCGGTCCATATTACCATCATTGATCACATCCACTATTTACTTTCCGTTATTATTTACTATTGCAAAAACTATCTATCACTACTATCATTGCTTTTAATCCTTTGTGAACTACAAGGCCGGAGAGATTGACAACCTCTCTGTACTCGTTGGGAGCAAAGTTATTTGTATCTGTGTGCAGGTCCACGTTGATTGCTACTAATCTGGCGCCGTAGCAATTGACACCTACTTGTTGAACCTAGGAGTCTCTGGGGAATCGATCCTTGGCATCTTTGCTAGGGGAAAACACTTCTACTTACTGCATCTTACACCTTCCACTTGGGGTAACCAACGAGGGGTTCGAGGCCCATCAAGGAGTATTTTCTGGCGCCGTTGCTGGGGACTCCACTCTTCAGGATAGGGGAGTTGCATGCTATCTTTTACCTTTGCTTTTTAGTCTTGTTAGTTTACTTTTCATTTTTGATTTAGTTCCTTTTTATCAAAATTCACAAAAAAAAATTTATTTGACTTTTTATTAGTAGTCCTTTCTGTTTAGCCAAACATGTCAGGATTTGGTGCTTTGAGGGAGTCAGAAGTTCTAGATTTCCATCAAAGAGATGGAGAAAATATGAAGAAGGCATGGGACAGAATTTCTGATGCACATAGGAGAATTATGCCTTGGATACCTATAAAAATTGTGCTTAGAAATTTTTATCATGGTCTTTTTAAATGGTGTAAACACTCCCTTGACATTATAGCCGAGGGAGTTTTCCTAGAATGTGATGAAGCTAGAGCTCTTGAAATTATACATGGTCTGTCTAGTTACTTTGTTTATGATCATAATTTTGATACTGTCATAGATAGACTTGCTACTATTGAAAAGAGAATGGATGCTCTAGACTTAATGAAGGGAGAAAAACCTAAACCCAATAAGAGAGACATTCTGGAAATAGATAATGACTGGGAGCCTTTTGTTAGGGTTAGCATCTCTAATCAAGACTTCCTTGCTTATTGTGATATTGGATCAATGGTTTCTACTATGCCAAAAATTGTTCATGATTCTTTAAAATTTAACATGGATAGATTACCATCTTATCATGAACACACTAATGGAGATATTTCTGAAATCCAGGGAAAAATAAAAGACATGCCAGTTAAATTCCTTAAAGGGATTGCAATGATTGATTTCTTCATCGTGGAGCCAAACCAAGGAAATATAGTGCTTGGAAGGGACTTCCTCCGAGCAGTTAAAGGCTTCATTGATATAGGTAAGGGACAAATCCGCTTACGCGGGAAGGCAAAAGGTGTGTACCCCTTTCCTAGAAGGAACAAGAATGAACTTGTCGAGGAACCATTTGAAGCAATTTATAACTCCGATTATTATGATGGTTATTGATTCCTCTATGCATTATGCCTAGCTTAAAGGCATAAAAGAAAGCGCTTTTGGGAGGCAGCCCACATGAATAAAAAATTTGCTTTTGTTGTGTCTTGATGTTGTTTACTTCTGTAGCATCATCATTGTATCTTTGCTTTTCATATTTGTGCCAAGTATAGCCTCCGATTGCTAGAAAGTTCAAAAGTTGTGAGGTGCTGTCCAGGAAACAGATTCTGTCCTTGGATAGAAAAATTCGTATAAAATCACCAGATCATCTTTTTGGTCTGAATTTTTTCGACAACGTTCTCCATATAATTGTCTTTCGTGCGTCAGTTCTGAGTTTTTTGATTTGAGTTGCAGAAGTATCCCGAACAGATCAATTACTGCCTGCTGTTCTGTTTTTCACAGATTATGTCCTGTTTTGCCTTACCTTCACTTTGCAAATCAAGAGCTTGCTTTCTCTTTGCAAAAACCTTTTAGCAATCTTGAGAAACAGTATAACTTCAAGAATATCCTTATTTCCAGCAAGGTATAATTATTTTTATTAAGGGTACTAACCTCGCTAATCAGATTATGATGAGTTATGTATGAAGGGAGTTTTCAAGTGTGCGAGGGAAGATGATAAAAAGATTTAGGAGTGTCAAGCGCTCAAGCTTGGGGATGCCCCCGTGCACCCCCAAGAAATATTCAAGGAGACTCAAGCATCTAAGCTTGGGGATGCCCGCGTGCATCCCCTTCTCCATCAACATTATCAGTTCGTCTTTCGTTTCGCTATATTTTTATCACTTCATGTGTTATGTGCTATGCTTGGAGCGTCTTGCTTTTAGTTTTCTTTTTAGTTTTTCATAACGAGTCGGAACCCAGCATTCCTTTATGTGGGAGAGAAACACGCTCCACTTCTACCTAGAACATTACATAGAATTTTCATGTCTATCTATGATGTGTGTGTTCTTTGTCTTTTAAATAGCTACTATCGTGCTTTGCCCTTAGTATTCATGCTTATCTTTTCAAGAGCTTTTATTTAGTTGGTTGCTTGAACTCTCTTTAATTACCATGCTCACCTTATTAAGAGAGTTTGCTTCCGTTGCATGGGTTAATGTGTCTATGATAAAGATGCTACTTTCATGATGGTGCTTAGTAGTTCAGGTTTTCTTATGGTTAATCTCAAATAGCTGGGAGGTTCCCAATGTGTTATTGGAGTACCAACTTGATTTGTCTGCCTATGATGTGGTATGGTTTAGTAATATCTTCCTTCGAGAATTTATTTTGATTGACTTGGCGTATGCTCACGCATATTTAAGACTGTAAAGAAAGTCTGTCAAGCCTTGATGATCTTTTATTTCTAAGTAGCGATATAACTACCATGCCTGATTCAATATTGCTTTGTCGCTCTGCATGATTATGACCGTCATTGCTCTCTTAGTTGGTCGCTCCCAGTCTTTTTGCTAACCTCCACCTGTACTAAGCAAACTAACCATGCAATACATAGCTCATGGGAAAGTAGCCTAAAAACTATTGTGGTAAAGAATATGTTGCTTATGTATCTTATTTCTTATAAGTTGCTTGCTGAGCGGTAACCATGTTTCTGGGGACGCCATCAACTGTCGCACTCTTGTTGAATATCATGTGAGTTGCTATGCATGTTCGTCTTGTCTGAAGTAAGGGTGATTTACCGTGGGTTGAATTAATATGCATATTGTTAGAGAAGAACATTGGGCCGCCAACCAAAGCCATGCATCATGGTGGAAGTTTTAGCTTGGACCTTAATCCTCAATCTCTCATGAGAATATGCTTATGCATTGAAGAGGAGTCCATCATCTATTTTCTATGTTGTCCCGGTATGGATGTCCTCAAGTTGAGATCTATCAAAAACGAGAAATCAAATGCGATTTATCTCCTTGGACCTTTGTACAGGTGGCATAGAGGTACCCCTTTGTGACACTTGGTTAAAACATATGTAATGAAATGATAACCCATGGGGATCCGAGCTAATTAGGACAAGGAGCGAGCACTATTGGTATTCGATGCATGAGGCTTGCAACTTATAGGATGTTTTATACATGACACATATGAAGTACTACTACCGTTGACACAATTGCTTCCATGTTTTCAAAATAAAAAGCTCTAGCACTTAACCTTTCTTTTACCTTTATGTTGAAGCACCAACTACTGAGAGCATGATTGTCATTCTGAGTGTAATGTGCATTGTCCCAAAGTAGCATTTGTTGGGGAACGTTGCATGGGAAACAAAAATTTTTCCTACCGTTCACCAAGATCAATCTAGTAGAAGCAACTACGAGAGGGGAGTGTGATCTACGTACCCTTGTAGATCGCTAAGCGGAAGCGTTATGAACGCGGATGATGGAGTCGTACTCGTCGCGATTCAGATCGCCGAAGACCTAGCACCGAAGCAACGGTGCCTCCGCGTTCTTCACACGTACGGCTCGGGGACGTCTCCTCCTTCTTGATCCAGCAAGGGGTGGAGGAGAGGTTGATGGAGAACCGGCAGCACGACGGCGTGGTGGTGATGGTGGAGAAGAACTCCAGCAGGGCTTCGCCTATGCACTGCGGGAGGAGAAGATATGACGGGAGAGGGAGGGCAGCACCGAGGCACAAACTGTGTTGGCTGCCCTCCCTTTGCCCCACTATATATAGGGGGGGTGGAGAGGTTAGGGCGCCCTAGGGTTTCCCCCTAGGGGCCGGCGGCCAGGGCAAGGGGAGGGGGGCGGCGGCCAGGGCAGGGGGAGGCGCCCAGGCCCTAGGGTTTCCCCCCTAGGTGCCTTGCCCCCCAAGCCCAAGGGGTGCGGCCAGCCCTAGGGGGTCCCACCCCCTTAGCCGCATGGAGAGAGGGCCCAGGGGGGGCGCACAGCCCCCTGAGGGCTGTGGTGTCCCTCCTTGTGGCCCAATAGGCCCAGAACACCTTCCGGACCCCCCGAAAACCTTCCCGGTACTCCGCCGATTTCCCGATGCTCCCCGGAACACTTCCGGTACTCCGAAACCTTTCATCCTATATATCAATCTTCGTCTCCGGACCATTCCGGAGACCCTCGTCATGTCCGGGATCTCATCCGGGACTCCGAACAACCTTCGGTAACCATGCACTCTTCTCACTAACAACCCTAGCGTCACCGAACGTTAAGTGTGTAGACCCTGCGGGTTCGGAAACCATGTAGACATGACCGAGACACTCCCAGGCCAATAACCAATAGCGGGATCTGGATACCCATATTGGCTCCTACATGTTTCTCGATGATCTCATCGGATGAACCACGATGTCAAGGATTCAGGCAATCCCGTATACAGTTCCCTTTGTCTCGTCGGTATGTTACTTGCCCGAGATTCGATCGTCGGTATCTCTATACCTAGTTCAATCTCGTTACCGGCAAGTCTCTTTACTCGTTACCGTAATACATAATCCCGTGACCAACTACTTAGTCACTTTGAGCTCATTGAGATGACGTATTACCGAGTGGGCCCGGAGATACCTCTCCGTCATACGGAGTGACAAATCCCAGTCTCGATCCATGTCAACTCAGCAGACACCCTCGGAGATACCTGTAGAGTACCTTTATAGTCACCCAGTTACGTTGCGACGTTTGGCACACACAAAGCACCCCTACGGTGTCAGTGAGTTACATGATCTCATGGTCATAGGAACTTATACTTGACATGCAGAAAACTATAGCGATAACTGACACGATCAAAAGCTATGTTTAACGTTTGGGTCTCGTCCATCACATCATTCTCCTAATGATGTGATCCCGTTATCAAATGACAACTCATGTCTATGACCTGGAAACCGCGGTCATCTTTGATCAACGAGCTAGTCCTGTAGAGGCTCACTAGGGACACAAAGTCTGTCTATTCATCCACACATGTATTTGAGTTTCCAATCAATACAGTTATAGCATGGATAATAAACAATTATCATGAACAAGGAAATATAATAATAACTCTTTTATTATTGCCTCTAGGGCATATTTCCAACAGTCTCCCACTTGCACTAGAGTCAATAATCTAGCATTACAAGGTAATGAATCTAACACCCATAGAGTCTTGGTGTTGATCATGCTTAGCCCGTGGAAGAGGTTTAGTCAACGGATCTGCAACATTCAAATCCGTGTGTACTTTGCAAATATTTATGTCCTCCTCCTTGACCGAATCGCGGATGGAATTGAAGCGTCGCTTTATGTGTCTGGTCCTCTTGTGAAACCTTGGTTCCTTGGCTAGAGCAATGGCACCAGTGTTGTCACAGAACAGAGTCATTGGGTTCAGTGCACTAGGCACAACTCCAAGATCTGTCATGAACTCCTTCATCCAGACACCTTCCTTCGCCGCCTCCGAGGCAGCTATATACTCTGCTTCACATGTAGAATCAGCTACCACGCTCTGCTTGGAACTGCACCAGCTTACCGCTCCCCCGTTGAGAATATATACGTATCCGGTTTGTGACTTAGAGTCATCCGGATCTGTGTCAAAGCTTGCATCGACGTAACCCTTTACGACGAGCTCTTGATCACCTCCATAAACGAGAAACATATCCTTAGTCCTTTTCAGGTACTTCAGGATATTCTTGACCGCTGTCCAGTGATCCATACCAGGATTACTCTGAAACCTTCCGGCCATACTTATGGCAAGGCTGACATCTGGTCTTGTGCACAGCATTGCATACATGATAGAGCCTATGGCTGAAGCATAGGGGACGACACTCATCTTTTCTCTATCATCCGCAGTCACTGGGCATTGAGTCTTACTCAACTTTGTACCTTGCAATACCGGCAAGAACCCCTTCTTGGATTGATCCATTTTGAACTTCTTCAAAACTTTATCAAGGTACGTGCTTTGTGAAAGTCCTATCAAGCGTCTTGATCTATCTCTATAGATCTTGATGCCCAATATGAAAGCAGCTTCACCGAGATCTTTCATCGAAAAACTCTTGTTCAAATACCCCTTCACGCTATCCAAAAATTCTATATTGTTTCCAATCAGCAATATGTCATCCACATATAATATTAGAAACGCTATAGAGCTCCCACTCACTTTCTTGTAAATACAAGCTTCATTGTAAACTTGTATAAACCCAAACGCTTTGATCACCTCATCAAAACGAAGATTCCAACTCCGAGATGCTTGCACCAGCCCATAAATGGAACGCCGGAGCTTGCATACTTTGTCAGCATTCTCTGGATCGACAAAACCTTCTGGTTGCATCATATACAACTCTTCCTTAAGAAAACCGTTAAGGAACGCTGTTTTGACATCCATCTGCCAAATTTCATAATCGAAAAATGCAGCTATTGCTAACATGATTCGGACGGATTTAAGCATCGCTACGGGTGAGAAAGTCTCATCGTAGTCAATCCCTTGAACTTGTGAAAAACCCTTTGCCACAAGTCGAGCTTTATACACGGTGACATTACCGTCAGCGTCCGTCTTCCTCTTAAAAATCCATTTATTCTGAATGGCCTTCCGCCCTTCAGGTAATACTTCCAAAGTCCATACTTTGTTTTCATACATGGATCCCATCTCGGATTTCATGGCCTCTAACCATTTGTCGGAATCTGGCCCACCATCGCTTCTCCATAGCTCGTAGGTTCACCGTTGTCTAACAACATGACCTCCAAGACAGGGTTACCATACCACTCAGGTGCAGTGCGTACCCTTGTCGACCTACGAGGTTCGGTAGTAACTTGATCGGAAGCTTCTTGATCATCATCATTGGCTTCCTCTTCAACCTCTGTAGGCTCCACAAAAACATCTTTCTGTGCTGCGCTACTTTCTGGTTGAAGCAGAGGTTCAATAACCTCATCAAGTTCTACCTTCCTCCCACTCAATTCTTTCGAGAGAAACTCTTTCTCGAGGAAGGACCCGTTCTTAGCGACAAACACTTTGCCCTCGGATCTGAGATAGAAGGTGTACCCAACTGTTTCTTTTGGGTATCCTATGAAGACACATTTGTCCGCTTTGGGTTCGAGCTTTTCTGGCTGAAGCCTTTTAACATAAGCATCGCAACCCCAAACCTTGAGAAAAGACAACTTAGGTTTCTTACCAAACCACAGTTCATACGGTGTTGTCTCAACGGACTTAGATGGAGCCCTATTTAAAGTGAATGCAGCTGTCTCTAACGCATATCCCCAAAACGATAGTGGCAAGTCGGCAAGAGACATCATAGAACGTACCATATCTAATAGGGTTCGATTACGACGTTCGGACACACCATTACGCTGTGGTGTTCCAGGTGGTGTCAACTGTGAAACAATTCCACATTTTCTTAAGTGATCACCAAACTCATAACTCAGATATTCTCCCCCTCGATCAGATCGTAGGAACTTGATCTTCTTGTTACGATGATTTTCAACTTCACTCTGAAATTGTTTGAACTTTTCAAAAGTTTCAGACTTATATTAAGTAAATATACCCATATCTACTTAAGTCGTCAGTGAAGGTGAGAAAATAACGATATCCACCGCGCGCCGTTACACTCATCGGACCACACACATCAGTATGTATGATTTCCAATAAGTCACTTGCCCGTTCCATTGTCCCTGAAAACGGGGTCCTTGTCATCTTGCCCATGAGGCACGGCTCGCACGTGTCAAGTGATTCAAAATCAAGAGACTCCAAAAGTCCATCAGCATGGAGCTTCCTCATGCGTTTCACGCCGATATGACCGAGACGGCAGTGCCACAAGAAAGTGGTATTATCATTATCTACTCTACATCTTTTGGCATCAATGTTATGAACATGTGTATCATCACTATCGAGATTCAATAAGAATAAACCCCTAACTTCGGGTGCATGACCATAAAAGATATTACTCATATAAATAGAACAACCATTATTCTCTGACTTAAATGAGTAACCGTCTCGCAATAAACAAGATCCAGATATAATGTTCATGCTTAACGCAGGCACTAAATAACAATTATTCAGGTTCATAACTAATCCCGATGGTAATCGAAGAGCGAGCGTGCCGACGGCGATCACATCAACCTTGGAACCATTTCCCACGCGCATCGTCACTTCGTCCTTCGCCATCCTCCGTTTATTCCGCAGTTCCTGTTTAGAGTTGCAAATGTGAGCAACCGAACCGGTATCAAATACCCAGGCACTACAACGAGAGTTGGTAAGGTACACATCAATAACATGTATATCATATATACCTTTGTTGTTGTTGGCCCCCTTCTTGTCCGCCAGATACTTGGGGCAGTTCCGCTTCCAGTGGCCATTCCCCTTGCAATAGAAACACTCAGTCTCTGGCTTGGGCCCAGCCTTGGGTTTCTTCACTGGATTAGCAACTGCTTTGCCACCCTTCTTAGAGTTACCCTTCTTGCCCTTGCCATTCTTCTTGAAACTGGTGGTCTTATTGACCATCAACACTTGATACTCCTTCTGGATGTCTGCCTCAGCGACTTTCAGCATCGAAAACAGCTCGGCGATGGTTTTATTCATCCCTTGCATGTTGTACTGCTGGACGCAGCTCTTGTAGCTTGGAGGGAGTGACTGGAGAATTCTGTCAATGATAGCCTCATCCGGGAACACAAGTCCCAGATCAGCTATGCGGGTATAGTACCCAGACATCTTCAGTAAGTGCTCACTGACAGACGAATTCTCCTCCATCTTGCAAGCGAAGAATTTATCGGTGGTCTCATACCTCTCGATCTTAGCATTCTTCTCAAAGATGAATTTCAACTCCGTGTACATCTCATATGCACCATGACGTTCAAAACGCCTTTGGAGTCCTCCTTCCAAGCCGTACAACATGGCACATTGTACTATCGAATAGTCATCCGAACGCGTCTGCCAGACGTTCATATCGTCTGCAGAGGCTCCAGGAGCGGGGGGTTGACCTAGCGGTGCATTTAGGACATAAACCTTTTGGGCAGCTGTGAGGATGATCCTTAGATTGCGGAGCCAGTCCACAAAGTTGCTCCCATCATCTTTCAGTTTAGCTTTCTCTAGGAACGCATTAAAATTCAGGGGAACTCCTGCGCGAGCCATCTACAACATAAATTTGCAAAGACATTTTAGACTATTGTTCATGATAAGTGAGTTATTACCTAATCAAATTAATTATAACTCCCACTCAAATTGACATCCCTCCGGTCATTCGAGCGTGACATGATCCAAATTCACCAACCCAAGTCCGATCATCACGTGAGATGAGGTGGTGTCAATGGTGAACATCAACATGTTGATCATATCTACTATATGACTCATGCTCGACCTTTCGGTCCTCCGTGTTCCGAGGCCATGTCTGTACATGCTAGGCTCGTCAAGTCTAACCCGAGTGTTCTGCACGTGCAAAACTGGCTTGCACCCGTTGTATGCGAACGTAGAGTCTATCACACCCGATCATCACGTGGTGCTTCGAAACGACGAACCTTCGCAACGGAGCACACTCGGGGGGAACACAATTTTATCTTGAAATTTTAGTGAAGGATCACCTTATAATGCTACCGTCGTCCTAAGCAAAATAAGATGCATAAAAGGATTAACATCACATGCAAATCATAAGTGACATGATATGGCCATCAACTCGTGCTTTTGATCTCCATCTCCAAAGCACCGGCATGATCTCCATCGTCACCGGCGCCACACCATGATCTCCATCATCATGATCTCCATCATCGTGTTGCCATCGGGGTTGTCGGCGCCCCACCATGCTCTTACTACTATTGCTACCGTTTAGCGATAAAGTAAAGCATTACAAAGCGCTTAATGATTGACACGCAGGTCATACAAAAAATAAAGACAACCCTATGGCTCCTGCCGGTTGCCATATGCATCGACATGCAAGTCGATGTTAACTATTACAACATGATCATCTCATACATCAAAATATATTTCATCATGTCATTGGCCATATCATATCACATACATACCCTGCAAAAACAAGTTAGACGTCCTCTAATTTGTTGTTGCATGTTTTACGTGGCTGCTATGGGTATCTAGCAAGAACGCTTCTTACCTACGCAAAACCACAACGGTGATATTCAAGTTGCTAT
Source organism: Secale cereale (assembly GCA_902687465.1). NCBI lineage: Eukaryota > Viridiplantae > Streptophyta > Magnoliopsida > Poales > Poaceae > Secale > Secale cereale. The sequence continues at coordinate 866,892,587 of LR738713.1, read as the reverse complement.
TTAACCTTCTACAAGGACCGCCTTGTTCTATTCCGATTCAACTAAGATAGGAGAGACAGACACCCGCCAGCCATCTTATGCAACAAAAGTCACATGTTTGTCGATGGAACCGGTCTCATGTACGTGGACATGTAAAGTTGGTCCGGGCCGCTTCATCCTATAATACCGCTGAATCAAGAAAGACTAAGGAGGGCAGCAATTTAAACATCAACGCCACAAACTTCTTTGTGTTCTACTCGAGAAAGCATCTACGCAAGATCCTAGCTCATGATGCCACTGTTGGGGAACGTTGCATGGGAAACAAAAATTTTCCTACCGTTCACCAAGATCAATCTAGTAGAAGCAACTACGAGAGGGGAGTGTGATCTACGTACCCTTGTAGATCGCTAAGCGGAAGCGTTATGAACGCGGATGATGGAGTCGTACTCGTCGCGATTCAGATCGCCGAAGACCTAGCACCGAAGCAACGGTGCCTCCGTGTTCTTCACACGTACGGCTCGGGGACGTCTCCTCCTTCTTGATCCAGCAAGGGGTGGAGGAGAGGTTGATGGAGAACCGGCAACACGACGGCGTGGTGGTGATGGTGGAGAAGAACTCCAGCAGGGCTTCGCCTAAGCACTGCGGGAGGAGAAGATATGACGGGAGAGGGAGGGCAGCACCGAGGCACAAACTGTGTTGACTGCCCTCCCTTTGCCCCACTATATATAGGGGGGGTGGAGAGGCTAGGGCGCCCTAGGGTTTCCCCCTAGGGGCCGGCGGCCAGGGCAAGGGGAGGGGGCGGCGGCCAGGGCAGGGGGAGGCGCCCAGGCCCTAGGGTTTCCCCCCTAGGTGCCTTGCCCCCCAAGCCCAAAGGGTGCGGCCAGCCCTAGGGGGTCCCACCCCCTTAGCCGCATGGGGAGAGGGCCCAGGGGGGCGCACAGCCCCCTGAGGGCTGTGGTGTCCCCCCTTGTGGCCCAATAGGCCCAGAACACCTTCCGGACCCCCCGAAAACCTTCCCGGTACTCCGCCGATTTCCCGATGCTCCCCGGAACACTTCCGGTACTCCGAAACCTTTCATCCTATATATCAATCTTCGTCTCCGGACCATTCCGGAGACCCTCGTCATGTCCGGGATCTCATCCGGGACTCCGAACAACCTTCGGTAACCATGCACTCTTCTCACTAACAACCCTAGCGTCACCGAACGTTAAGTGTGTAGACCCTGCGGGTTCGGAAACCATGTAGACATTACCGAGACACTCCCAGGTCAATAACCAATAGCGGGATCTGGATACCCATATTGGCTCCTACATGTTTCTCGATGATCTCATCGGATGAACCACGATGTCAAGGATTCAGGCAATCCCGTATACAGTTCCCTTTGTCTCGTCGGTATGTTACTTGCCCGAGATTCGATCGTCGGTATCTCTATACCTAGTTCAATCTCGTTACCGGCAAGTCTCTTTACTCGTTACCGTAATACATAATCCCGTGACCAACTACTTAGTCACTTTGAGCTCATTGAGATGACGTATTACCGAGTGGACCCGGAGATACCTCTCCGTCATACGGAGTGACAAATCCCAGTCTCGATCCATGTCAACTCAACAGACACCTTCGGAGATACCTGTAGAGTACCTTTATAGTCACCCAGTTACGTTGTGACGTTTGGCACACACAAAGCACTCCTACGGTGTCAGTGAGTTACATGATCTCATGGTCATAGGAACTTATACTTGACATGCAGAAAACTATAGCGATAACTGACACGATCAAAAGCTATGTTTATGTTTGGGTCTCGTCCATCACATCATTCTCCTAATGATGTGATCCCGTTATCAAATGACAACTCATGTCTATGACCTGGAAACCGCGGTCATCTTTGATCAACGAGCTAGTCCTGTAGAGGCTCACTAGGGACACAAAGTCTGTCTATTCATCCACACGTGTATTTGAGTTTCCAATCAATACAGTTATAGCATGGATAGTAAACGATTATCATGAACAAGGAAATATAATAATAACTCTTTTATTATTGCCTCTAGGGCATATTTCCAACAGCATTGTCTTTTGCATGATTGTGATATCGTTCATTCTGAAATGATTGTATCTAGTCATCACTTAAACCTTGAAGGTGCCCCTGCATTTATGTTTTGCATCACTAAAGGGGGCAAGCTAGATATCACTTTGCCATATTTGCACATCATGTTCATTGCAAATCTATTTGATGTTTCAGTTTCTTGTTGTAAAACTTTCAGTCATTTGTGATTTTCTCTTGAGGCAACTTAATTACTTTAGAATCATTGTCTCAGTAAGCTTTTGTCATATGACTATGAAAAAGTCCTATATGGTTAATAGCATGTCACCACAGAAATTATTCTTGTTATCATTTACCTACTCGAGGGCGAGCAGGAATTAAGCTTGGGGATGTTGATACGTCCAAAACGTATCTATAATTTCTGCTTGCTCCATGCCACTTTTGGGTGATATTGCTATGATATTCATGCACTTCCATACATTTTTTATCATATTTGGACTAACTTACTAATCCAGTGCACCCCAGTGCCAGTTTCTGTTTTCGGCTGTTTTTGTATTTCAGGTTTTCACGTTTCGAGAACTGCCCAGAAAAATCCAGAAAAATTATATAAAAAATCAGCGATCCGGAAACAACACTGCGTCCGAAGGGCAGCCTGGGGGCCACCAGGGCTCCAGGCGCCCTGGCGGCGCCCCCCCCCCCCGGGCCGCGCCGGGGGGGCGCCTGGGCCCCCCGAAGCCCGTCCGGTGCCCCCCTTTGGCTTATATTTAGAGGGACCTCCGAAACCCTCAGAACATGAACTTTTTTCGCGATCCCATCTCTGCTCCGCCGCCGCCGCCGCTTCCAAGATCGGGAGCACCAGGAGAACTCTTCCCGGCACCCTGCCGGAGGGGAGGATCACCACCGGGAGCTTCTCCACCACCATGGACGCCTCCCGGATGACTCGTGAGTAGTCTCCCTTGGACCATGAGTCCATGACCAGTAGCTATGTGATGTTCTCCTCCCGTTCTTGTGCTTCACTAATTAGTCCTCGTGAGCTGCCCTACATGATCGAGGCACCTATGTAATCCTTATGCTGTTGCTATGTTGAGTTTGCTGGGATCCGATGGATTATGAGATTATGTTCAGATTGATCTTGAGTAATATATTTGATTCACCTCTTTTATATTTTAGTTCATAAGTAATTCTTGCATGTTCTCCGTTGTTACTTATTGCTTTGGCCGAGTAGTAGGTAGTGACTCCAAGAGGGAACGTTATGCTCGATTGTGGGTTCATGCCCCTCGATGACTAGCTTGAGTGACAGAAACATGAGTCTAGGGGATGTGCTGTTGCCACAAGGGGGAAAACAACGGTGCTTGTGCCCGCGGGTGCAAGGATTGTTTAGTTTACGCAAAGTTCTTTTAATGCAGTTGTCTGTTGCATTGAGTTTACACTATGGGTGGGACTCGCAAATTAATACCAGCGAGATGTTCTGGATAGATATCTCAAGGTGGATGATTAGTAGTAGATATTGATGGATTTCGGTCTACTTACTTTGGCGTACCGCCCATGCTTTGAACCTCAACCTTTCTTGCAATGTAGTCAGCATTGGTTTGCGTTCGTGGTCCTGTCAATTGCCCAGCTGTAATTTGTTACCTCACATAGCTGTTTTATCGTCTTTTGGGAGAGAGACATCACTAGTGAACATCGTGAGACTCCGGTCCATATTACCATCATTGATCACATCCACTATTTACTTTCCGTTATTATTTACTATTGCAAAACTATCTATCACTACTATCATTGCTTTTAATCCTTTGTGAACTACAAGGCCGGAGAGATTGACAACCTCTCTGTACTCGTTGGGAGCAAAGTTATTTGTATCTGTGTGCAGGTCCACGTTGATTGCTACTAATCTGGCGCCGTAGCAATTGACACCTACTTGTTGAACCTAGGAGTCTCTGGGGAATCGATCCTTGGCATCTTTGCTAGGGGATAACACTTCTACTTACTGCATCTTACACCTTCCACTTGGGGTAACCAACGAGGGGTTCGAGGCCCATCAATCAGTAATCAACATCTCAACAATATCAGCGGTAAGGAAGGATAAGAGGCATGACCTTCTTGTCCACTTTCAATATGCTCTCCTCTTGTTGATGCTTGATATTGACACACTGAAGGTTTTGTTGTTGTACACAGATTGCTCGTGACGAATTGGATACTTCCTTGACGATGATAGCTACTGATGACCACAGATGACCATAGTACTTACTGTAAGTTCATCCGTATATTGGTTGAACCTGAGGAGCTAAGGTTAGTCATTCCCTCGTAACACAACTAGACTTGTCATGATCTCTACTTGTGTGTACACCTAAGGCGAAGTTTGGAAATTATTATATTTGGTGCTACCTTCTATCAGGGCATGTAAACGGTATGAAATACAAAGTACGAAACAAAAACTAAAAAAAATAGATCAAATAACCTACACTATCTCACTACAAGAATCAGCCACTTTGCCATTTGCCATGGCTGATGACAAAGGCATGCCTGGCGGACGGCAAAGACTTTTGCCGTCAGCCAGCAGACGGCAAACCGTCCGGCTGAACGGACTACGACAAAAGGCTCTTTGTCGTCTGCTGCTAGAGGGCAAAGATGCAAAGGCCTTTGCCGTCTGTCAGCAAACGGCAAAGAGCCTGGACGGCACACGTGGCAGGTTAGGTCCGTTAGGCGGTTAACGGCGCGCTTTGCCGTCTGCTGGCGGACAGCAAAGATGCAAAGATCTTTGTCGTCTGCTGGCAGACGGCAAACTGACCAAATAGGCCAGCCACAGTGCCCCAGGTTGCATAGGTAGCTGCCACGTGACACCTTTGCCGTCTGTTGGCTGATGGCAAAGCTCTTTGCCGTCTGCCAGTAGACGGCAAATAGCCTGTATAGCCCCTTTTTTCTTATATTCATTCAATTTGATAGAATTTTCACAGATATATTTATATATACACATTTGAAAATAATTTCAACAAGTATACCAACAGTAAGTTTCCAACAACATATCTAACATACAAGTTTCCAACAACATATCCATATATACATACATATCCAAAATAAGTTTCCATAAACAAAAAGGAAGCACAAGGAGAATAGTACACTCCATCAATGCAAGCTTCCTCATCTAAAGCAAATCTGCAAATTGGGAAAGATGAAAGTTAGAAGAAGAAGAAGAAGAAGAAGAAGAAGAAGAAGAAGAAGAAGAAGAAGAAGAAGAAGAAGAAGAAGAAGAGGACTAGCTAGAAGAAAAAGAAGAAAAAGAAGAGAAAAAGAAGAAGAAGAAGAAGAAGAAGAAGAAATTATCTTCTCTTTCTTTTTCTCCTCTCCTCTTCTTTATCTTCTTCTTCTTCTTCTTCTAACTAAGCTAGGTAAAAATGCTAAGTGTGTAGGTCATTTTAGAGCTAAGCTAGGTAAATATTTCATTTTGGAGCTAACCTAGGTAAAATAGATCATTTTGGAGCTAACCTAGGTAAAATTGGTCATTTGGGAGCTAACCTATGTAAAATGGATCATATTGGAGCTAACCTAGGTAAAAACGGTCATTTGGGAGCTAACCTGGGTAAAGTGGATCATATTGGAGCTAGGCTAGGTAAAGTTGGTCATTTTGGAGCTAACCTAGGTAATTATGCCATTTTTGAGTTAACTAAGCATATTATGCCATTTGTGCGAGAAGGGGGAATGAACCTCCGACCTTGTGGTTAACGGTAACACGCTCTAGCCAACTGAGATATTCCAGTTGTCTATCATATTTAATATACAAGTTCCCATATCAAGGGATGTGCCAACATGCAAATAATGGATGAAAAATATCAATTTTTGGCTGAAAGAAAAAGTAAACAATGAAGGAAATGTGAATGTAAGTTTTCTTCCTAAAGTAATACTATACCGGATATCATACTATAGTTTAAATACACTAGAAAAATTATATAGGTCATTGTTCTAAAGATTACAAATGCGATTTTGGACTTCGGTTTGAAGTGAAATGATTTGGACTTCGGTTTGGGTCGCGCCCTTCTGGGCCGGCCCATGTGCGGCCGGCACGCTCCTGTTTTTTTCGTCTTTTCCTTTGCGTTCTTTCAATAATTCAGGACATCAAAACAGATTCTAAATTTCAGCAAAAGTTGATAATTTTGGGAAAAATAACAATCATTATTTCAAAAATATGCTCGTGAATTCGGAAAAAAATTATGAATTTGTAAAACAATGTTCACAAATTCAGATAAAATGTTTACGAATTTTAAAAAATGTTCATGATTTCAAAAAAAGTTCATACATTTGCGATATGTTCAAGAATTTGCACAAAATGTTCATGATTACAAAGAATGTTCACAAATTTAATAAATGTTCCAGAATTTCAAAAATGTTCATGATTTAAAAAAAAGACCATGCAAAAAATGTTCATGATTACAAAATGTTGTCATGAATTTCAGATATTGTTCATGGTTCAAAACAATTTTCGTGAATTCGAAAAAAATGTTCATGTATTCGTAAAAACTGTTCATGATTCCAAAGGAATGATTTTTTTTAATTTCATGCACATATTTTGAATCTCGATGAACAAAATTGGCATTTGATGAACTGTTTTTCCAATTGGAAGAACAAAATTTGTGTTAGAGAAATGTTTTGGAAAGAATTATGAACAAAATTTTCATTCGATGAACATTATTTTGAAAAAATGATGAACAAATTCTTAATTCAGTGAACAAATTTTGAATGTGATGAACATTTTTTGAATCTTATGAACAAAAGAATTCAATTAAAAAAACTCTTGTACTTTATTTAGTTTGATGAAGAACTTTTAAATTTTTATTAACATTTTTAAAATCTGATGAACAAAAAAAGAATTGGATGAACAGTTTTTGGATTGTTGAACATTTTTTGAATTCGATTAACAAAAGAAGTTTTAACGAATTCAAAATAAAAAAATGCCAAAAAATCAAAAAGTGAAGAAGAAGAAAATAAAAAAAGGGACAGAAGAAATGAAAAGGAAAGATAAAAAATGAAAATAACAGGAACACGGAAAAAACCAGTATAGAAAACATAAAAAAAACCGGTTCTGGGAAGGTTCTAGAACTTTCCCAAAAGCGGCAGAACCAGAGAAAGGGAAGCGAACTGGGCCGGCCCGATAACAGAACGACAAACGCAGGGGGGTACGCGCCACGGCGCGAGAGTCCCTATACGCCGCATAGCGCAATAATCTGGTTGTCTAAAAAATAAGGAAACAGATTGTGCAAGCTGGGAATCGAACTACAGGCCTGTCGATCGCTAGCAGAGTAGGTAAACCTGTCGACCTAACACACATTCACGGCTAAAGAGGAGCGCGAATATTTTTGAAAAAGCATGAATGTTTTGACAGATTTTTTTTTAAATCCTGAATATTTTTTGGATTTGAGAACAATATTTGATAACAGGAACATTTTGTTAAATTCTGAACAGTTTACCGAAAGCGCTAATTTTTTTATTAAATTTACGCACAATTTTTTAATTTCAACAAATTTTTTAATTATATTTAGTTTTCCGTAATTTTGAATAAATTTGGAAATACAAACATTTTTGACATATCTGACAAATTTTTGAAACACGAAAACTGAGCATATTTAGGAAAAAGTGAACATTTTATTTAATGGAAAGTTCTTGAAACTGTGAGTAAAATTTGAAAAACCATATATTTTTCAGATCTGTGATATTTTTTGTAGAAAGGAACATTTTTTGAAAAACCAAATTTACGAACTTATTTCAAATTTCGAAATTTTTTAACACAAAGAAGTTTTGAAATATGAACATTTTTTGACAAAAATTGAACCAAGTTCCAAAACATTTTTTTAAACTGTTGAGGAAACACGAACAATTTTTGGAAGTACGAACACGAGATCAAATTTTGAATTTTGCGAACAATTTTCAGAAACACAAAAGTTTTTTTGGAAATATGAACATTTTTTAAACTGTGGAACAAATTCGGAAACATGAACAATTTTGAAAACACGAACATATTTTGAGAACGAGAACAATTTTTAAAATTTGCGAACAAATTTTAAAAACAGGAACAATTTTTTGGAAACAACAAAAGTTTTTTGAAAACAAAATTTTTTTTGTAACTGCAGAATCAATTTGAAAACCTGAACAACGTTTGCAAATTCTATAGGTTTTATGAATGTCCGATTATTTTTGGAAAGAAGCATACTAAAATTCTGATCAAATGAATATTTTTCGAACTTCTGAACTTTTTCCCAAACTTCTGAACAAATTTTGAAAACATGATTTTTTTTTAAATTGCGAATAATAGTTTTAAAAATACGAACATTTTTTTATTTTCTCAACAAAATCTGGATTTCCCTACGGCGCTACGCGGCGACCTACGCGCTGTATAGGAACCCCGATTAAATAGGGGGCGCCCCTATTCCTTGCGTTACGTGAGACGAGGGCTAACCCTCGCATCTGGGGGATCCCCAGGAAGCAGCGGCCTGTTTATTTATGATTTTTTTTCTGTAACTTGCTTTACTATTAAAAAGGTACTCTTCTAAAAACATTTTAAAAATGTTTAAGAAGTGTTTTAATGATGTTGAATAAGGATTAAAAATGTTGAACCAGTATTTGATTTTTTAATATGTATTTAAAAATGTTGAACGGGTATTTGAAAAATGTTGAAAAAATATTTGAAATATGTTTGATAAGTATTAAATATTATAATGAATATTTGAAAAATGTTAAACAAGTATCTAAAAATATCGAAATAAGTATTAAAATGTTGTACAAATATTTGAAATATGTTGAATGACCGTTCCGACAATGTTGAACGTGTATACAAAGAATGTTGATCACTTATTAAAAAATGTATTTTGACACATAAGAAAATGTAGAGTAAAACGAAAACAAACATAAGAAAAAATATGAAGAAGAAAAAAGAAAATCAAATAATAAATGGAGAAGAAACAAAATTCAAGGAAACAAAAAACGAAGAACAAAATGCAAGAAAGATTGATAGAAAATGGAGAAGCAAAAGTTAAAGAAGCAGAAGAAAAAAAATGGCTCGAATAGGCCCAAGTAGGAACCCGAGCGGAGTGGATTGCAGCACCCGAGATCTGTCGGGAGACAAGGGATCAAACCCTGATTCTCCCATTTCCTCTGCTTTAATCCCTACACGCGCGCCAGTGGGCCGGCCCAATACGACGCGGGTGGAGTACCTTTTGTGATTGTATCCTCGACGCAAGTTTTGAAACTTTCTCCCATGTGTGTAATGTTGACGTGACTTTCCAAACATTGATAATGAATGCGAACTTTTCTTTTCACAAGCTAGACAATTTCTTTAGTCGTCGTCGATATGACTTTCCATTATTTCTGAATTTTAACCTTCCGTTATTTAAAAATCAATCTTGCTCTACATACCAATTATTTGTCCACCCCACATGCCAAGTATTTTTTGACGACACGTGACAATGCAACACCGGCGTAGATTCCCACGGTCTCATTTGGTCGTTGATGTTAGGGATTCTCGTCTAGTTTTGAGATTTTGTGTCAGGTGCTTCAGATCTTATTTAAGGATTCAACGGCGACGACTGCGGCTCTAGGGAGAAGATCCTTAGGGGCACGCAAACCATATTTCTATGAGCATCTCCGAGAGATTAAGCTGACATTATCTTGAGATTGACGAAGTCACCACATATCTACTACCCCTATAAAAGAAAAAGAGGGCAGATCCAACTTACAATCTGAACCGTCTAATCAAACGATCAATGGTCTAAAATCGTCGTTAACGAAATTGTCTTCGTTAACGAAACGCTAATCCACGCCACATCGAATCATCCCCGCACGTCGTCGGGGACCCCACGTCGTCGCCCCGCAAACCGCTCCTGCATCCCGCACCAGCCTTTCTCCTTCACGCACCCGACTCGCACCCGTCGCCCAGCCCCGCCGTTGCGCCACCGCCCAGCTCTGCCGCCAGCCAGTCGCCCAGCCCCGCCGTTCCTGCCACAGCCCCCTGTGGCCAGCCCCACCGCCGGCCCCTCTGCTCCTGCACTCAGGAAACGAAAGCAAAACAATCTCTCGAAGCCTGACGCACCTGACCCATCTCACCTCACTTCTCACTCACACACCACACCACAAAGGAGGCGGCGGTGGCGACGGCGATTCCGCACCGGCCGGCGGCGGTGGCGATGGCAATTCCGCACCGGTCGGCGGCGCGGGTGAAGTATGTGCTGCTCCCACTCCCTTATCCCTTTGTATTTCCCTCCCTTTCTCTGTCCTATTCTCTCAGCCGGCGGGTGAATGGCGAGCGGCGGAGATTGAACTGCCCCCTCTCGTTGGACCGACGACAGTGGTGGGCAGCGAGCGCTGGCTGCAGCTTCGTTCTCTCTCACCGGATGTCTCTCTGAACTGGTTCCTCTTTCTCCGATTTTTCTCTGACCTGCAGCACGAAGGAGGCAACCAGGACACCAACGGCAAGCCGGCGACCGGGGCAAACACCAGCTCCCCCTTCGATGATTTCCCCCTCTGGTATGAACCCTAACCACTTGATCTGTTTATAGAATTACTGATGATTGTGTGTATGCTTCTGTATGTATGTTCACTTAGCTGAAGTTCAGAGAAGAGCATAGTTCAGTTTTGTGTATGGCATCTTGAAGCATTTTTTCCTTCTATTTCAATTCTACATCGTAGACTGGCAACGAGAAAAGGAAGTTAATTTGTGCAGCCGTGTCATATACGCTTCTCCCCATGTCTGCCTTGGTTGTCCGGTCTGGGAAAAGGAAAAGTATGATTGAATGCATAAGTTATGGGCTGATGGATGAGACAGATAGGATGAGAAGGTAGTATTTTGAGAACCAAATCTAGAAGGATGATTCAACTTGTTTGAACATGCTTAGGCTTGGAAGAGTGTAACAGCAATAGCAACAACCATATGCTTCTACTGCTTCCATAACTTCCCTGTTGTTTTAACATGACACAGGTGATGAATTGTCATTTGCGTGCATCAGTGGAACGTTCCCTGTTTAGGGGTAATGTAAATCCCCCGAGTGGTCAAAATTGGTATTCCTGAATGTTAGATGAGAAGAAAGTGCCATACAATCAGAAGTAGCACACTGCCAGTGCATAAAAGAAAGTTGCAGCTTTGATTGCTGTTAGCTGTGATCGGGTATCTCAAACACATTCTTCTTCGTCATTGGATGTGCAACGTCCCCTTTGAGCAACATAACCAACACACACGTAAATTGTTCGTTCATCAACTTTGCAAACCACTTGCTCACGAACCATGTCATGACTTAAGTGTTTTATTTTCTCTTGTGTGACAGGTGTACTACGTACGGCTGCGACCTCAGTGAGTGTCGAGCATCAATCTGAAGATATCGATGTTAGCAAAAAAAATGAAGTGGTGCAAAGTGGCATACACATCTATCCGATGAGAAGAAAGCATAGCACCTAAAGAAGCTCCGATAGATCTTAGTGTGAATTTCAATGTACCCCGGTATTCTGCCCAGCAAGTATCATGTGATAAATCTATAATAAAATTTTAGCTACCATTGTGAATCCACAATGTGTTTCTGTAGGTATTGTCGACTCGAGTCGGCATAATCTGGTGTCAGCTAGGGCCTATGCAAGCCATGTAGCGGGCCTGCTATTGATGAAGATTATGACACTGATTGGCTACACACGAATCCCACTTACCAATGACAAATGAGAGATGTTCAACAAGCAAGCTTTCTGCCCAAAAGTATCTCAGGCCAATCTATTGAAATGAAAGGTATCCGGACGATAGCAGTACTTACTAATTGTAGCATATATTATTATTTCATTTCCTTTTGAGTTTATGTATAGAGTATTCTTAACCATGCATCTGTGTCCAATGCTTATTTGGAGAAGGAGCGACGTCGTACCAGAGAACAATATGCAGGAATGGGAGCAGAAGATAAAGGAATATTATTGCGTAGGATACGTGCCGGCCGACACCCACCACTTCACGCGTGCGCGCCGATCCACTCTCTCACCTCCAAGTTTGTAGTTGAGTTGAACGCAAACATTTTTTTTTGCCGTATCTTAAGCTAAAAGGCACCTTTTATCTAATTTTTAGCTAAAAGGCACCTTTTATCTAATCTTCTGAAACATGCCAGTTTGATTGAAAATGGAATTAAACTTAATTAATATATCAGGCCTGACTAATACTCTCTCTTTAAACTTTTATAAGATGTTTACTCCCTCTGTAAACTTTTATAAGACATTTTAGGTTAATAACGTCTTATGTTTACAGAGGGAGTACATTGCAGCCATAAATGTTATCGCCCCACTGTACTGGCCTATTGAATGAATGATTGGTTAGCTTGATAACCTGATTTTTTAGCATGCATATGTCACCTATTATGTCGCGACACCGCTGTATACGTTGGATCACCAACCCTAGGTTGCTTCAATCTTGTCTTGACCAGATGAGGACCTTCAACTATCTTGTCACTGAGTGATGCAGCTTCATTCTCTTTTACTTCCGAGTTGAGAGAAGATGCAGAAATATCATATTCATATCGAGATTTCATGCTATTTGTTTGCGGACATTGTTTCTTATCATCTACATTCAGACATACCTTCATACGACACGAGTCATGTCCAGGATATGAGGGGCATCACGATGCATCCAGAGTGGCTAAGAATGCGAAGTTGACTGGTGGGATGCCCTTTAAGCAAATTCATCTCCATTAAGGACCTAGAGAGATCAATATCTTTGATTCTAGGTAGCAAACTTCTATTGCTATTATACTACTCCCCGGATGTTGTGCAAATACCTGAGCAAATTTATCACCTTGTAGATTTCAAATTAGTGCTTGCAAAAATGTTCATGGAAATGCCTTATTGGATCATAACTTTTAAATTGCAGGGACTGGTGAAGCGCAAAGAGTGACACATGGCTCTGTTCCCAGAGGGCAAATAATGCAACGGACTTTGACATTCATGGCACTACCCATTACATGAATTTCTTTTCCGAGGGAGATCCGTTCTTGTGGATGCACCTAATGACTTAAACCAGTGCAAAGACTAATATCAGATGCAAATTTGATTAAAAGTATCCGTGACACAATGGTTTTACTGTAAAACATATCTCTATCTAAAGACAGAGGCATATGTTGTTTATACCTTGCATGTGTGTGTGCATGTGCGTGCGAGCAGGCGGGCGGGCGTGTGTGCGTGCAGGTGTGTGTTTATACCTTGGACTGCATTGTGTGTGCAAGATTACTCGTTGACTCCATGCCCTAGGTTATTCTCTAATCCAATTCTTGCGTTGCTCATTATTTCCCTTCAATGCAAATGACATATATCTTAGTCGGTGATTTATATTACTCCCTCCGTCCCAAAATAAGTGACGCAAAAGTGACTCAACTTTGCACTAAAGTTAGTGCAAAGTTGAGTCACTTTTTCGTCACTTATTTTGGGACGGAGGGAGTATTTCACATGGTCAACTCTGCTCCTACTGTTAAAAAGGAATTTATTCTGATTAGAATTTGAATGATGATGTCAGATTCCACATCATGGAAAAATGTAATACTTGGAGAATTTTGTTGGATGACCGAGGATCCTCATCTTGTAGCATCGTTCTGGTTTCTCATCTTTTCAGCTCAGTTGGCCCTAATACGTACAATTAGCTGCATACGCTTTCACGACATAGTTAGTTCCTTTCCTGAGCATCTCTCAACGAAAGCTTTGTTTCCCAGAACTGAACTTGATGAACTGAAAGCACCTAATACATAGTGAATTATTTTTGAAGGATGCTCAAAATTGATGGTTTATCATTTCTATTTTTCATGATTTATCAATAAAAATTAAATACATGATTTGGTTTTGAAATATGTATGGATTTCTTTCGCTTCTAACATTTTTCTTTTAATTTGTATTAGTCAACATGTAACTTGGAATGTCTTCTTGAGTTTTAGCGTGTTATTAATCGAGACGTGCGTTGCACGTGCAAGCTTACTAGTATACCTTAGTAGTCGACGGAAACGTCTCCACCATTGAACAAGCATAGTAGAAAAGTATAAAATAAATCCAAAAAAAATGCGAGTACCTATACCAAGTCTAGAATTTAAAACTTGATGGAACAGTTTCATAACAAAGAACCTAACCATTTGAGTCCGGCTCAATTCGAGCTAAGCTGCTTAGTTACATGACGAAGTCAATATAAAATACTAACAATCCTATATAAGGTAACTAATGGATGCATTAGTTGGACACGTATAAAAGTACTATTTCCGTTCTTGGTTATTGGTCCCCTTTCTATTTTACGTCAGATTTTGATCATAACTGTAAATTTAACTAACAAAATATTAATGCATGTTATAAAAAAGTTTGTTGAATTCGTATTTGAACATAGTTTATGTGATGTTGTTTTTGATATGTATAATTTATACTCCCTCCGTCTCATAACATAAGAATGCTTTTGACACTAGTGTAGTGTTAAAAACGTTCTCATATTTTGGGACAGAGAGAGTATTTGATAGTGAAAATCCTCATCAAAATTTGACTCTAAGTATGAGGGAGATTAAAAATCAGGACGAGGGTAGTACGTGCAAGTTGAAAAAAAAAATCTGACGAATCTGCAAGCAAAAATCAGTCAGCAAATGAATAGGCATTCCCAAACTATTTTAGTTATGAGTTCCCCTGTGCTCCGCGCGTGCAAAAACACAAGTTTCGCCCGCGCGCGTTTTTTACCGCCGCTGTTGGAGATGCTCTAAAAGAAAACCTGATGAATAGACATTCTAAAACTGAGTTCGTTCGTATATATAGCCTGGCCACTGGAAGCAACATGCAAAGCACCAAAGCGCTATGGCCAGTGCCTGTGCTCCACTCGCGGTCGGGACATGCGTCTTCCTCATCTGCGCCATGGCGATCGTCGTCTACACCACCAGCTCCTCTCTATCAACAGCGCTCCTCGCCGTCTCCGGCCTACGTCCATACATCGTCTCACTTACCACCAACGGCACCGGCAACACGCACGTCGGCGGGCCTCTCGAGACCAGCCTCCACACGTGCCGAGAGCCAAAGCTGCCCCCAAATCCGCTCCCGCCCTTCTACTGCTGCCCCCCGGCGTCCACGTCGTCGTCGGAGCCAATCAACTTCACACTCCCGGACCCGGCGGAGCCGCTCAGGGTCCGGCGGCCGGTTCACGCCGTGGGGGCGGAGTACATGGCCAAGTACGAGCGTGCTGTCGCGCTGATGAAGGCACTGCCGCACACCGACCCGCGCAGCTTCTACCAGATGGCCAACATCCACTGCGCCTACTGCACCGGCTCCTACCGCCAGACAGGGAACCCGGAGCTGGACATGCAGATCCACTTCTCGTGGTTCTTCTTCCCGTTCCATCGCGCCTAGCTCTACTTCTTCGAGCGCATCGCGGCCAAGCTGCTCGGAGAGCCCGACTTCGCGCTGCCCTTCTGGAGCTGGGACGTGCCCGACGGGATGCGGATGCCGCCGGAGTTCGCCAACTCCTCGTCGCCGCTCTACGACCCTGTTCGGAACCCGAGGCACGCGCCACCCAGTCTCGTGGACCTGGGCTTCGTCGGCGTGGAGAGCAACCGGACTGACGAGCAGCAGATCCAGCACAACCTGAGGACCATGTACAAACAGGTGCGTCACCTACATACGCTACTACTTCCTTTTATTTTTGAACTTTTCTTTTGCGGAATATTTTCGAACTTAGTACTATCTCCATCCGGAATTTTTTGTGGCTCAAAAGGATGTATCTAGATGTAATTTCAGACGGAGGCTTACATGCAAGCATAATATGACTCCTCACTGAACGATAAATCCGGTCTGACTGTATTTCAGATGATTGGCAATGCACATTTGCCGTCCCTCTTCCATGGCCAGCCCTTCCGTGCTGGCCAGTCTGACAAGCCAGGCCCTGGGACAGTGGAGTTGTCGCCACACAACACAGTGCACACCTGGACTGGCGACATAGCTCTCACCAACGTAGAGAACATGGGAACCTACTACTCGGCCGGCCGAGACCCACTCTTCTACCCACACCACAGCAATATAGACCGCCTGTGGGAGGCATGGCGTGAAGTCGGTGCTGCCCGTGGTTACCGTGGCCATGTCGACTTCACGGACCCCGACTGGCTCGACTCCTCCTTCCTCTTCTACGACGAGGAGTCCCGCCTAGTGCGGATCACCGTCCGCGACGTGCTCAGCACAGAGAAGCTCCGGTACAAGTTTGATGGCGTTGGCATGCCGTGGGTGGACGCACGCCCGCCTACAACTCCAAACGTGAGCAAAAATAAAGCCTTGCTCAAGTCCGTAAGGTTTCCACTATCCCTTCACAGAGTTGTGACCGTGGAGGTAAGGCGACCAGAAGTTCTCCGAAGCACGAAAGAGAAAGAGGCACGTGAGGAAGTGCTAGTGATCGAAGGCATTGAAACCGATGGAACAGAAATGGTCAAGTTCGATGTCTACGTGAACGCCATGGAGCACGAGAAGGTGGAGCCCAGTGGGCGTGAACTAGCAGGGAGCTACATGTGCTTGAGTCATCCACGTGCCGATGGCACGGGGAAGGGGATGGTTGTAGAAACAAGCATGAGGGTGGCGTTGAACGTGCTCTTGGAAGATTTGGATGCAGACGGTGATGAGACTGTGACCGTGACATTGGTGCCCAGACATGGGAAGGTTAAGATCAGACGCCTGAGAATAGTGTACATGGTGGAGTGAGATTACAGTACCAACAAATCACATAACGTGTTGTAAATTTCGAATGAGATTACAGTTATGGAACTGAATCAACGAGTAGTGAATCAACAAGTAGTGACCCAATTGATCTGTTGTTTGAAATTCCCAAAGTTCTCTTAAAGCCAGAAATACTAGTACAAACAAATATATTGTATTATTGCGCAATTTGGGCTGTTGTCCTGAAAATAAACGGCTCAAAATGATTTGATGTACTATAAAAGTATTCAAGAAATAATGCGAGCCAATGTCTCTTATACTGTAGTACATCCACACAATTCAAACTGGCAGTTCAGTTTTTTTAAGCCGCAATGATAATATTTGTCTTGGTTTTGTAAATATGAAAGGAAGTGCAATGTATCTTGTACATACCCAATTTTATATACAATATAGATGGAAAATAGGAAATTGGCCAAATTTTACCCCAAAGCCAAAACATCTGGCATTCCATCAGGTAACCGTTATAAATACTCATATTTGATGGTCTACACTAAATTACATAAATAATTGTCGAAGGATAAAGGCACAAAAAGCCCTTTTTAAGATGTTCTGTACACACTGGATGAATCCACATGCGCACCTAATTTTTTTTTACATCAACATAATTTTGCTTTCACTTTTCTTAATAATATTTTGGAACGGACTGAATTCAATAAAGATTGGAATAATATATGTTCATATTTGGTGTAATTTTTACAATTATAGGGCTAACCAACATTTTCATATTTATTGGGAAAACGGCTAAAAGTCCTACAACAAAGAAAATATTTGAATGTAATCAACAATATTTAGTGATTTAAATATTTGGGCACAACTAACTTATTGTGATAGTATGGCTTAATAAGGATGATAGACTACTCATATCAATATGGAATTACTTCTTTTTCGGGAGATCATTTAGAAAGAACTTCAAAGTTAAGCATGCTTAGCTTCGAGCAATTTCAAGATGGGCCACTGACTGGGAAGTTGGTCACAGGTGCGCACGAGTGATGACAAAGTGTGTATGAACAACTAGTGTTGATCTATGAGGCCAGTCTGTCCTACCCGGAGTAATGGATAGTAACCGGCGGGTGTGTCAGGGTCGTTACAAGTTGGTATCAAAGCCAACCCTCGTGGTTACACGGATGTCTACGGATCAGGTGTGCGGTCAGGTTGTGCATGACGCTTGTGGCCTGTTGTTGGACACAACATAGCACATGTGCCATACTGGACGTACATACATTTGTCAAGAAGGAACGTTTCTACGGGTCAATGGGGACGTCGATTCCTTTGAGTGTGAGTGTATATGATAGCTTGGCATAATAGGGATGATAAACTACTCATATCAATAAGGAATATTTTTCCCCAGAACCCATTCGTAAAGAACTCCGTAGTTAAACATGCTCAGCTTGGAACAATGCCAAGATGGGATGGGTGACCGACTGGGAGGTAGGTCCTAGGTGCATATGAGTGAGGAGAAAGTACACAAGAAGTGCTAGTGTTGATCCCGCTAGGAGTAACAGCCAGTAACCAACGAGTCTATACGGGGCGTTACACTTATGCACGGATGGTAAATCTAAACATTGGTTTAACAATACATATTTATTTGAACTTCAATTATTTAAGAGTTTTTCCGCTTAATGGAGCAGAATTTGTATTTACATTCATGCTCCTATTTTGAGTGTATTATTTTTATGGTTCACAAAATTCAACTTTGTTGAAGTGGCACACAGATCCAATTTTAAATATCATGTAGCCATTTGGTTAGCAGAGGCTCTTTTTCCTGGATCACAACCAAGATATTCTTAATTTATGGAATATCCCAAAGATAAATCTTCATAATTGTACATCTACATGTAACATATGGTCTAGTTTCACAACAAAATATTTTATAGGTTTTTGCAATTTTATTTAAAAGTCAAAAATTGATTATTATGAGTGTACCTCTTTCGATAAAGGGCGTTTTTATTTGACTCATCATGAATGATCAAGTGGATGCACACAACCGACACCTATGCATACACACAAAGAAATATGGTGGAAAAAATCAAAGCCAAACAAGACCAAAGGTATGGCAAGCGGATGAAAAACAAAGAAAAGAAAAAGGACCCTCCAAAGCAATCAACGAAGCAGCACAAACAACCACCACCATTAGCAACACCTGTACCGCGATAGAGTTTCTCCAAGAGAGACGCCTCTAGGAAGGGAATAATGCACATTCACTGCTATCGCCCAATCAGTGACCAAAGTGAGATCATGGGGTTTCACCCCAGAGAAACTCCGAGTAAACTCCACACAATTCCTTCAGCAAGAAAACAGATAGATATCCATCATTTCCAGTTACAACCAATGAAGGTCAAACCTAGGTTTTTCACCCCGGAATCGAGACTCGATGCCCAAAAAAACACCACAAAAAATGAAGTAACCCTGTGTTGCCACCCCCACTTGCCAAGAATGTTGCTGCAATACACCAATTGTCCGGCTCACGGTCGCCACACACATGGTTTGGACGTAGACAAAGGCAAACTAAACCACTGTCGTGGGATGAGTAGTCAAAGTGTCGCCATCTCCCCATCCAATGGTGTTATTTCTACTCCGAGCCTTGCCGATCGCTTCAAACATAACCGCCAAGAGCATCACAGCAAGACCTTGGTCATGACTTACCGAACATACCCAATGGTGTCGTTGTATTGTGAGATTGAAGGTTCCATGAACCTCGCCTAGGCCCTCTACCCTCGGTTGCGATGGCACCGCACCGAGGCCGCATTGTGGCCTCAACAACGCATGGATCGGAAAGCGAGGGGGAGGCGGCGGCCATGACAACGACCATGTGTGGCATTCCATAGGCTACACCACCTTCGTCCCATCGGTTAGGAGCTAGATTCTTCAAGGCATGCCCGATGTGTGATGCACAACTCCGTTGCGATCCGATCGACTATTGCTCGGGAAATCCACAAGTTCACCATCACATCGATCTCGGCGAAGCTGCCAACCCGCACATGGTGGAGCACAACTATGCATTTTCAAACCATGCATAGCAGGGCCGATTTGGGGTTGGACCTAGAGGTGGGGAAGGAGATGCATTGGAAGAGGAAAAGGACACCCCACCGCTACCGTCTGCGCCCGACGGCCTCGTTCAGCGGTGGCGATGGGATGGACCACAGTGGCTAGGTTTTTAGTCTGTTGCGGCGGAACCTTCGGAGTCGCATGCAGGCGACCCAGGAGGCAGACGTAGATGGCGGCGACACTAGGTTTTCTTATGAATAAGTTGGTAGACCACCGCCGAAGATAACCACAAATGTATGCGTCAGTTTAGGATATGAATCGAAATATGTATCTCAATATTGAACATTTTTCATATTCTCTATAATATCTTTGCCTACATTGCTTTGGGCATATAGCCATCACGACCGAGAGTCCATTCAAGGAGTTTGTCATGGCGTACCAACTGTACTATCTTCCATGCTATCTAATCATGTGATGGTACACCCTCTGTCTAGGTTTATTAGGCCTCCTTTTATTTTGAGCCAAAATTTGACCATGAATTCAACTAATAAAATATAAAGTATATGTCCAAAAAATTATACCATAGAACACTCCTTAGAAATACAAATCCTTCAATATACTTTGTATATCATATACTTTATATTTTTTTGTCAAATATATGGTCAAAGTTAGACCCAAAGTACAATGGGGCGTAATAAACCCGGATGGATGTAGTACTAGTTTGCTTGGGGTACGTACATACCACTGCAGCCTTCACCACCAATTTTCCTTTCTCTATCTAAGGCTGGTTATAGTGGGAGTAACTTACTCCCTCCTTCACGGTGTGAAATTCATCTTAGGTTGTGCACTGCGACCAAGACGGAGAGAAAAACTAGAAAAATTAATGGTTATTTGGTAATTAGTACCATTGCATGCAATGAACTGACCACTACATCTCGTGTTTGGTAGTATCAAGTTATTAAAAGAACACACGCCCCACATCTTATTGTTTGATTCATTTATTTACGCCAGGAAACAAGAAACGAAATGTGAGTTAATGCACCACGCCTAACACTACTAGGAAAAGGGCTATAGATGGAATTGATACTAATGGCGCACCAGACAAGCAGTGCGCCATTAGTATATACTAATGGCGCACCAACCTCAGATATGCCATTAGAGCTCAAACTACTAATGGCGCACCAGGCCCAGCGTGCGCCATTAGTATCAAAAAGTTTTTTTTTGAACTAGTGCGCCTGTCCAAACATATTAATGACGCATCGAGACGAAGTGCGCCATTACTAGTTGTAACTAGTAATGGCGCACCAGCAGTAAAGTGCGCCATTAATGTTCTTTTTTATGATATTTTTTATTCTTTTTTTTACAAAACTACTAATGGCGCACTGTCCAACTAGTAATGGCGCACTGTGCGACAGTGCGCCATTAGTATGTAATTTTTTTTTTGCAAAACTAGTAATGGCGCACCCACTATAAATGCGCCATTAGTAACCTTGATTACTAATGGCGCATTTATAGTGGGTGCGCCATTAGTAAATGGGCAGCAACAAGATATTTTGAACAACCTCTCCTACCCACATTCACTTTCTCCCCCACTTCATTCTCTCCACCTCCTCCTCCTCTCGGGTCCCTCCTCCTTTTCACCTCATTTCCACCATAGATTCATTCAAATTAAGTGGTTAAATTACCTTGTTTTGATAGGTAAGTAAGGGGGAAGCTATATTTATGTTGTTCTCCATACAACAATGTGCACATGCACTTTTTATGGCCTAGCTAGATCTATGTATGTTCGTGGTGTTGCATATATTTGTTGTGTCGCATATGTGTTTGTGTTTGGAGGTGTACCGGTATTTGAAATGCGATAGTTGCCAATATTTTCCCGGAATGTTGATTCATTTCCGTTTCGGTGAGAATTTTGGCATTAAGCATTCTTTTTTGTCCTATTTTTAGGGAAAGTCATGGCAAATTTTTTCTTGGTTCTAAAATATCGTTTTGCTCTACCCCGCAGGCGACCATGGTGCGCACGATGACCGAAGGCATCGTGAATAGGTTTTTGAGGTCCGCGAAGGCCGAGATGCTTCGAAAGAACGAGACGGAGATAAGATGTCCGTGTCGAAGATGCAAGCTGAAGAGCCTTATTGCGGACCCGGATTCCGGGCAGGTGCGGGACCACCTGCTCTTGCGTGGTTTCATGGATGGCTATCGGTGGCAAGGTGATGAAGATGACTACGAAGTCGTCCATGGGGGCCGGGCAAGAAATGAGGAAGGGCAGCAAGACAACCACCGCGGCTCGGGCGGGCGAGAAGACGAAGAATCCCCAGGAGATGATCACGACGGTGATGCTGTACACAGTCATCATGTAGAAGATGCAGGACATGATGATGAGGAAGATGCCGGAGCAGACGACGGGCATGATCATGAAGATGATGATGCCGGCGAAGCATACGACGCTGGACCATCGATGGGCTGGGTGCAGGACCCTCATATTCAAGAGCTGCTTCTCAAGCAGACCGATAACGCAAGAGCTGCCGCCCGAGAGAAAGCCAAGATGGATCAACTTGAGTTAGACGCGGTTACTCCATTGTATGAAGGATGCAGGCCCGAGGATACCCGCCTGAAAGTAACGCTCATGGCTCTGGAGATGAAGGTAAAACACAAAATGACCGACGCATGCTTCGACGAGAACATGTCATTCTGGCACGAACGTCTTCCCAAGGGGAACAAGTGCCCCACCAGTTTGGAGGAGGCGAAGAAAATCGTGTGTCCTCTGGATTTACCGCACGTGAAATACCATGTGTGCATGAACAATTGCATCATTTATCGGGACGAGCACGCGGAGTCTACCATATGTCCGGTGTGCGGCGTCACTCGATACAAGAAGAGGAAGAAAGCTCCTCGAAAAGTGGTGTGGTACTTTCCGATCACTCCTCGTCTGCAGCGGTATTTCGCGGATCCTAAGGTAGCAAAGCTTCTGCGTTGGCACGCGGATAGGGAGGAGAAGAAGCGAGAAGATGACGCAAATGATCCGGAGATAGATAAAAAAGACAAGATGCTGAGTCACCCTAAGGATGCGAGCCAGTGGCAAGCGTTGAACTTCGAAGACCTAGAATTTGGGAACGATCCAAGGAACATCGTGCTGGGCGCGAGCACCGATGGAGTCAACCCGTTTGGCAGCCAGAGAAGCACACATAGCACCTGGCCTGTGTTTGTGTGGATGTACAACCTTCCCCCCTGGTTGTGCATGAAGAGGAAGTACATTCACATGAGTATGCTAATTGAAGGACCGAAACAACCAGGGAACGACATCAATCTGTATCTGGGGCTGCTGAAAGAGGAGCTAGACACGCTGTGGAAAACGCCAGCCAATACGTGGGACGCCGCAAATAAAGAATATTTCCCTATGAGAGCCGCGCTGCTCACGACGGTGCACGACTATCTCGGTTACGGATATGTCGCGGGGCAGGTGGTCCACGGATTTTCTGGATGCGTCAGGTGCATGGATGACACAACGTATCGCCAGCTAGATAGAGATCCCGGGTCTTCGAAAACCGTGTTCATGGGACATCGAAGGTGGCTTCGCGACGATGACATGTGGAGAAAACGCAAGGATCTGTTCGATGGTGAAACCGAACCCCGAGGACGCCCGCGTACGAGGAGCGGCGAGGAAATAGACGAGCTGTTGAAAAATTGGAAAGATTGCCCACTGCCGGGAAAGAAGCAAAAGGCGCCAGAGCCGGGAAAGAAGCGAAAGGCGCCAGAGCCGCTGCTGAAGGTATGGAAAACGAGGTCTGTTTTCTGGGACTTGTCGTACTGGAAGATCCACCGTGTGCCTCACAGCCTTGATGTAATGCATATCACGAAGAACGTGTGCGAGAGTCTGCTTGGTACCCTGCTCAACATGCCAGAGAGGACCAAAGATGGGCCGAAAGCAAGGGCAGACTTGAAATCAATGGGCATCAGGCAGGAGCTTCACGCTATATATGATGATCATGATGATGATGATGATGATGAGGCGAAGCAGGACACGGAAAGTCGTCGCAAAGGCAAAAAGGCCAAGAAGACCGGAAATGACTACCCTCCCGCGTGCTTCACTCTAAGTCAGGAGGAGATCGAGCAGTTTTTCACCTGCCTCGTAGGAGTACAACTTCCTTACGGTTACGCGGGGAAGATAAGCAAATACCTAGACCGGGCGAAGCTGAAGTTCAGCGGGATGAAGTCTCACGACTGTCACGTGCTGATGACGCATATACTTCCAGTTGCAATCCGTGGGATCATGGACGCGCATGTCCGTGAAACCCTATTTGGCCTATGCAACTTTTTCGACGTCATCTCTCGGAAGTCTGTTGGCGTGAGGCAACTCAGAAGGCTACAGGAAGAGATCGTGGTGATACTATGCGAGCTTGAGATGTACTTCCCGCCCGCATTCTTCGACGTTATGGTGCATCTGCTGGTCCATATCGTGGACGATATCATCCAACTCGGGCCGACGTTCCTGCACAGCATGATGCCGTTCGAAAGGATGAATGGTGTCATCAAAGGATACGTTCGCAACATGTCACGTCCAGAGGGAAGCATAGCCAGGGGCTTTCTGACCGAAGAGTGCATCTCCTACTGCACGAATTATCTAGGCATCGAGAACCCCGTTGGTCTGCCCGTCAACAGGCACCTCGGCAGGCTCGCTGGATGGGGTCACCGTGAGGGTCGCCGCGAAATGCATGTCGACTTCGAGGGTCGACTCGCCGACTTTGAAAGAGCAAACCTAGTCGCGCTACAACACATAGACGTGGTCGATCCTTGGGTGGTAGAGCACAAAACCTTTATTGAGAAGACGTACAATGACCGAGGCCAACAGAGGACGGACGGAGATATAATCAAAGAGCACAACTCATGTTTCACACGTTGGTTCAAGCAGAAGCTTTTGTCGTACCCTTTACATGAGGATTCTTCCGCGGAAGAACAACTCATATTCGCCTTGTCACAGGGCGCCGAGCACAACCTAATGACCTATGAGGCGTACGATATCAACGGCTACACATTCTACACCGAGGCCAAGGACATGAAGAGCGATGGTTATCAGAACTCCGGGGTAACGATGGAATCCTACACCGGTAATGACAAGGACAGATACTACGGAAGGATCGAGGAGATCTGGGAGCTGAGCTACGCTGGAGAGAAGGTCCCGATGTTCCGTGTCAGATGGGCCAAGAGCGTCCTAAATAAAGACCGGTATTTCACCACCATGGTTATACCCGAAGCCAGATCGAAGACCGCGGGCGCAAACGTCACCGCGAAAAATGAGCCATGGGTACTGGCTTCCCAAGTTGACCAATGCTTCTTCATTACCGACCCGTCAAAGCCCAGTCGTGTTGTCGTGAGGAGAGGCAAAAGGAAGATCATCGGAATGGATGGAGTAGCCAATGAGCAAAACTTCGACAAGTACGGCGACCCGAGGATCGAACATGACGACGATGATGAAGTAGCAGCATACACCATAAGAAGAAGCAGGACCACCCTACCTAAAGGACGTCCGTTCCACAGAAGAACTCCATTTGCGAAAAAGAAGGGCAAGAAGATTGTGAACAGATAGCTAGCTAAGATCGTTTGTATTTAAATCGTAGCCTTCATTTCTCGATTGTATTTCATGGGCACTTTTTGAACTATCATGAATATTTTTAAATTTCATGGACACTCGATCTCGATCCCCCTCGTCGCCGAGCACCCCCCGGTCCACCGGCCGCCGCCGCCGACCCCCCGCACCCTCCCCTACTCAACCGCCGCCGCCGACCCCCCGTACCCCTCCCCTACTCAACCGCCGCCGCCGACCCCCGCACCCCTCCCCCTACTCAACTGCCGCCGCCGACCCCCCTGTTTTAAATTTGATGATATTTTTAAAAAAATTATTTCTGTCTTATAAAAAAATATTACTGTTATGATTTAAACAAGTTTGAACATATTTAAACACAAATAAGTATCAAACAACATTTTAAATGCATAAAAAAATTTGTGGAGCCTGGGAATCGAACCCAGGACCTCCTGGTGGGAGAACTGGGTGCTGACCAGTCGAGCTAGCTAGGGGGGCTTGATGTGTATGAGGTATGGTGGGAGATAAACTGTTGGCTCGCGCAGAAATAAAAAAAATACTAATGGCGCACCAGGGGGTGGTGCGCCATTAGTATGGACGTACTTATGGCGCACCAGGGCGCGGTGCGCCATTAGTATTGTGCCCCATACATATTGGGCTCGAAAAAAAACAATACTAATGGCGCACCAGGGTGGAGGTGCGCCATTAGTAAGCCTCCCCACTCGACTTGTTCCCTCCTCTCCCTCTCTGCGCCATATGTCC
>LR738713.1:866781842-866856826 GCA_902687465.1 Secale cereale | reverse complement strand
GGGGGGGGGCGCCCACAGGGCGCCTGGAGCCCCTGTGCCCCCCAGGCTGCCCTTCGGACGCAGTGTTGTTTCCGGTTCGCTGATTTTTATATAATTTTTCTGGATTTTTCTGGGCAGTTCTCGAAACGTGAAAACCTGAAATACAAAAACAGGCGAAAACAGAAACTGGCACTGGGGTGCACTGGATTAGTAAGTTAGTCCAAATATGATCAATAGTGTATGGAAGTGTATGAATATCATAGCAATATCACCCAAAAGTGGCATGGAGCAAGCGGAAATTATAGATACGTTTTGGACGTATCAGGCGCACACACAGATGGCAGCCAACCGAAGAGGCAACGAAAGGACCGGCGCCCGACCGTGCTCCGCACCCTCAAGGAGGAAGTTACTGAAGTGGACTCCGACGGGAATCCAACGGCGCCCGAACGAATAGTCAAGGGGTACTCGCTTCAGCTCGGGTGCATTCTCCGGAGCACCGTCTCGATCAACACCGAGAAGCTGAGGCATCCTGACCGAGGGAATTTGCGCAACCTCCTCTTCACGAAGCTGCACGAACGATACAAGTTCCCTGCTCAATTTGAAAACACAAGCCTCAAAGGGAATAAAGTGAACAATGCTGCCCTCACGAAGATGAGCACGGCCCTGTCTACTTGGAAAAGCTCGGTGAAGAGAATGATCGAGAAAGGTGAGAGTTATGAGAAGATCAATGAGAAAAATCCTTCGATCACCGAAGATGACTACAATGACTTCAAGATCAAGTGCTCGAGCACCACAACCTCCGAATCAAGTCAGTGGGGGAAAGAAATGCGGGAGCTGAACTTAGGGGAACACACACTCGGTCCCGGCGGTTACAGAGTGGCGGAGCCTATATGGGACAAGGAGGAGGCGGACCGTGCCGAGCAAGGCCTACCGCCCCTCTTCGATAAATACGGTGACAAGCAGACCAGGAACTTTGTCAGGGCCCGGTACAAGAAGGACCCGAAAACAAAGGAGCTTACCACGGATCCGAAGACCAGGGCGCTTGAGCTTGTTCTGGTAAGGAATACACCCCCGCGTAATTAGCTCCATATGGTTGCATTCTAATTAATGAAGCCAAATTTCTAAATGATTCACATTCCTTCCGCAGGCGACTGAAAGCAGTAGCGCGGGGTCGACTAAGAGCAACCCTTGGGACACGACTCTAAATAGGGCGTTGAATGTAATGAAGAACAAGGATAAGCTCGGTAAGCCGACGTCAGCTGGTCGTGTGGCCGGCAAAGGCTTGTCGACAAAATGGTCGTCATACTATAACGCTGGTGGGCGAAAGGAGAAAAAGACCAGCTCGGAAAGCCAGGTGCGCGAGGTTCAAGAACTCAAGGCACAGGTGGCGCGGATTCCGGAGATTGTCCAAGAGCAAGTGCAACAACAGCTCGGAGCGACGATCACCGCCATTGTGCCTAGCTTGATCGAGGGGTTGCAGGCGTGGATTGCGGGCGGCCAACAGGGGCCGCCCCCGATTCCCAGCTTCACTGCCAGCAACTCGCAGAACGCGATGGCGGGGCCATTGGTGTCTCCGGCGGAGGTGGCATTGGTGTCTCCGACGCCGGCATGGGAGCTTAATGCACCCGGGTGTACGCCGGCTGGCACCTCTGCAGCAAGCGGCCCCTCCGTCGATTGCACGCCCGCCGTTGGCGGTGCCTCGACATTAGCCGAGCTCGACGCCATCATCACGGTAACTAAGTAAGCCTCTCTCGGCCGAGGACTTCATCTCATTGCCTTTGACTGGGCATCCCTGACGCCCTACATGTTTTCGCAGGGCGCCGCTGACGTTCCGTGCACTCTCCTGCACTTCGTGAACAACGAGTTGGTCGATGTCGCCAAGGGCAAAATCGTTCAACCAGGCAACCCCTTGTTCCACGGTACCCAGATGCCACCCAACTTGTTTAGGGTTCAACTGGTTCGGGTGCTGCCAGGCTGCGACGAGGTGTTACCTCCGATTCGACCCGTCGGGGCCGACGATGATGACATGATGACCCTCAGCGCCTGCCTGAGCTGGCCCCTGCTTTGGCCGAAGAGCCAGATTCGTTTGGGGGCGGGGGACACCACCCCAAAGACAACACCGCCAGTCGTGTCGGCGCCAAGTCATCCCCATGGCAAGACCGCCGCAACGGTGCCGGACATCCCTATGCCACTGGATCCAAACATGCATATGGCACAGGATCAGAACGATGACGACGACGATACATTTGCCAACGTCGATCAGTACTTTGCCGATCATGGGTACAGTGGCGACTTCATGGGGCCTCCTTCTCAAGAACCCAACCCAACAAAAGACGTGCGCGATCTAGCTGGTACCGCGGAGAAGCCAAGTTGCAACAGGCGTCGTCTGCCGTTCAGCTCTCAGGAGACGCCTCCAGCTGCTGACTTCACCGAGCCTCAGATAGGCGAGGTGCGAAATATTATCAGCCCCAACACTCTCAAGAAGGCGGTCTCTTAGCAGAACTCGGTCCCAATTCAGGAGAAGAAGAAGGCACGCAAAAGAAAAACTAACAAGGGTGCGAGCCAGCCGGCACCGAGTACGATCCGTGCTCAGGACGGGCCACCTTCACCTGAGGATGTAATGAGGAGGGTGCATGTGGCGGGTAGGCCGACGCTACCGAGAAATATGCTCGATGCTGCAACCGGTGCTATGCGGAGTCTGCATGACAGTGTTCTTTCTTTGGAGAAGCGGCGTCTCAGAGAGAAGGATGTGGCATACCCGGTTTTCGCGGCCAAGGTGCCAGAGGGCAAGGGCTTTGTGGATAACTCCATCGGGGGTACGATCGTCCTGCGGTTTGATGACATCCACGCTATGTTGAACCTTCTTCCGCTGCACTACACCTTCGTTCGGCTATTTTCGCTGAGTATGGAGATGCGGATCATTCGCGACAAGACCCCGGACATCGTGATAGTCGACTCCTTCTACATGCGTGCCAAGATCTTGGGCAGCGCTGGGGACCGGCAAGTCGCGAGTTCTTACCTCGAAGGCGTCATTCTGGCAAACCGAGATAAGGATAACTTCCTCGTGCCTTACTTTCCCGAGTAAGTCCTCCGCCTCAACCGCCCCGTAACATATGAATTCTTAGATTTCGATCGTTCTTCTTTTAACATTCCGTGTTTTCTGCAGTGACACACATTGCACGCTCATCCTCCTAAGCCCCAAATATTCCATGGCCACGTATTTCGACCCGGACCGTCAGTCGAACGTAGACTACACAAATGTCAAGAAGGTTCTTGATGATGTCCTCCCCGGCTATGCCAAATCTGGAGGCACGTTCACCAGGCCTATTCGTAAGACCAGCAAGCACGTGTTCTCCCACAATACGACGTTCTGCTGCGTCAAGCAGCCGCCTGGCGGTCAGAAGGGTGCCTACTACGCCATCCATCACATGCGGGCGATCGTACGGGACCATCATCAACTTCTGCTACCGAGTAAACTCAAAGATTGGGCCGCGAGCGTGTCGGCAATCCAGGACGCGGACATCAGACAAGAATTCTTTCGCATCCAGTCGGAGTTTGCGGAAATCATCCATCAAGATGTCCTTCGTACCTCGGGGCAGTTCTACCTCAGAAATCAACCGTCGAACAGTGACATCGACACAATGCTACAAATGCAGGCTGACAACGCCCGTTATTTCATGACTCCCACGATAGACGGCGGCTTCATCCACGCTCCGGTCCCTTGAGTCGAGTCGAAAGCAGTGATGCTGTGTCTAGTTCTGAAACATCGATTGGCTCATGTTGTAATTAAACTTTAATGAACTTGTAGTATGTCTCGTTGGTTTCGAGAGTCGTTCAACTTAGATGTAATCGATGCTATTAATGTCTTGCTTTTCTCTTTCGATCGTTCTGTTGCATACTTATATATTGCTTATGTATTATCTGTGAATTGGTACTAACGTTTCGTTTGGCTAGTGCATAGCGATGCCGTCGTATGTGGTGTACAAGGGTAAGGTTCCCGGAGTCTACGACGACTGGGAGGAGTGTCGGAGACAGGTTCACCGATTCAGCGGTAACAGTTACAAAGGGTACACCACTAGGGCCGAGGCCGAATCTAGATACGTCCGCTATCTAGCGGGAGAGGGGAGGGAGCGTTGGAGGAACCGGATGAAGACGAGTTTCATCGTGATGATGCTCATCGTGATGACCGCAGCTCTCTTCTATGTGATGGTAGTTTAGATGATCGATATCGACTTGTAATGTGAAGAAAAACTCACTACTCGCGGTCTCGAGACTTGTAATATATTGTTCTATCTTTGTTCGGTCTTTTCAATTCGGAGACTAATATGATGAATTGTATTCAGAGACTAATCTTCTATTGTATTCGATGAATTTGTTGTTGATGTGTGCTGTCTATATTCTGTCCAATTATACATTTTGTAATCTATGAAAAAAAAAACAGAAAAATAATAATAAAAAAAACCTAATATTCATACTAATGGCGCATCACATCACTGTGCGCCATTAGTATGCCAATGGATACTAATGGCGCATCATCAAAAAGTGCGCCATTACTATGCCGAAATTACTAATGGTGCATCTTTCTGGCGTGCACCATTAGTATGCCAAAGCACTTGGGTACACATGGCCCCCTGGGAGGCATACTAATGGCGCACTATTGTGCATACTAATGGCGCATCTGTGGTGCGCCATTAGTATACCAGATACTAATGGCGCACCAGAGGTGCGCCATTAGTAAAATATACTAATGGCGTGGCACTAATGGCGCACCACTAATGCGCCATTAATGGCCAAATTGGGTGCGCCATTAGTAGGCCTTTTCCTAGTAGTGTAAGTGTTTTTGGATTATTTGATTTTTGTAAGGTGACTTATACACTATACACCAAAACGGAGGGAGTAACAAGTAACATAACACATTCCAAGGAAAGTTTCCTTATGTGGCATGTAGTTAATGACGAGAGAGATGTTTGAAGTAAAATAATATGTTACCGTAACATAACATATCCCGAGACAAAATGAGTCTACATCTTAATAAATGATGGGTTGCATGATGTTACGCATGTTACTAGTCTAAGTTACTTCCCGACTAGCCTAACGATTAGCCATTAAATGATCATTAGTTGCATACCCTACCCTGCTAATTACCGAGTACAACAGAATTAACCCAACTAGCCCATCACATGCTATCCTAGGCTAGGCTATATTTATCCATAGTGTGGAGTAACTTAGAGGGTGCTTGGATACGTTTTAGTCTCATGACTAAAAGTAGTGAGACTAAAATTTGCTAGCCTCACCCATGCTTGGATCCAAATACTAAAGAGACTAAAATCAAGTTAATGAACATTTATTATCCTTAAAACCCTCCAATCCAGAACTCGCATGTGTTAAAGAAGAGGAGTTAAATGAGGAGAGAGAGGACTAATCCACATTTTAGTAGGGGTACCCCTGACTAAAATATTTTAGTCTCAAGACTAGTTTTAGCCCCTCTTTAATCAGGGGTGCTTGGAACTTTAGCCTCTTAAAGAGACTATTTTTGGTCAGACTAAAATAAATCCCTTGGATTCAAGCAGGGCCTTAGACTAGTCACATGCATATGTTACTAATCTATGTTACTACCTACTCTCTCCTTTTCGGTTTATAGGGCTCAATTCAAAAATCTAACAAACCAAGGTAGATGGTGACCGGTGGAATAATTTTTGTAGTTTGCAAAAGCACTCAATTAATGTGGTCGTCTTCCTAAAAAATGTGTTTACCGGTGCATTAATTGCAATGCATGCATGGATAGAGTACATGCATTGGTAAATTTTCTCTTAATACATGCATGGAATGATTTAATACACCTCGAAATATGAACATGTGATGGGGAACAACCAAATTAAGATTTATAAAATGGAAAAGCTATTTTTTTTAGATAAGCCCTATAAACCGGAAAAGAGAGAGTATATTGTGGGGAGTAATATATTGATGGTGTCATGCAACACTTTATTTATTAGAATGTAGACTCATTTTGTCTTGTTATGTGTGATGTTACCCATAGTATGAGTACCTAGCTATGCTACTCAAATCATCTCTCTCCTCAAATCATTGCCATATGAGCAAATTTGTAGAGTTGGACCCTATGTTAATATTGAAATTACTCCAACTATGGGTACATGAACTATTTACATTAAATAGTCATTAGATGCTATACTATGCTGCGCTAGTTGCCCATCATATGCACTGTACCCGATTTACTAGCTGATAGGTACATGGACTATTGCTACGTACTTGAGATTTCCACAGCAGTATGTACTTCTAATGCACTGTACCCGATTTACTAGCTGATAGGTACATGGACTATTGCTACGTACTTGAGATTTCCACAGTAGTATGTACCACTATTGGTACTGCATGGACGGATGTCAGATAGATGATGGAAACAACAGTGCTAGGCTGAGGCAATAAATATTATTTACGAGGCATGCATCATACTACTGTTCACAAGAGTACCGGTGGTCCGTAGCAAGCATCCATCTCTTCCACGGTTTAAAGGTGTAGATGACTTGGCCAACTCCACCCCGTTTAAGGGGCCGTTTGGATTATGCCTGCCCTCGCCTTGCCAATCAATGGCACGTCAAAATTTTGGCGGAGAAAACGGCCGCCGGCGCCTTGCCAAATAATTGGCTGCATGATAGAAGGAAAGGGCGGACGAGGGTGGGGCTAGCCAAATAACAGGATCTGAACCAAACGCGTGCCATCGCTCCGGTCAACGACCAAATATTTGGTCAGGCGCGTCAGGGCTATGATCCAAACAGGCCCTAATTAACCAAAGAAAAATACGCAGCCAGCGAGCTACCAGTGAAGTCATAAGTTGTTTGATTTACTACTCTCGCCATAGTAATGTCAAAATCGCTCTTATATTATGAGACGGGAAGTACCAAAGAAAAAGACACAATGAGCTACCAACGAAATGAGTTCATGAATCGCTTAAGACAGGAGAAGTTCATCTTCAAAAAAAGAACATGATAGACTCGTGACAAGTACGTTGTGACTCTTCAATCAATCGTGATTACTTTACTCACGGCTCTCCACTTCCTCATCACCAGGCAAGGCACAACACTTAGTTTGGTAAAACCTCACAGTCCAGTCAGGGCCGGTCCTGAGATTTCGGGGGCCCGGGGCGAAACGACAATTCGGGGTCCTTCGGGGCCCTTCGGGGCCATTAATTTAAATGTCTAATTGATAATTACCATATGTAGATATAAATTGAATTAAAGAAAATAATTAAGTGCGTTCAAAATGATTGTTCATACCATATAATGTATTACATATTACGTTTAAAATTTTCTCCTAATATTATGAGATGCAAAAACGCTAATGATAGTATCAATATCAATTTCATCAAGCAATTTTTTCTCAATGCATAAAGTTGTCAAGCCAATTAACTTCTCTTGCGACATTGTAGATCTCAGGTAGTTTTTATAAAATTTCAAATTTGAAAAACTTTCTTTCAGGCATAGTAATGAAAATCCGATATGCAATAGAAATAAATATCGGCTCCTGATCACTCGGACACTCACATTGCTATCATCCATGTTGACGTCAACATTGCCTTCTATAGGAGTATAACCATCATCTTCATGATTGCCATTAGTTTGTTCACCCGCAAGAACTATCGTCAACTCGTCGAGATTTTTTGGAGTGCTTGTATCGCTCTTGTAATATTTAAAAAGAGATCCTCTCAAATCTTCTATCTCCTCGTCCGCCCCCTTTGTCCTTTTTATTTCCTCACTTCCGGATGCATACTTTCTTCCCGAACTCGACATGACCCCTGCTGAAATTAAAAGGAACAAATTAGCGCAAAGCTAATTCAAATAAAAGATTAAGTATAGAAGATCATTTGATCTAATGACAATCTGCTAGGGCATAGTATAGTACCTTCTCTCTGTAATCTAATCTGGCTACATGTGCGCAATGATTCGAGCGCCCTACCTACAATTCCATGTTAACCTGTTTGATCGATCGACAAGTTGGAAATCAGGAATAGAAAAAAGAGAGGAAGAAGTACATGCGAGGGAAGAGGGCACGACTAGACGTACCTGCCGCAGTCGTCGCGTCGTTCGTGAGGAGGTAGAGTAAAAGAGAATTAGACGAACAAGAACAGCGGAATAATCCAAAGGGTAGGGAACCACCGATCCGAAGTTACAGGAAATCGTGATGAGTGAATCTAATGATTCCTTTTCCTCTCCGGTCTCCACATATGTGCAAACATGGGCCAGGCCCACCATATCCTTTTTAGTTTCCTAGGATAACACGCCAGAGGCTGAGCGAGGCGCTGAGATTAGTTTCAATATTTTTTTCTACTCGAACACATGCATGCCTGTACGTACTAACGTATATATACCTGGGAGGGGGCCCTTGACTTTTGGGGGCCCGGGCCGGCCGCCCCGTTCGCCCTGCCCCAGGACCGCCCCGAGTCCAGTCTACTAGTGTCCAAATCACATATCAGAGTACCAGTGTCCAACTCATGTACCAGTGTACCAGGACCCAGCTCACATACGGTAGGTTTTTTTTCGAAAAGGGGTTTGGACCCCGGCCTCTGCATCAAATGTGATGCATACGGCCATTTTATTAAAAGCCAAACGATCCAACAAAAGTCATACAAATTCTGGATACAAAGGGAAACAGGACCGCCACGGCCGGCATGCAAAAGACAGATAAGCTTCTAAACACCTATCCTATTACATGACCGCCATCCAAACCGGTTGTAGATATCCCGAGCTACCGTCTCCCAGCGGATAGACGCAGTAACCAAATGCTCCCTGGCCGCCGTCTGAGTGAGTAGCGACCACATACGGATAAGAGTAGTGGCCCTGAAAATAACCTGCAAGAAGTGAATATTTGTTGTTCTGTTAAAAACCAAATCATTTCTGCAATTCCAAATAGCCCATAGTAAAGCACATACTCCCACTCGGATATGTCTCGCTGTTACTACATCAATCCCTTGTAGCCACGTTCCAAAAAGCGTGTGAATGGAAACCGGGGGGTTGATATTAAAGGCTATCTGTACCGTCCTCCATAAAATCTTAGCCATAGGGCATTCAAGGAAGATGTGTCGAATAGATTCGTCCCAATCACAAAAACTACATCTTTTAGACCCTGTCCAGTTCCTTTTTGCCAAATTATCTTTAGTTAAAATGACTCGTTTATGTACAAACCACATGAACACTTTGATTTTTAGGGGTACTTTTACTTTCCACACATGTTTCGAGCTAGGAATCACACTAGTGTTAATAACATCCAGATACATGGATTTCACTGAGAACACCCCATTCTGAGCTAGTTTCCAGCGCAACTGATCTGGACGCTGGGAGAGTTGGACATCCATCAGTCTCCTCACAAGATGTAACCAAGCTTCCCACCGGTTTCCCACTAACGTCCTTCTAAACTGGATATTAAGTGGGGTTGAATGTAATACTGTAGCAACATAAGCGTCTCTTCGTTGAA
The DNA here is from genome assembly GCA_902687465.1 of Secale cereale. NCBI lineage: Eukaryota > Viridiplantae > Streptophyta > Magnoliopsida > Poales > Poaceae > Secale > Secale cereale. The sequence continues at coordinate 866,847,361 of LR738713.1, read as the reverse complement.
CAATATTATAAAGCGATGGATATTGAAGTGCCAGAGGTGTCTCCCCTAGCCATGTATCCTCCCAGAATCTGGTTGAGGTACCATCTCCAATTATGAATTTCGCCCTATGGAAAAATGTTGATTTCACTCGCATAAGTCCCTTCCAAAAAGGCGAGTCAGTCGGTCTTACCGTCACCTGGGACAACGTTTTGGTTTGCAGGTACTTATTGCGAAGAATCTGTGCCCAGGTGGCATTCGATTCACAAGATAACTTGTATAACAATTTACTAAGTAAGCACCGATTCTTCACCTCTAAGTTTTCAATACCTAGACCCCCTTGGTCTTTCAGTCTGCAAATGATGTCCCACTTAGCAAGTCTATACTTTCTTTTGGATTCATCACTCTGCCAAAAGAACCGTGATCGATAAAAGTCTAGCCTTTTCCGTACTCCAACCGGAACTTCGAAAAAAGACAATAGAAACATTGGCATACTGGTAAGGACCAAATTAATGAGAATCAATCGTCCTCCGTGTGACATAAGCTTGCCCTTCCAGCAGCTTAGTTTTTTCTCAAATCGATCTTCAATGCTCTTCCACTCTTTGTTGGTGGTGAATCGGTATGCCTAGATACGTGAAGGGTAGAGACCCCAAATCACAGCCAAATAATTTTTTGTAAGCTTGTTGTTCTTCTTTAGCTCTTCCAAAGCAGAACAATTCACTTTTGTGGAAGTTAATCTGTAACCCCGACAATTGTTCAAACAAACATAACACTAGTTTCATGTTCCTAGCTTTAGCTAAATCATGCTCCATAAATATGATAGTATCGCCAGCGTACTGTAGGATGGATACACCCCCGTCAACTAAATGCGGAACCAGGCCCCCTACCTGCCTAGCCTCCTTCGCCCTCCCTATGAGAATTGTCAACATATCTATGACAATATTGAATAGGATTGGCGACATCGGATCTCCTTGTCGCAAACCTTTATGCGTTTGAAAGTAATGCCCTATGTAATCATTAACCCTTATTCCAACGCTCCCTTTTTGCGTTAAAGAGTCTACCTGGTCTCTCCAGGCTTGATCGAATCCTTTTATACGCAATGCCTGCTGCAGGAAAGGCCATTTCACCTTGTCATAAGCTTTCTCAAAATCCACTTTAAAAACCACCCCGTCCAGTTTTTTTGTATGGATTTCGTGCAGCGTTTCATGTAGTACCACCACCCCTTCTAGGATGTTTCTGTCCGGCATAAACGCAGATTGGGGGGGATGCACCACAGAATGTGCAATTTGAGTAAGTCTGTTAGTCCCAACTTTTGTGAAAATCTTAAAGCTAACATTCAGAAGACAGATCGGCCTGAATTGCTCAATTCTAACAGCCTCTGTTTTCTTTGAAAGCAACGTTATCGTTCCAAAATTCAAGTGGAACACCTACAATTGTCCCAAGAAGAAGTCCTGGAACATCGGAAGCAAATCTCCCTTAATGATATGCCAGCACTTCTTATAAAACTCCGCTGAGAAAACAATCCGGGCCGGGAGCTTTGTTATTTTTTATTTGGGAAATAGCGTCAAACACCTCTTTCTCCGAAAAAGGAGCAGTCAAAATCTCGTTCTCCTCATTTGTCAGCTGAGGTCAATGTTGAGGATATCGCTTATCGTTATCGTCTCGGTCACCTGGGGATTAGAGATTAATCGGAAATCGGCCGATTAATCGATTTTATCGGTCGACTATTAATCGGCCATTTTTTTCAAATCCCAGGTTCCCAACACTAAAATATGCTATATTCAACACCAAAACAATATTAGACAGAAGTATTACCTTGGATCCTGATATAATGACAAACAAAATAGAAAAACATTACATATTGTGTAACAAGGTCCACAAAACACAAATAAACATAGTTCTTGCAAACATAGTGCTACGAATAGGCCCGATTTATCGGTAGATTCCCGATAAATCGCTTGTCATAGCGATAAATCGGCCCAAATGATAAATGATGAAGATAAGGCATAATCTTATCGGTCACCCCAAGAGTAGCGATAAATCAGACGATAAATCGCTGAATCGGAAGATTTCTTGAACAGTGGCTGAGGTACATCGTCTACCCTTGATTCGTCCAAGGAAACAAAATTATCCTCAGGAGGCCCGAATAACTGTTTATAGTAGTTGGTAATGTATATCTTTAGGCTTTCCTGACCCACAATCGTACCTTCATCCTGCTCTAGTTGAAAGATTTTCTTCTTTCGATGTTTGCCATTCGCAATCATGTGAAAGAATTGTGTGTTGTCATCTCCTTGTACAATTTTACATACTTTAGCCCGCAAAGCCCACTGCAATTCCTCCACAAAGCCTAGTACAGAAAGCCGTCACATAAAAATAGCACGCTTCCTTGGTTCCTTGTCATCTTCTGTTTCCACCACAAAGCCTAGTACTTGCCACTGCTAGGAAAGCTTGTCTCGTTTGCTTCTCTTTTTCATCTTTTGTTTTGTAGATATTGAAATGTCATAACATCAACTAATTGCAAGGAATGTTTGTAGAAATTATAATGACGTAAAAAATGATTTATACAAGCTTTCCCCACAGAGCACCTTACAATAAATCATGGCAAATTTGTTAATGTGTTTCATTTTCGGTGAATATATACTGGTAAATAAGTATGTCTATAAAGCAGTGACATGCAAATATGTGACTAAAATAAAATGGGTAGGTGTGGAATAATCTCAAGAAAAGGAAGATTGCAATGATGAGGTAGTAGGAATAAAAACTACATGATGTCAATGTTTAGACCCAATATATTGGTAAGAAAATATTATACAAAAATATTGATGAAAGATAGGTACTTTCTCCGTTTTTATCTACTCTTGCATATTAGAGTTGACTGAAATCAAACTTCATAAAGTTCGACCAACCTTATAGAAAACAATATATATATTTACCATAACAAATCTATATGATGTGAAAGTACATTCAATAATAAATCTATGGTATTGATTTATTATTGTATATGTTCATATTTTTATCTATGAACTTCGTCAAAGTTTACAAAGCTTGACTTTGATCAAAACTAATAAGCGGACTAACTAAAAATGGAGGGAGTACAACGAATGATAACATGTACACGCGGAGGGAGAAATACAATTTTAATATGTACTCTAAAATCTTGCATGCAAGCGCTTGGACCACACTAGTGAAAGAAAGCTTAGGCATGTTCATTTTCCACTTCACTAGCGAGCAATGTGTGTTGACAGCAGATTTTGGCATGGTCAAGGACTTAATTAATGTGGCCTCAAATGGAGAAGTGATCTAAATAAAAAGTTTCATATTGTCGATATGAACATCTTTGAAGTTTGGGACATCTTATCTCGAAGGCCGAAGTTGTGTTCGAAATACTGAGATTTTGTATCCAGAGCACTGTTCGGTCAATTACCCCTCAAGGGAAACCTCAAATGAGATAACATTGTACATGAATTGTCTTAGCCTCGTCGAAACGGTCGATTTTGATATATAAATCGTCCAAATCCGAGTTCTTATGAAAAAGTTAGAGCCATCAAAATACAGCTCTATCACGAGCCAAAAGTGGCGTGCCCCACCAGACACCCTGTGTGATGGGTAGCGTGAATAATAGCCTGTTTTGCGCGAACGATTTGACTCTCAAGATGACCCCTGCTCAAAAAACGTTCAACAAGAAAGTTGTTTGTCTCATCGAATCGGTCAATATTTCTTTTGGGCTCGTTTCCATCCGAGGTTGTTTACCATCTCAAAAAATACCCACAAGGTGCAGCTAGTTTAAACCGAACAATTTTTAAAAATTCGGACAAAACAAATCCGAATTTGACTAAGGTTTTGGACGTGAATCCAAGCCTTTTCCTTGCATGGGAAGTCCAGCCGCCTCTTATATAACTAAGGGGTGACGACCGATTGAACAACACACAATCGATCAATTCATCTACCACTTTTTATCTTTCATCTTTTCTCCATAACCCCAGTTATTCTTGTTCTCATTCTTCGCTCGTTCTTCGTTTGAAGGGCAGCGAACCTCGAGGACCTAGGGGCGGTCAGGCCGACCTAGGACAGCCCATAGCCGCCGTGCGTCCAGACGGGGTCCCTCCTGGGCGCGTGGGGTTTCGGGTCTACAAAAGTGCCCGCCGGATTGCTTGCGTACCGCGCTTCCGGACGGGTCTCCTTCTACGTGAGCTGCGGTGCATCACCCTCGGCGCTGGAGGTACACGGTGATGTGTTCGTGTGTGAACACACTTTTTGGTGACTCCGCTAGGGACGAAGCTTTGAACGGTCTCCAGCCCTTTCTTGCTACGATGAGATCGTCATCTAGGGTTTGAAATCTACAAAGGTAGCATGAATACCCAATTAACTTATGTAGATGTGATGTCTACTACACGCTTCTATTCCTGTAGACAGTGTTGGGCCTCCAAGAGCAGAGGTTTGTAGGACAGCAGCAAATTTCCCTTAAGTGAGTAACCCAAGGTTTATCGAACTCAGGGAAGTGGAGGTTGAACGTACCCCTTTCAAGCAACCCTGCAATCAAGATACAAGAAGTCTCTTGTGTCCCCAACACACCTAATACACTTGTCAGATGTATAGGTGCACTAGTTCGGCGAAGAGATGGTAAAATATGGATGATAGGAGTGGCAAAGCAAAGTAATATAAATCTGTAATAAAAAGTGCAGCAAGCAAACAAGTGGTAAACGTGAGCACAAATGGTATTGCAATGGTGGAAACAAGGCCTAGGGATCATACTTTCACTAGTGGCAACTCCCAACAACATTAACATAATCGAATCACATGATATTTCCCATAAAACATGCAACGGAGACGCACTCGGAGGTCATTCCTTTGTGGTCAAGAGAGGACGAGAATTATGTAGGGCTACAAAAGCACACCTCAAAGTTCGTAGTTCTCAATCTATGGATTTCCCAATGTCACCGCGGCCATCCAAAGAGAGTACCACAATCACCACAACATATCTCAAGGATAGTCAAAGACAAGCACCAAGAGACTCTCAATCTTCAATCAACACACAAAAGAGGAAATCACTCATGAAAATATTCTTCTAATCCATGTCCAATAGACCGCTGTCACCTTGGTCTCGGAGATTATACTAGATAAAGACAAGTGAGTACATCAATCCAATACATAGAGGAAGGGGAAATATCATGGGATCACCCTAGATTAACATAGCCTATGATCACAACGAAGATCACATCATGGGAGAGAGAATTGACCACATAGCTACTGGTAGAAACCTCAGCCCCGAGGAGGAACTACTCCCGCATCATGGAGGGAGGAAGCAACGTCGATGGAGATGAATCCGGGGGCACTTCCCCGTCCCGGCAGGATGCCGGCACAGGAATTCTGGTCCCCCGAAACTTGGTGGCGATGGCGGCGGAGATCGGAATTGCTTCTGGAGAAAAGGGGTCTGGAATCAGGGTTTCCGCGACGGGAGATAAATATATGCGAAAGGGGGTCACCAGAAGCGGAGAGGGGGGCCCAGACGCCCCCCTAGGCGGCCAGGGGTGGGGCCGCCTGGGCTGCCCCTGGCTCCCCTCTGGCCCCACTTCTGGTGCGTGGAAGCTTCTGGAGCGCTGATTTTTTATATATTTTTCCCGGAATTTTTCTGGCAATTTAAGTAATGGGAAAACCTGAAATACAAAAACAGCAGAAAACAGAAACTGGCACTGGGGTGCACTGAGTTAATAGGTTAGTCCAAATATGATCAAAAGTGTATGAAAGTGTATCAAAAGCATAGCAATATCACACAAAAGAAGCATGGAGCAAGCAGAAATTATAGATACGTTTTGGACGTATCAAGATGCAAATAATGCATATGTTGTTGCTAGATTGTTTAATGAGCAAAATGCATCCGCTAGCCCTAGTTTTATCAATCATGCATCTAATTATGTGCAACAGCCGATTCAGAATAATCTCCATGCTTCTAGTTACAATTTTAGCAACATGACATGTATGTATTCCAACCCTCATGCATCGGCTACCCCCCAAATCCATATGCCGATGAACAACATGATGAGTTCAGTTAATCAAGTTGAAACACCTCATGTCACTAGTAGAAAACATGCCTTTGGTTGGGGCCTGGCCAGGCCATTAGTCCCGGTTCAGTCACGAACCGGGACCCATGGGGGGCATACGTCCCGGTTCGTGCGCCTAGGGGGCCGGCTGGGCCTCGTGGGGCATCTTTCCCGGTTCGTCTGGATCCATTTGTCCTGGTTCCAGGCACGAACTGGTACCAATCGTCCTCGCTCCTGTCCCACACCCATTGGTCCCGGTTCGTGGCTAGAACCGGGACAGAAGGGGGGGCCTTTAGTCCCGGTTCCTACAAAGAACCGGGACTGATACGTCCAAAACGTATCTATAATTTCTGCTTGCTCCATGCCTTTTTTGTGTGATATTGCTATGATATTTATGCACTTCCATACACTTTTGATCATATTTGGACTAACCTACTAATGGTTGCAAAAGTGCACAATGTACTTGTTTTACACTTTATTGTGTAGGAATTACTTGGAAATTGACAAAAGCGCAAAAGGAGTCGTATTGGAGTAGGACTCTGACTTTCCTGAAATATGTCTGAGAACGTTTTTTAAAGATGGTCACGTTCCGGCCCGAAGACGACGTCAAACAGAAAATGTCTAGTTACGAAAGTTGTGGGAAATTTCGAGGCAATGCTTCTGGATATAAAATTCGTCCAAATCGGAGTCCGGACGGCCGAGTAAAGCCCGTTTTACTGAGGCCCAAAATCTGATGACGGGAATCCGAGAGTCTATATAAAAAGAGGAAACCTAGGTCACCAAGGGCCACGAATTTTCCTCCTCCCGAGCCGCCGTCTTGGAGGGGAGGACCAGCACCATTGCAGCACCATCCACAAGGAAGAAGGGGGGCCAAGGAGCCGCTGCCCCCTAGGGCCGCCGCCGCCCCGAGGGCCGCCGAGCCCCCAAGGGCCGCCGCCGCCGCCTTCGTGGCTGTCGCCGGCCGTCTCCTCGCGGGGCTGCACCTCTCCATCAACACCATCATCAACCTCCTCCTCACCATGTCCATGTGTGAGTAGTCTTCTCCGAGGCCGAGGGCTCGTACATGTAGCTATGTGGTTATCTCTCTCTCCCATGATGTGATCTTTGTTGTGATCATAGGCTATGTTAATCTAGGGTGATCCCATGATATTTCCCCTTCCTCTATGTATTGGATTGATGTACTCACTTGTCTTTATCTAGTATAATCCCCGAGACCAAGGTGACAGCGGTCTATTGGACATGGATTAGAAAAATATTTTCATGTGTGATTTCCTCTCTTGTGTGTTGATTGAAGATTGAGAGTCTCTTGGTGCTTGTCTTTGACTATCCTTTAGATATGTTGTGGTGATTGTGGGACTCTCTTTGGATGGCCGCGGTGACATTGGGAAATCCTTAGATTGAGAACTACGAACTTTGAGGTGTGCTTTTGTAGCCCTACATAATTCTCGTCCTCTCTTGACCACGAAGGAATGACCTCCGGGTGCGTCTCCATTGCATGTTTTATGGGAAATATCATGTGATTCGATTATTTTAACGTTGTTGGGAGTTGCCTCTAGTGAAAGTATGAACCCTAGGCCTTGTTTCCACCATTGCAATACCATTTGTGCTCACGTTTACCACTTGTTTGCTTGCTGCACTTTTTATTACAGATTTATATTACTTTGCTTTGCCACCCCTATCATCCATATTTTACCATCTCTTCGCCGAACTAGTGTACCTATACAACTCCTAGTTGTATTAGGTGTGTTGGGGACACAAGAGATTTCTTGTATCTTAGTTGCAGGGTTGCTTGAGAGAGACCATCTTCAACCTCTACTTCCCTGAGTTCGATAAACCTTAGGTCATCCACTTGAGGGAAATTGCTGCTGTCCTACAAACCTCTGCGCTTGGAGGCCCAACATAGCCTACAAGAGTAGAAGCGTGTGTAGACATCAAGCTATTTCTGGCGCCGTTGCCGGGGAAGTGAGTGCTTGAAGGTATATCTTTAGATCTTGCAATTAAATCTTTTTGTTTCTTGTTTTTATTTCACTAGTTATCCTTATGGACAACCTTGCTATTGGATCATTGCTTGTGGGAAGACGCCCCACACCTGTGGGGGTTGCTCCTCCCCCTACTGAAATTGTGCCCTATAAAATACCAGCTGGTATTATCGATTATGTTTTGGCAAATCGTTATGCAGGAGACAGACATCCCGGTGAACACTTGCTATATCTGTCACAACTATGTTCATTATTTAAGCTTGCAGGTGTATCAAGGGAGTTTGTCATGAGGAAATTGTTCGCCGTATCACTTATAGATAAAGCTTCAGATTGGTATAAGCTTCTCGATTACTCGCACTTGCTTGATTGGCAAGAGCTTATGTCTCTCTTTTATACTAAGTTTTATCCTCTTCATGAAATTCATCGAGACAGGAATTATATCTATAACTTTAGGTCTCGTGACGGATAAAGCATTGCTCAAGCTTGGGGGAGACTGAAAACGTTAATGCTAAAAAGTCCTAACCATGGGCTCCCCAAAGATGCTTATGTGGAGAGTAAGAGTACCTTTTTGCATGTGGATCATGGTAACAATGCTTTATGTGATGCTTATATTGTTGAGTTTATTCGTGATCCCACTGAAAATTATTATGAGAAGGGAACATATGCTTATAGATATTTCAATAATGTCAAGTTCCCTCTCTTTATGTTGAAGGTTTTGAAGCTGCACTTGTTTTGTCTTTCTATGCTTATTGCTTTGTGCTTCAATGAATTATTCTATTGCAATATTCCTATGCATAGAAAGCATGTTAGGCTTAAATGTATTTGGTATTTGCTTCTTGATGCTCTCTTTTGTTCTTCAACTCTTATTCCTACGAGAGCATCATTAAAGTCTTAAGCCTATCTTTATGGCTATAAAGAAAGAGCTCTAGGGAGACAACCCTTGTTATCTTTGCTTTCAGTTTTTAGTGGTCTTGATGTTTGTTACTACTGTAGCAACATCATTGTATCTTTATTTTCCAGCTTTGTGCCAAGTTTAGCCTCCGATTGCAAGAAAGTTCAAAAGTTGTGACGTGGTGTCCAGGAATCAGATTCTGTCCTTAGACAGAAAAATTCGTATAAAATCACCAGATCATCTTTTTGGTCTGAATTTTTCGACAGCGTGCTCTATACAATTGTCTTTCGGGCGTCTGTTCTGAGTTTTTTGATTTGAGTTGCAGAAGTGCCCCGAAAAAATTATTTACTACCTGCTGGTCTGTTTTTCACAGATTCTGTCCTGTTTTGCCTTTCATTCGTTTTGCAAACCTTGAGCTTCCTTTTTCTTTGCAAAAACCTTTTGGCAATCTTGAGAAACAGTAGACCTTCAAGAATATCCTTATTTCCAGCAAGGAAAAATTATTTTATTATGGGTACTAACCTCGCTAATCAGATTATGATGAGTTATGTATGAAGGGAGTTTTCAAGTGTGTGAGGGAAGATGATAAAAAGATTCAGGAGTGTCAAATGCTTAAGCTTGGGGATGCCCCCGTGCATCCCCTTCTCCATCAACAATTATCAGTTCGTCTTTCGTTCCACTATATTTTTATCACTTCATGTGTTATGTCCTATGCTTGGAGCGTCTTGCTTTTAGTTTCCTTTTTAGTTTTCTTTAGCTTTGCTTGCTGTTCATAACGAGTTGGAACCCAGCTTTCTTTGTGTGGGAGAGAAACACGCTCCACTTCAACCTAGAACATAAAATAGAATTTTCATGTCTATCTTTGCTGTGTGTGTTCTTTGTCTTTCAATAGCTACTATCATGCTTAGCTCTTAGTTTTCATGCTTTACTTTTTGAAGAGCTTTTGTTTAGTTGGTTGCTGGAACTCTCTTTAGTTATCATGCTTATCTTGTTAAGAGAGTTGGCTTCTGTTGCACTGGTTGATATGTCCATGATAAAAATGCAATGTGCATAATGGTGCTTAGTAGTTCATGTTTTCTTATGGTTAGTCTCAAATAGCTGGGGGGTTCCCATTGTGTTATTGGAGTACCAACATGATTTGTTTGCCTATGATGTGGTATGGTTTAGTGATATCTTCCTTCAAGAATTTATTTTGATTGACTTGGCGTATGCTCACGCATATTTAAGACTGTAAAAAAAGTCTGTCAAGCCTTGATGATCTTTTATTTCTGAGTAGCGATATAACTTCCATGCCCGATTCAATGTTGCTTTGTCGCTCTGCATGATTATGACCATCATTGCTCTCTTAGTTGGTCGCTCCCAGTCTTTTGCTAACCTCCACCTGTACTAAGCGGACTGACTGCTTGTGCATCCAAAATCCTTTAAACCAGTTATGCCATATGAGTCCACCATACCTTCCTATACATGGTATTTACCTGCCATTCCTAACGAAGACTTTCGTGTACCATCTCGAAATTAATAAAAAAAAAGCATTTCTCTTTTGTGCCTCTGTTTTAGTTCATGAGGAAGTAGTAGTTAATTCATGATCTTTTTAAGTTGGACAAGCTTCACCCCGGAATTGCATGTCTAATGTGAAAACCCATAATACGAGAAGGAACTGGCATAGAGTGCGCCCGGCTCATTAAAAAATAATACAACAAACAAACCCTCCTTCACGCTTTGTTCATGAGAAATCAGAAAACTTAGGCAGTGATAAACAAAGGAGATTAAGAGGATGTGATCGTCCTCATGCGGGAGCCGTTCCTCGAAACTTGTCCATCTCAAGAAGTGATTGAGTTATCTGCTAGCATTCGTTGACGAAACATGCATATCCAAAAAAATAATTTTTACTTCTGTTTTTAAAACCAAGAGCTCTGGTACATGTTTAGTTTTTGTTTCCGACCACGGGTTTTCAACCTTGCCAGCAAAAGCCACGGTTCGAGAGTCTCCACCTTCTTTAAAGCACCAACTATTGAGAGCATGATTGTCATTCTGTGTGTAATGTGCATTGTCCCAAAGCAGCATTGTCTTTTGCATGATTATGATATCGTTTATTCTGAAATCATTGTATCTAGTCGTCACTTAAACCTTGGAGGTGCCCCTGCATTTATGTTTTGCTTCACTAAAGGGGGCAAGCGAGGTACAACTTTATCATATTTGCACACCATGCTCACTACAAATCTTATTGAGTGTTTCAGTATCATATTGTAAAACTTTCAGTTCTTTGTGATTTTCTCATGAGGCAACTTAATTACTACAGATTCATTGTCTCAGTAAGCACTTGTCATGTGACTGTGAAAAGTTCTTATATGGTTAATAGCATGTCACCACAGAAATTATACTTGTTATCATTTACCTACTCGAGGACGAGCAGGAATTAAGCTTGGGGATGTTGATACGTCCAAAACGTATCTATAATTTCTGCTTGCTCCATGCCTTGTTTGTGTAATATTGCTATGATATTTATGCACTTCCATACACTTTTGATCATATTTGGACTAACCTACTAATGGTTGCAAAAGTGCACAATGTTCTTGTTTTACACTTTATTGTGTAGGAATTACTTGGAAATTGACAAAAGCTCAAAAGGAGTCGTATTGGAGTAGGACTCTGACTTTCCGGAAATGTGTCTGAGAACGTTTTTTAAAGATGGTCACGTTCCGGCCCGAAAACGACGTCAAACGGAAAAAATCTAGTTGCGAAAGTTGTGGGGAATTTCGAGGCGATGCTTCTGGATATAAAATTCGTCCAAATCGGAGTCCGGACGGCCAAGTAAAGCCCGTTTTACTAAGGCCCAGAATCTGATGACGGGAATCCGAGAGTCTATATAAAGAGAGGAAACCTAGGTCACCAAGGGCCACGAATTTTCCTCCTCCCGAGCCGCCGTCTTGGAGGGGAGGACCAGCACCATTGCAGCACCATCCACAAGGAAGAAGGGGGGCCAAGGAGCCGCTGCCCCCTAGGGCCGCCGCCGCCGCCGCGCCCCCAAGGGCCGCCGCCGCCGCCTTCCTGGCTGCCGCCGGCCGTCTCCTCCTCGCGGGGCTGCACCTCTCCATCAACACCATCATCAACCTCCTCCTCACCATGTTCATGTGTGAATAGTCTTCTCCGGGGCCGAGGGCTCGTACGTGTAGCTATGTGGTTATCTCTCTCTCCCATGATGTGATCTTCGTTGTGATCATAGGCTATGTTAATCTAGGGTGATCCCATGATATTTCCCCTTCCTCCATGTATTGGATTGATGTACTCACTTGTCTTTATCTAGTATAATCCCCGAGACCAAGGTGACAGCGGTCTATTGGACATGGATTAGAAAAATATTTTCATGAGTGATTTCCTCTCTTGTGTGTTGATTGAAGATTGAGAGTCTCTTGGTGCTTGTCTTTGACTATCCTTTAGATATGTTGTGGTGATTGTGGGACTCTCTTTGGATGGCCGCGGTGACATTGGGAAATCCTTAGATTGAGAACTACGAACTTTGAGGTGTGCTTTTGTAGCCCTACATAATTCTCGTCCTTTCTTGACCACGAAGGAATGACCTTCGGGTGCGTCTCCATTGCATGTTTTATGGGAAATATCATGTGATTCGATTATGTTAATGTTGTTGGGAGTTGCATCTAGTGAAAGTATGATCCCTAGGCCTTGTTTCCACTATTGCAATACCATTTGTGCTCACGTTTACCACTTGTTTGCTTGCTGCACTTTTTATTACAGATTTATATTACTTTGCTTTGCCACTCCTATCATCCATATTTTACCATCTCTTCGCCGAACTAGTGCACCTATACAACTCCTAGTTGTATTAGGTGTGTTGGGGACACAAGAGACTTCTTGTATCTTAGTTGCAGGGTTGCTTGAGAGAGACCATCTTCAACCTCTACTTCCCTGAGTTCGATAAACCTTAGGTCATCCACTTGAGGGAAATTCCTGCTGTCCTACAAACCTCTGCGCTTGGAGGCCCAACATAGTCTACAAGAATAGAAGCGTGTGTAGACATCAAGCTATTTCTGGCGCCGTTGCCGGGGAAGTGAGTGCTTGAAGGTATATCTTTAGATCTTGCAATTAAATCTTTTTGTTTCTTGTTTTTATTTCACTAGTTATCCTTATGGACAACCTTGCTATTGGATCGTTGCTTGTGGGAAGACGCCCTACACCTGTGGTGGTTGCTCCTCCCCCTACTGAAATTGTGCCCTATAAAATACCAGTTGGTATTATCGATTATGTTTTGGCTAATCGTTATGCAGGAGACAGACATCCCGGTGAACACTTGCTATATTTGTCACAACTATGTTCATTATTTAAGCTTGCAGGTGTATCAAGGGAGTTTGTCATGAGGAAATTGTTCGCCGTATCACTTATAGATAAAGCTTCAGATTGGTATAAGCTTCTCGATTACTCGCACTTGCTTGATTGGCAAGAGCTTATGTCTCTCTTTTATACTAAGTTTTATCCTCTTCATGAAATTCATCGAGACAGGAATTATATCTATAACTTTAGGTCTCGTGACAGAGAAAGCATTGCTCAAGCTTGGGGGAGACTAAAAACGTTAATGCTAAAAAGTCCTAACCATGGGCTCCCCAAATATGCTTATGTGGAGAGTAAGAGTACCTTTTTGCATGTGGATCATGGTAACAATGCTTTATGTGATGCTTATATTGTTGAGTTTATTCGTGATCCCACTGAAAATTATTATGAGAAGGGAACATATGCTTATAGATATTTCAACAATGTCAAGTTCCCTCTCTTTATGTTGAAGGTTTTGAAGCTGCACTTGTTTTGTCTTCCTATGCTTATTGCTTTGTGCTTCAATGAATTATTCTATTGCAATATTCCTATGCATAGGAAGCATGTTAGGCTTAAATGTATTTGGTATTTGCTTCTTGATGCTCTCTTTTGTTCTTCAACTCTTATTCCTACGAGAGTATCATTAAAGTCTTAAGCTTATCTCTATGGCTATAAAGAAAGAGCTCTAGGGAGACAACCCTTGTTATCTTTGCTTTCAGTTTTTAGTGGTCTTGATGTTTGTTACTACTGTAGCAACATCATTGTATCTTTATTTTTCAGCTTTGTGCCAAGTTTAGCCTCCGATTGCAAGAAAGTTCAAAAGTTGTGACGTGCTGTCCAGGAAACAGATTCTGTCCTTGGACAGAAAAATTCGTATAAAATCACCAGATCATCTTTTTGGTCTGAATTTTTCGACAGCGTGCTCTATACAATTGTCTTTCGGGCGTCTGTTCTGAGTTTTTTGATTTGAGTTGCAGAAGTGCCCCGAAAAAATTATTTACTACCTGCTGGTCTGTTTTTCACAGATTCTGTCCTGTTTTGCCTTTCCTTCGTTTTGCAAACCTTGAGCTTCCTTTTTCTTTGCAAAAACCTTTTGGCAATCTTGAGAAACAGTAGACCTTCAAGAATATCCTTATTTCCAGCAAGGAAAAATTATTTTATTATGGGTACTAACCTCGCTAATCAGATTATGATGAGTTACGTATGAAGGGAGTTTTCAAGTGTGCGAGGGAAGATGATAAAAAGATTCAGGAGTGTCAAACGCTTAAGCTTGGGTATGCCCCCGTGCATCCCCTTCTCCATCAACAATTAGCAGTTCGTCTTTCGTTCCACTATATTTTTATCACTTCATGTGTTATGTGCTATGCTTGGAGCGTCTTGCTTTTAGTTTCCTTTTTAGTTTTCTTTAGCTTTGCTTGCTGTTCATAACGAGTTGGAACCCAACTTTCTTTGTGTGGGAGAGAAACACGCTCCACTTTAACCTAGAACATAAAATAGAATTTTCATGTCTATCTTTGCTGTGTGTGTTCTTTGTCTTTCAATAGCTACTATCATGCTTAGCTCTTAGTTTTCATGCTTTACTTTTTGAAGAGCTTTTGTTTAGTTGGTTGCTGGAACTCTCTTTAGTTATCATGCTTATCTTGTTAAGAGAGTTGGATTCTGTTGCACTGGTTGATATGACCATGATAAAAATGCAATGTGCATAATGGTGCTTAGTAGTTCATGTTTTCTTATGGTTAGTCTCAAATAGCTGGGGGGTTCCCAATGTGTTATTGGAGTACCAACATGATTTGTTTGCCTATGATGTGGTATGGTTTAGTGATATCTTCCTTCAAGAATTTATTTTGATTGACTTGGCGTATGCTCACGCATATTTAAGACTGTAAAAAAAGTCTGTCAAGCCTTGATGATCTTTTATTTCTGAGTAGCGATATAACTTCCATGCCCGATTCAATGTTGCTTTGTCGCTCTGCATGATTATGACCATCATTGCTCTCTTAGTTGGTCGCTCCCAGTCTTTTGCTAACCCCCACCTGTACAAAGCGGACTGACTGCTTGTGCATCCAAAATCCTTTAAACCAGTTATGCCATATGAGTCCACCATACCTTCCTATACATGGTACTTACCTGCCATTCCTAACGAAGACTTTCGTGTACCATCTCGAAATTAATCAAAAAAAAAGAATTTCTTTTTTGTGCCTCTGTTTTAGTTCATGAGGAAGTAGTAGTTAATTCATGATCTTTTTAAGTTGGACAAGCTTCACCCCGGGATTGCATGTGTAATGTGCAAACCCATAATACGAGAAGGAACTGGCATAGAGTGCGCCCGGCTCATTAAAAAATAATACAACAAACAAACCCTCCTTCACGCTTTGTTCATGAGAAATCAGAAAACTTTGACAGTGATAAACAAAGGAGATTAAGAGGATGTGATCGTCCTCATGCGGGAGCCGTTCCTCGAAACTTGTCCATCTCAAGAAGTGATTGAGTTATCTGCTAGCATTCGTTGGCGAAACATGCATATCCAAAAAAATAATTTTTACTTCTGTTTTTAAAACCAAGAGCTCTGGTACATGTTTAGTTTTTGTTTCCGACCACGGGTTTTCAACCTTGCCAACAAAAGCCACGGTTCGAGAGTCTCCACCTTCTTTAAAGCACCAACTATTGAGAGCATGATTGTCATTCTGAGTGTAATGTGCATTGTCCCAAAGCAGCATTGTCTTTTGCATGATTATGATATCGTTTATTCTGAAATCATTGTATCTAGTCGTCACTTAAACCTTGGAGGTGCCCCTGCATTTACGTTTTGCTTCACTAAAGGGGGCAAGCGAGGTACCACTTTATCATATTTGCACACCATGCTCACTACAAATCTTATTGAGTGTTTCAGTATCATATTGTAAAACTTTCAGTTCTTTGTGATTTTCTCATGAGGCAACATAATTACTACAGATTCATTGTCTCAGTAAGCACTTGTCATGTGACTGTGAAAAGTTCTTATATGGTTAATAGCATGTCACCACAGAAATTATGTTTGTAATCATTTACCTACTCGAGGACGAGCAGGAATTAAGCTTGGGGATGTTGATACGTCCAAAACGTATCTATAATTTCTGCTTGCTCCATGCCTTTTTTGTGTGATATTGCTATGATATTTATGCACTTCCATACACTTTTGATCATATTTGGACTAACCTACTAATGGTTGCAAAAGTGCACAATGTTCTTGTTTTACACTTTATTGTGTAGAATTACTTGGAAATTGACAAAAGCTCAAAAGGAGTCGTATTGGAGTAGGACTCTGACTTTCCTGAAATGTGTCTGAGAACGTTTTTTAAAGATGGTCACGTTCCGGCCCGAAAACGACGTCAAACGGAAAAAGTCTAGTTGCGAAAGTTGTGGGGAATTTCGAGGCGATGCTTCTGGATATAAAATTCGTCCAAATTGGAGTCCGGACGGCCAAGTAAAGCCCGTTTTACTGAGGCCTAGAATCTGATGACGGGAATCCGAGAGTCTATATAAAGAGAGGAAACCTAGGTCACCAAGGGCCACGAATTTTCCTCCTCCCGAGCCGCCGTCTTGGAGAGGAGGACCAGCACCATTGCAGCACCATCCACAAGGAAGAAGGAGGGCCAAGGAGCCGCTTCCCCCTAGGGCCGCCGCCGCCCCCTAGGGCCGCCGCCGCCGCCGCGCCCCCAAGGGCCGCCGCCGCCGCCTTCGTGGCTGCCGCCGGCCGTCTCCTCCTCGCGGGGCTGCACCTCTCCATCAACATCCTCCTCACCATGTCCATGTGTGAGTAGTCTTCTCCGGGGCCGAGGGCTCATACGTGTAGCTATGTGGTTATCTCTCTCTCCCATGATGTGATCTTCGTTGTGATCATAGGCTATGTTAATTTAGGGTGATCCCATGATATTTCCCCTTCCTCTATGTATTGGACTGATGTACTCACTTGTCTTTATCTAGTATAATCCCCGAGACCAAGGTGACAGCGGTCTATTGGACATGGATTAGAAAAATATTTTCATGAGTGATTTCCTCTCTTGTGTGTTGATTGAAGATTGAGAGTCTCTTGGTGCTTGTCTTTGACTATCCTTTAGATATGTTGTGGTGATTGTGGGACTCTCTTTGGATGGCCGCGGTGACATTGGGAAATCCTTAGATTGAGAACTACGAACTTTGAGGTGTGCTTTTGTAGCCCTACATAATTCTCGTCCTCTCTTGACCATGAAGGAATGACCTCCGGGTGCGTCTCCATTGCATGTTTTATGGGAAATATCATGTGATTCGATTATGTTAATGTTGTTGGGAGTTGCCTCTAGTGAAAGTGTGATCCCTAGGCCTTGTTTCCACCATTGCAATACCATTTGTGCTCACGTTTACCACTTGTTTGCTTGCTGCACTTTTTATTGCAGATTTATATTACTTTGCTTTGCCACTCCTATCATCCATATTTTACCATCTCTTCGCCGAACTAGTGCACCTATACAACTCCTAGTTGTATTAGGTGTGTTGGGGACGCAAGAGACTTCTTGTATCTTAGTTGCAGGGTTGCTTAAGAGAGACCATCTTCAACCTCTACTTCCCTGAGTTCGATAAACCTTATGTCATCCACTTGAGGGAAATTGCTGCTGTCCTACAAACCTCTGCGCTTGGAGGCCCAACATAGTCTACAAGAGTAGAAGCGTGTGTAGACATCAGGGACCAATGAGTTGCCTATATATACCCCATCGCCGCAGCAGAGCAGTCCACACAGCTCTGATTTTTCTGGCCGGCGAGGGGAGAGCTTTGTGGTGCTCTAGCTCACCTCCTATGCACATGAGGTGTTCGATGAAATGCCCGAGCCACACTAGTAAAGCTTTCTCCTCTCAAAGCTCAACCTCCAAGATCCATTTTCTCCGAGATTTGTCTAGGTTTAGCGGTCCATCACGTCCCGTCCCCGTCTTCCCCGCCGTCGATCGCCCGCGCTGATCTCGTCGCCGTCACCACCGTGGCTAGCCTCTTTTTCTTATCTTCTTTCTGAAAGAAAAAAAATCAATAATTTAGATAGATATTTGTCTAATTTTCTTACTTTTATTATTGCTTGTTATTATATAGTGCGACGGTTTTGGTATCCGCCCACGTCGGCCCTCGTCCTGTCTATGATTCGGATGTGGTATATTATCTTTAATTTATAACTATTTGTTTTAGTGTTTATGACAATTATGTCGACCACGTCGGCCCTCGTCCTGTCTATGATTCGGATGGGGGCATCCCCAAGCTTGAGCGTTTGACACTTCTGAATCTTTTTATCATCTTCCCTCGCACACTTGAAAACTCTCTTCATACATAACTCATCATAATCTGATTAGTGAGGTTAGTACCCATAATAAAATAATTGTTCCTTGGTGGAAATAAATATATTCTTGAAGTTCTACCGTTTCTCAAGATTGCCAGAAGGTTTTTGCAAAGAAAATGCAAGCTCTAGGTTTGCAAAATGAAGGAAAGGCAAAACAGGACAGAATCTGTGAAAAACAGAACAGCAGGTAGTAAATGATTTGTTCGGGGCACTTCTGCAACTCTAATCAAAAAACTCAGAACAGACGCACGAAAGACAATTATATAGAGCACGCTGTCGAAAAAATTCAGACCAAAAATATGATCTGGTGATTTTATACGAATTTTTCTATCCAAGGACAGAATCTGTTTCCTGGACAGCACGTCACAACTTTTGGACTTTCTAACAATCAGAGGCTATACTTGGCACAAAATTGAAAAGCAAAGATATAATGATGATGCCACAGTATTAAACAACATCAAGACACAACAAAAGCAAAATAAAAATTTATTCATGTGGGCTGCCTCCCAAAAGCGCTTTCTTTTATGCCTTTAAGCTAGGCATAATGCATATAGATCAAGTTTTATCAAGAGTAAAAGAATAGCTAGCCCGTATAACGGACTCAAAAGGTAACTTGATCTTCTTTAGAGGGAAGTGTTCCATCCCTTTCTTGAGAGGAAACTGAAATTTTATATTACCCTCTTTCATGTCAATGATAGCACCAACGTTGCGCAAAAAGGGACGTCCCAAAATAATTGGACAAGAAGGATCACATTCAATATCCATAATAGTGAAATCAACGGGAACATAATTATCATTGACAACGATAAGAACATCGTCGATCCTCCCCAAAGGTTTCTTTATGGAAGAATCAACGAAACGAACACCAAAAGAACAAGAATCAAAAGGTTTCAATTTAAGCATATCATATATTCTTTTGGGCATAACAGAGGTACTAGCTCCAACATCACATAGTGCATAGCAAGAGAAGTCATTCAATTTAATTTTAATCATAGGATCCCAACCATCTTCTAGCTTTCTAGGTATGGAGGCTTCTACTCTAAGTTTCTCCTCCCTAGCTTTGATAAGAGCATTAGTGATATGCTCTGTGAAGGCAAGGTTAAACGTGCTAGTGCGGGGGTCTCTAGACATCTTGTGAAGGAAATCAATAACTTCGGTAAGAGTGCAATTATCAAAATCAAGGTCACTAGCATCAAGTAAAGTGGTAGTGGTGTCCTTTAGGTTCACTTGTTTGGTAGTTTCTATAGTCATAGCATCACCATTAATAGGTCCATCGGGACCAGGAGTACATTGGGTGCTAAGAGTTTGGATATCCTCAACAACTTGGATAGTAGCAACAGTGTGGTGGGTAGGAAGGCTCTTAATTCTATCTTCTTCCTCCCTTTGGGGTGCAACCACTTCGGGTTTAGCTGCCATTTGGTTTATCAAAGTGGCTTGTGTGTTGGACATGTTGGAAACTTGGGTCTCAGTGATAGTGAGCCTAGTCTGGAGGTTAGAAATCTCAATATTTATGCTCTCTAATTGTCTACTAATGTTTTGCAAGATAGCAGTATGCTCATTTAATTGCCTCGAGAAGGTTTTGTTTTGTTCATATTGGGTGTGCATGTAATTCTTAGTGGCCTTCTCTATTTCTAGAAGTTTCTCATAGCCAGGGAAGTCTCTATCTTTTTGGGTGTAGTTCTTGGTGATAGGATAAGCATTGTTGTTCCCAAAGGAATTAGAGGGGAACGGTCTAGGATTGCTACCAAAGTTACTCCTATAAGCATGAGCAATCACAGAATATAAAGGATCATAACTAGGATCAATAGAAGATTGCTTGGAAAGTAGGGACATGATCAAGTCAGCTTTTTCATTTAGGGAGGAAATCTCCTCGACAGAGTTTACCTTCCTACCTGTTGGAGAGCGTTCGGTGTGCCATTGGGAATAGTTGGTCATCATCTCATCGAGAAGTTTTGTGGCAGCACCAAGTGTAGTTGACATAAAGGTTCCTCCCGCGGCCGAATCTAACAAGTTTCGCGAGGTAAAGTTCAAGCCTGCATAAAAAGTTTGGATAACCATCCAAGTAGTCAAACCATGAGTAGGGCAGTTCTTGATAAGAGATTTCATACGTTCCCAAGCTTGAGCAACGTGTTCATTATCCAATTGTTTAAAATTCATTATGTTACTTCTTAGTTGGATAATTTTAGCAGGTGGATAGTATTTTCCAATAAAAGCATCTTTGCACTTGTCCCATGAATCTATGCTGTTTCTAGGCAAAGACTGAAGCCAAATTTTAGCTCCTCCTCTCAAGGAGAAAGGAAAAAGCTTAAGCTTAACAATATTACCATCTATTTCTTGGTACTTTGTCATATCACAAAGTTCAACAAAGTTGTGTAAGTGTAAAGCAGCGTCATCTCCAGCACCGGAGAATAGATCTTTCATGACTAGATTCAGTAAAGCAGGTTTAATTTCATACGAAGGTGCTGAAGTGGCAGGTGTAGTGATAGGTGTGCTGATAAAGTCATCGTTGTTGTGACTAGTGAAGTCACACAACTTGGTGTTCTCGGTGGAACCCATAGTAGCAAGCAAGCAAGATAACTATTTTTGTGATTTTCGATAAAAGATACTAAAGTAAAAGTGAAAGGTAAACTAACAAGACTAAAAGCAAAGGTAAAAGATAGCGTGCAACTCCCCTATCCTGAAGAGTGGAGTCCCCGGCAACGGCACCAGAAATTGCTTTGCTAGGTGGCTTCTCACCCCTCGTTGGTTACCCCAAGTGGAAGGTTTGAGATGCAGTGTAGCAGAAGTTTTCCCTTGGCAATACCAAGGATCGATTTCCCAGAGACTCCCAGTTTCAACAAGAAGGTGTCAACTGCTAACGGCGTCGGATATTAGCAATCAACGTGGACCTGCACACAGATACAAATAACTTTGCTCCCAATGAGTACAGAGAGGTTGTCAATCCCTCCGGCCTTGTAGTTTACAAAGGATCAAACGCAAGTGATAGTAGTGATAGATATAATTGCAATAGTAAGTAAAAATGGAAAAGTAAATAGCGGATGTGATCAATGATGGTAATATGGACCATAGTCTCATGATGTTCACTAGTGATGTCTCTCTCCCAAAAGACGATAAAACAGCTATGTGAGGTAAACGAATTACAGCTGGGCAATTAACAGGATTATAATGCTAACTATGTTGCAAGAAAGGTTGAGGTTCAAAGCATGGGCGGTACGCCGAGGTAAGTAGACCAAAATCCATCTGCATCTACTACTAATCATCGACCTTGAGATATCTATCCAGAACATCTCGCTGGTATTAAGTTGCGAGTCCCACCCATAGTGTAAACTCAAAGCAACAGACAACTGCATTAAAAGAACTTTGCGTAAAGTAAATAATCCTTGCACCCGCGGGCACAAGCACCGTTGTTTTCCCCCTTGTGGCAACAGCACATCCCCTAGACTCATGTTTCTGTCACTCAAGCTAGTCATCGAGGGGCATGAACCCACAATCAAGCATAACGTTCCCTCTTGGAGTCACTACCTACTACTTGGCCAAAGCAATAAATAACAACGGAGAACATGCAAGAATTACTTATGAACATAAATATAAAAGAGGTAGATCAAATATATTACTCAAACACAATCTGAACATAATCTCATAATCCATCGGATCCCAGCAAACTCATCATAGCAACAGCATAAGGATTACATATGTGCCTCGATCATGTAGGGCAGCTCATGAGGACTAATTAGGAAGCACAAGAACGGGGGGAGAACATCACATAGCTACTGGTCATGGACCCATGGTCCAAGGGAGACTACTCACAACTCATCCGGGAGGCGTCCATGGTGGTGGAGAAGCTCCCGGTGGTGATCCCCCCCTCCGGCAGGGTGCCGGGAAGAGTTCTCCTGGTGCTCCTGATCTTGGAAGCGGCGGCGGCGGCGGAACAGAGATGAGATCGCGAAAAATAGTTCCCGTCTCGAGGGTTTCGGGGGACGCTTTAAATATATGCCAAAGGGGGGCATCAGCGGAGCCTCGGGGGGCCCAGGCGCCCCCTCGGCGCGGCCCAGGGGGGGGGGCGTGCCGCCAGGGCGCCTGGAGCCCTGGTGGCCCCCCCCCCCGGCTGTACTTCGGGCGCACGGTAGCTTCTGGAACGCTGATTTTTTATATAATTTTTTTGGATTTTTCCTGACAGTTCTCGTAATGTGAAAACCTGAAATACAAAAACAGTCGAAAACAGAAACTGGCACTGGGGTGCACTGAGTTAATAGGTTAGTCCAAAAGTGTATGGAAGTGTATAAATAACATAGCAATATCACCCAAAAGAGGCATGGAGCAAGCAGAAATTATAGATACGTTTTGGACGTATCAACGTGACATAGATGTTTTTATCTAGGAGGTAGTTGAACCGGAAATTCCAACCGACCCTCTTGTGGAGAGGTCAAATTTAGTTGAAAAGGAAAACATTTACTTGAAGAAAAAATTGGAAAAAACTGAGGAGGAGAGGATGGAATTGGAGTTGCATGTTGCGGAAGTCGTCGATGATCACAAGATCAAGATGGACCCTATTGTCAAGAGGTTAAATTTAGTTGAAGAAGAAAACAATTACTTGAAGGAAAAAAAATTGAGGAGGAGAAGATGATACTGGAGTTGCATGTTGTGGATGTCGTCGATGATCACAAGATCAAGATGGATGCAATGCGTTTGAAGATTAGAACATTAAAAAAATATGCCATTCATACCGAGGCTTGGTATCATTAGGCTATTGGATCAATTGTTACCTTGGTTGCGAGTATGATAGCATTTGTTGTTGAGTTGAAATGTTTTACATAGTTTCAATGTATGGTTTAATTAGATGCTCTGGAGAGCTATATGTTGTTCAATGAGAACTATGTATGTACTTTGAATTTAATGTGATGATGAACTTCTATTAATTTGATCACTTATCTATCCATGATGTTCTGTAATGGTTTTTGACACACTTAATTATATATAAATGCACGCAGATGAACCGGCAATGGATGTATGGTAACAGACACACCTCCGAGTACGTTAATGGCGTGTATAATTTTCTCGAAGTGGCTGAGGCAAACAAGCAGAATGGTTTTATGTGTTGTCCATGCCCTAGCTGAGGAAATACGAGGTCTTACTCTGACTCAAAAACCCTTCACACCCACCTACTTTATAAGGGTTGCATGCCACTAGGGCTGGATTAACGAGCTGCTCGGCTCGTTCATCTCATTATCATTAAGCTCATTATCGTTAAGCTCGTTATCATTAAGCTTGTTAATATTAACGAGCGAAAACGTGTGTTCAGCTTCGTTTGTTATGGGCTCGTTATGCTCATGAGTGTTCATGAGTGCTTGTTAAGGTAATAAACAACACAGAAAAATCCCATGATCCCATAAAAGATTCACAATATAATAAATTAAATAGGACGTGAAGGTAATTAATAATAAAGAAGAATCCCGTGATCCCATCAAAAATTCACAATGACATAAATTTAACAAGGATGTTTGGTTCCTGGTGCCTGGCTCATGGTTGACTCTAGGGTCAGCTGGCGGCTAGCTCCCAGGTCTAGGAGAAGTGCTGAAGTGGGATGGAGTGCTGGGCTCCTAGGCTGGGCTAACTAGCAACTCTTTTGTTAGTGGGCTGATTTGAACTAAGGGTCTCATGTCAAACTTTTGAAAATTAGCGAGCTAAACGAGTTAGCTCAAGAAATTCATTTGCTTTGCTCGTTAAGCTCGTTAATCTTAACAAGCAAAAAACATTGCTCGGCTTGGTTCATTAACTAACAAGCACGAGCCGAAACAAGCTGAACTATCGAGCGTTCATTATGCTCGCGAGCTTCGAGCTTTTCGTCCAGCCCTACATGCCATACTATAACGTTTGGACCAAGCACGGAGAAATAGGGCTTATGATGGAAAACAACGAAGAAGAAGAAGATGATGGAAACTATGTGCCACTTGAATACGGTGATGCTACAACGGGGGAAGCTGTTGAAGATCAAGAGGAACCAGACTATATTGTGCCCGATGATGATCTCCTCCGCGTCAATGTTGATGCAAGGAGACAGTGCGAAAGTGAAAAGGAGAAGCTGAAGTTCGATCGCATGTTAGAGGATCACAAAAAAGGGTTGTACCCCAATTGCGAAGATGGCAACACAAAGCTCGGTACCGTACTGGAATTGCTACAGTGGAAGGCAGAGAATGGTATGCCTGACAAAGGATTTGAGAAGCTACTGAAAATATTGAAGAAGAAGCTTCCAAAGGATAACGAATTGCCCGACAGTATGTACGCAACAAAGAAGGTCGTATGCCCTCTAGGATTGGAGGTGCATAAGATACATGGATGCCCTAATGACTGCATCCTCTACCGCGGTGCGTACAAGGATTTGAACGCATGCCCGGTATGCGGTGCATTGCGGTATAAGATCAGACGAGATGACCCCGATGATATTGACGGCGAGCGCCCAAGGAAGAGGGTTCCTGCCAAGGTGATGTGGTATGCTCCTATAATACCACGGTTGAAACCTTCACCAACACATCAATCTCGGCGAAGCTGCCAAACAGCACATGGTGGAGCACAATTGTGCATTGTCAAAACATACATAGTAGGGGCCGATTTAGGGTTGGAGCTAGAGGTGGGGAAGGAGATGCATGGGAAGAGGAAAAGGACACCCAGCTGCCGCCGTCGGCGTCGAACGACCTCCTTGAGCGGCGGCGAGGGGATGGACCCCAGTGGCTAGGTTTTTAGTCTGTGACGGCGACACCTTTGGAGTCGCCTGCAGGCGACCTAGGAGGCAGACTTAGAGAGCACTAGGTTTTCTTATGAATAAGTTGGTAGACCACCGCCGATAGATAACCACAAAAGTGTGTGTCAGTTTAGGATTTGAATCCAAATATGTATCTCAATACTGAATATTTTTCAAACTCACTATAATATCTTTGCGTACATTGCTTTGGGCATATAGCCATCACGACCGAGAGTCCATTCATGGAGTTTGTCATGGAGTACAAAATGTACCATCTTCCATGCTACCTAATCATGTGATGGCACATCCTCCGTCTAGGTTTATTAGGCCCCCTTTTATTTTGAGCCAAAATTTGACCATGTATTCAACTAAAAAAAACTATATGTCTAAAAAATTATACCATAGAACACTCCTTAGAAATACAATTCCTACAATATACTTTGTATATCATATACTTTCTTTTTATCAAATACATGGTCAAAATTAGACCCAAAGTACAATGGGGCCTAATAAACCCGGATGGAGATACTACTAGTATGCTTGGTCCTCAATATTAGCATAAACATTGGGTGCCTAGGGGTACATACCACTGCAGCATTCACCACAAATTTCCCTTCCTCCATCTAAGGCTGGTTATAGTGGGAGTAACTTAATCCATTCGTCTATGTGTATAAGTCATCTTAGGTTATGCACCGTGACCAAGGCGGAGGAAAAAAGAAACAATAATGGTTATTTGCTAATTAGTATCATTGCATGCAATGAACTGACCACTTCATACTGTGTTTGCTAGTCTCAGGTCATTAAAATCATACACGCCCCACATCTCT
The DNA here is from genome assembly GCA_902687465.1 of Secale cereale. Classification (NCBI taxonomy): domain Eukaryota; kingdom Viridiplantae; phylum Streptophyta; class Magnoliopsida; order Poales; family Poaceae; genus Secale; species Secale cereale. The sequence goes on along the minus strand of LR738713.1, from coordinate 866,821,255 downwards.
TATTGTTTGATACATTTATTTATGCCAAGAAACAAGAAACAAGATGGGAGTTAATGCACCGCGCCTAAGTGTTTTGGATTATTTAATTTTCGTAAGGTGACTTCTACACCTAGAGGAGGGAGTAGCAAGTAGCATAACACATTCCAAGAAAAGTTTTCTTATGTGGCATGTAGTTAGGAGAGAGGGGTTTGAAGTAAAATAATATGTTATCGTAACAAGACGTATCCCAAGGAAAAATGAGTCTACATTTTAATAAATGCTGGCTTGCATGATGCTACACATATGTTAGGGCATAGACTAGTAACATAGACTAGTGACAAACATATGTTACTAGTGTAAGTTACTTCCCGACTAGCCTGGCCATTAAATGGTCATTAATTGCGTACCCTACCCTGCAAATTACCGAGTACAACAGAATTAACCCAACTAGCCCATCACATGCTATGCTATGCTATGCTATAATTATCCATAATGCAGAGTAACTTAGACTAGTAATGTGCATATGTTACTAATCTACTCCCTCCGTCCGGTGAAGAGTGTACATCTAGAAATTTTAGGACAAATTATGGAGTTGAATAAAAAATGCATTGGAAAGGTGCAAAGAACCATCTCTCTCCTCTTTAATTACCGAACCCCCAATGAGCTAAGTGCATGTAGAAATTAAGAAGACCATCTATAGATTGCTATTGGTCTTGATTACCGTGTGATGAGAGCGAAGTGCATTATGAAGATAGAAGTACACTCTTTTGTGGACAAATTTTGAAGCTAGATGTACACTTTTCACCAGACGGAGGGAGTATGTTACTTCCTACTTCCTCCTTTCCGATTTATAGGGCTCAATTCAAAAATCTCACCAACCAAGATAGATGAATGGTGGAATAATTTTTGTAGTTTGCAAAAGCACTCAATTAATGCGCTTGTTTTCCTACAAAAAAATGTGTTTACCAGTGAATTAATTGCAATTCATGCATGCATAAAGTACATGCATTGGAAATTTTTCTCTTAATACTTGCATGCAATGATTTAATGCATCTCTAAATTTGGACATGTGATGGGGAACAATCAAATTGAGACTTATAAAACGAAAAAACTAAAATTTTGAGATAAGCCCTATAAACCGTAAATGAGGGAGTAATATATTTATGGCATCATGCAACCATTTATTTATTAGGATGTAGACTCATCTTATCTTGGTACGTGTGATGTAAAATATAGTACTGTATGAGTAACTAGCTATGCTCCTCAAATAATCTCTTTCCTCATTAAATCATTGTCATATAAGCAAATTTGTAGAGTTGGATCCTATGTTACTATTGAAATTACTCCAACTATGGGTACATGGACTATTTACATTAAATGGTTATTAGATGCTATGCTATGCTGCTCTAGTAGCCCATCAAATGCACTGTACCCGATTTACTAGCTGATAGGTACATGGACTATTGCTACGTTCATGAGATTTCCACAGTAGTATGTACTACTATTGGTACTGCATGGGCGGATGTCAGATAGATGATGGAAACAATAGTGCTAGGCTGCGGCAATAAATATGATGTACGTGTCATGCATCATACTACTGTTCACAAGAGTACCGTTGGTCCATAGCAAGCATCCATCTCTTCCATGGTTTAAAGGTGTAGATGACTTGGCCAACTCCACCGAGTTTAATTAACCAAAGATATACGCAGCCAGCGAGCTACCAGCGAAGTCATTGCAAGGAAGTACCAAAGAAAAAGATACAATGAGCTACAAACGAAATGAATTTATGAATCGCTTAAGACAGGAGAAGTTCATCTTAAAAAAAAGAGAACATGATAGACTCGTGACAAGTACGTTGTGACGCTTCAATCAAACGTGATTACTTTACTCACGGCTCTCCACTTCCTCATCACCAGGCAAGGCACAACACTTAGTTTGGTAAAACCTCACAGTCCAGTGTACTAGTTTTCAAATCACATATCAAAGTACCAGTGTCCAACTCATGTACCAGTGTACCAGGACCCAGCTCACGTACGGTAGGTATAGAAAGCCGTCACGTAAAAATAGCACGCTTCCTTGGTTCTTTGTCATCTTCTGTTTCCACCACAAAGCCTAGTACTTGCCACTGCTCAGAAAGCTTGTCTCGTTTGCTTATCTTTTTCATCTTCTGTTTTGTAGTTATTGAAATGTCATAACATCAACTAATTACAACGAATGTCTGTAGAAGTTATAATGACGTAAAAATGATTTATACAAGCTTGCTCCATAGAGCACCTTCCAATAAATCATGGCAAATTTGTTAAGGTGTTTCATTTTCGGTGAATATATACTGGTAAATAAGTATGTCTATAAAGCAGTGACATGCAGATATGTGACTAAAATAAAATGGGTAGGTGTGGAATAATCTCAAGAAAAGTAAGATTGCAATGATGAGGCAGTAGGAATAAAAACTACATGATGTTAATGTTTAGACCAATATATTGGTAAGAAAATATTATACAAAAATATTGATGAAAGATAGGTACTTCCTCCGTTTTTATTTACTCTTGGATATTAGAGTTGACTGAAATCAAACTTCCTAAAGTTCGACCAACCTTATATATATATATATATATATATATATATATATATAGGTAAAATAACTAGATATATATATATAGGTAAAATAACTAAGTATATATATATACCATAACAAATCTATATGATGTGAAAGTACATTCAATAATAAATCTATGGTATTGATTTATTATTGTATATGTTCATATTTTTATCTATGAACCGTCAAAGTTTACAAAGCTTGACTTTGATCGAAACTAATACGCGGACTAACTAAAATTGGAGGGAGTACAATGGAGGATAACATGTACACGTGGAGGGAGAAATACAATTTGAATATGTACTCTAAAATCTTGCATGCAAGCGCTTGGACCACACTAGTGAAAGAAAGCTTAGGCATGTTCATTTTCCACTTCACTAGCGAGCAATGTGTGTTGACACCAGATTTTGGCATGGCCAAGGACTTAATTAATGTGGCCTCAAATGGAGAAGTGATCTAAATAAAAAGTTTCATATTGTCGATATGAACATCTTTGAAGTTTGGGCAATCGCCATCTGATCTCATCTCGAAGGCCGAAGTTGTGTTCGAAATACTAAGATTTTGTATCCAGAGCACTGTTCGGCAAATTACCCCTCAAGGGAGACCTCAAATGAGAAAATCTACGAGAATTGTCTTCGCCTCGTCGAAACGGTCGATTTTGATATTTAAATCGTCCCAATCCGAGTTCTTATGCAAAAGTTAGAGCCATCTGAATACAGCTCTATCACGAGCCAAAAGTGATGCGCCCCACTAGACACCCTATGTGATGGGTAGCGCGAATAATAGCCTGTTTTGCACGAGCGATTTGACTCTTAAGATGACCCCTGATAAAAAAACGTTCAACAAGAAAGTTGTTCGTCTCGTCAAAACGGTCAAGATTTCTTTTGGTCTCGTTTCCATCTAAGGTCGTTTACCATCTCAAAAAATACCCGCAAGGTGCAGCTAGTTTAAACCGAACAGTTTTGGAAAATTCGGACAAAACCAATCCGAATTTGAGTAGGGTTTTGGACGTGAATCCAAGCCTTTTACTTGCACGGGAAGTCCAGCCGCCTCTTATATACCTAAGGGATGACGGACGATTGAACAACATACAATCGATCAATTCATCTACCACTTTTTATCTTTCATCTTTTCTCCATAACCCTAGTTCTTCTTGTTCTCATTCTTCGCTCGTTCTTCGTTTGCAGGGCGGCAAACCTTGAGGCCCTAGGGGCGGTCATGCCGACCTAGGGCAGCCCATAGCCGCCGTGCGTCCAGACGGGGTCCCTCCCGGGCTCGTGGGGTTTCAGGTCTACAAAAGTGCCCGCTGGATTGCTTGCGTACCGCGCTTCCGGACGGGTCTCCTTCGACGTGATCTGCGGTGCATCACCCTCGGCGTTGGAGGTATACGGTGATGTGTTTGTGTGTGAACACACTTTTTGGCGACTCCGCTGGGGACGAAGCTTTGAACGGTCTCCAACCCTTTCTTGCTACGATGAGATCGTCATCTAGGGTTCGCAATCTACAAAGGTAGCATGAAAACCTAATTCACTTATGTAGATGCAAATAATGCATATGTTGTTGCTAGATTGTTTAATGAGCATAATGCATCGGCTAGCCCTAGTTTTATCAATCATGCATCTAATTATGTGCAACAGCCGATTCAGAATAATCTCCATGCTTCTAGTTATAATTTTAGCAACATGACACATATGTATTCCAAGCCTCATGCATCGGCTACCCCCCAAATCCATATGCCGATGAACAACATGATGAGTTCAGTTAATCAAGTTGAAACACCTTAATCAAGTTGAAACACCTTATGTCACTAGTAGAAAACATGGCTTTGGTTGGGGCCTGGCCAGGCCATTAGTCCCGGTTCAGTCACGAACCGGGACCCATGGGGGCCATACGTCCCGGTTCGTGCACGTAGGGGGCCGGCCGGGCCTCGTGGGGCATCTGTCCCGGTTCGTCTGGACCCATTTGTCCCGGTTCCAGGCACGAACTGGGACCAATGGTCCTCGCTCCTGGCCCACACCCATTGGTCCCGGTTCGTGGCTTGAACCGGGACAGAAGGGGGGCCTTGAGTCCCGGTTCCTACAACGAACCGGGACCAATGAGTTGCCTATATATACCCCATCGCCGCAGCAAAGCAGTCCACACTGCTCTGTTTTTTCTGGCCGGCGAGGGGAGAGCTTTGTGGTGCTCTAGCTCGCCTCCTATGCACATGAGGTGTTCGATGAAATGCCCGAGCCACACTAGTTAAGCTTTCTCCTCTCGAAGCTCGACCTCCAAGCTCCATTTTCTCCGAGATTTGTCTAGGTTTAGCGGTCTGTCACGTCCCGTCCCCGTCTTCACCGCCGTCGATCGCCCACGCCGATCTCGTCGTCGGCACCACCGTGGTGAGCCTCTTGTTCTTATCTTCTTTCTGAAGGAAAAAAATTGTTACTTTAGATAGATATTTGTCTAATTTTCTTACTTTTATTATTGCTTGTTCTTATATAGTGTGATGGTTTTGGTATCCGCCCACGTCGGCCCTCGTCCTGTCTATGATTCAGATGTGGTATATTATCTTTAATTTATAACTATTTGTTTTAGTGTTTATGACAATTATGTTGACCAACGTGTGCTAGGTGGCTTCTCACCCCTCGTTGGTTACCCCAAGTGGAAGGTTTGAGATGCAGTGTAGCAGAAGTTTTTGTTGGAGATATGCCCTAGAGGGAATAATAAAAGCATTATTATTATATCTCCTTGTTCATGATAATTGTCTGTTATTCATGCTTGAATTGTATTGTACGGAAACAGCGATACATGTGTGAATACATAGACCAAAATGAGTCCCTGGTAGGCCTCTAGTTACCAGCTCGTTGATCAACAGATGGTCACGGTTTCCTGACCATGGACATGAGATGTCAGTGATAACGGGATCACATCATTAGGAGAATGATGTGATGAACAAGACCCAAACTTGAGCATAACACGAGATCGTATAGTTCGTAATGCATAAGCTTTTCGGTGTCAAGTATTTATTCCTTAGACCATGAGGTTGTACAACTCCCGGATGCCGTAGGAATACTTTGGGTGTGCCAACCGTCACAACGTAACTTAGTGGCTATAAAGGTACGCATCGGGTATCTCCGAAAGTGTCTGTTGAGTTGGTATGAACCGAGACTGGGATGTTGTCACTCCGTATGACGGAGAGGTACCTCTGGGCCCACTCGGTAAGACATCATCATAATGAGCTCAATGTGACTAAGTAGTTAGTCACGGGATGATGGATTACGGATCGAGTAAAGAGACTTGCCATAACGAGATTGAACAAGGTATTGGGAATACCGACGATCGAATCTCGGGCAAGTACCGTACCGATGGGCAAAGGGAATAACATACGGGATTGAGTGAATCCTTGACACGGTGGTTCATCCGATGAAGATCATCGAGGAACACGTGGGAACCAACATGGGTATCCAGATCCCGCTGTTGGTTATTGACCGGAGAGTGGTCTCGGTCATGTCTACGTGTCTCCCGAACCCGTAGGGTCTACACACTTAAGGTTCGGTAACGCTAGGGTCGTAGAGATTAATGCACGTGGAAACCCGAAAGTTGTTCGGAGTCCCGGATGAGATCCCGGACGTCACGAGGAGTTTCGGAATGGTCCGGAGGTAAAGATTGATATATGGGAAGTCCAGTTTCGGCCAACGGGTGATCTCCGGGGGTCACCGGGAGCGTCCCGGGACCACCGGAGGGGCCCCGGGGGTCCACCGGGTGGGGCCACCCATCCCGGTGGGGCCCCTAGGCCGCAAGGGGATGTGTCCAGCCCTCTGGGCTGGCGCACCACTAAGAGAGGCCCACCTCCCCTGCGCCTAGGGTTCAAACCCTAAGGGGGAGGGGGGCTCCACTTGCCTTGGGGGGCAAGGAACCCCCCTTGGCCGCCGCCCCCTTGCAGATTGGATCTGTAGGGGGTCCAGGCGCCCCCCTGGCCCCTATATATATGTGGGGGGGGGAGAGGGCAGCCGCACCTCAGCCCTGGCGCCTCTCCCCCTCCCGTCACACCTCCCTGTAGGGGAACGTTGCATGGGAAACAAAAATTTTCCTACGCTCACCAAGATCAATCTAGGAGATGCATCTACGAGGGAAGAGTCGGATCCACATACCCTTGTAGATCGCTAAGCGGAAGCGTTCAAGAACGCGGTTGATGGAGTCGTACTCGCCGCGATTCAAATCGCCGAAGATCCTAGCACCGAACGGACGGTGCCTCCGCGTTCAACACACGTGCAGCTCGGGGACGTCTCCTCCTTCTTGATCCAGCAAGGGGGAAGGAGAAGTTGACGGAGAAATCCAGCAGCACGACGGCGTGGTGGAGATGGTGGTGGAGGAATTCCAGCAGGGCTTCGCCAAGCACTGCAAACTAGACGAAGATATTCGTGGGAGAGAGAGGGCAGCGCCGAGGCACGAACTTGTGTTGCTGCCCTCCCTCTACCTCTCTTTATATAGGGGGGAGAGAGGGGAGGGGGCGCCCCTAGGGTTCCCCCTAGGGGGCGGCGGCCAAGGCAGATGGGGCGGCCAAGGGGGGGTGGCGGCCAGGGCTAGGGTTTCCCCCCCCAGGCGCCTTGCCCCCCAAGACTAGGGGGTGCGGCTGCCCTAGGGGGGCCCAGCCCCCTTTGGCGCAGGTGGAGGGGCCTAGGGGGGGCGCACAACCCCCGTGTGGGCTGTTGTGTCTCCCCACTTATGGCCCATAGGGCCCGTAACCTTTACCGTGGCCCCCGAAACACCTTTCGGTTCTCCGATTCCTTCCCGATGTTCCCCGGAACAATTCCGGACTCCGTTTACTCTCATCCCATATATCAATCTTCGTCCCCGGACCATTCCGGAGACCCTCGTCACGTCCGGGATCTCATCCGGGACTTCGAACAACCTTCGGTTACCATGCACTGTTCTCACTAACAACCCTAGCGTCACCGAACCTTAAGTGTGTAGACCCTGCGGGTTCGGAAACTATGCAGACATGACCGAGACACTCCCAGGTTAATAACCAATAGCGGGATCTGGATACCCATATTGGTTCCCACACGTTCCTCGATGATCTCATCGGATGAACCACGATGTCAAGGATTCAGGCAATCCCGTATACAGTTCCCTTTGTCTCGTCGGTATGTTACTTGCCCGAGATTCGATCGTCGGTATCTCTATACCTAGTTCAATCTCGTTACCGGCAAGTCTCTTTACTCGTTCCGTAATACATAATCCCGTGACTAACTACTTAGTCACTTTGAGCTCATTGAGATGACGTATTACCGAGTGGGCCCGGAGATACCTCTCCGTCACACGGAGTGACAAATCCCAGTCTCGATCCATGTCAACTCAACAGACACCTTCGGAGCTACCTGTAGAGTACCTTTATAGTCACCCAGTTACGTTGCAACGTTTGGCATACACAAGGCACTCATACGGTGTCAGTGAGTTACATGATCTCATGGTCATAGGAACTTATACTTGACATGCAGAAAACTATAGCGATAACTGATACGATCAAAAGCTATGTTTAACGTTTGGGTTTCGTCCATCACATCATTCTCCTAATGATGTGATCCCGTTATCAAATGACAACTCATGTCTATGACCTGGAAACCGCGGTCATCTTTGATCAACGAGCTAGTCCTGAAGAGGCTTACTAGGGACACAAAGTTTGTCTATTTATCCACACATGTATTTAAGTTTCCAATCAATACAATTATAGCATGGATAATAAACGATTATCATGAACAAGGAAATATAATAATAACTCTTTTATTATTGAATCTAGGGCATATTTCCAACAGTCTCCCACTTGCACTAGAGTCAATAATCTAGCATTACAAGGTAATGAATCTAACACCCATAGAGTCTTGGTGTTGATCATGCTTAGCCCGTGGAAGAGGCTTAGTCAACGGATCTGCAACATTCAAATCCGTGTGTACTTTGCAAATGCTTATGTCCTCCTCCTTGACTGAATCGCGGATGGAATTGAAGCGTCGCTTTATGTGTCTGGTCCTCTTGTGAAACCTTGGTTCCTTGGCTAGAGCAATGGCACCAGTGTTGTCACAAAACAGAGTCATTGGGTTCAATGCACTAGGCACAACTCCAAGATCTGTTATGAACTCCTTCATCCAGACACCTTCCTTTGCCGCCTCCGAGGCAGCTATGTACTCTGCTTCGCATGTAGAATCGGCTACCACGCTTTGCTTGGAACTACACCAGCTTACCGCTCCCCCGTTGAGAATATATACGTACCCGGTTTGAGACTTAGAGTCATCTGGATCAGTGTCAAAGCTTGCATCGACGTAACCCTTTACGACGAGCTCTTGATCACCTCCATAAACGAGAAACATTTCCTTAGTCCTTTTCAGGTACTTCAGGATATTCTTGACCGCTGTCCAGTGATCCATACCAGGATTACTTTGAAACCTTCCGGCCATACTTATGGCAAGGCTGACATCTGGTCTTGTGCACAGCATTGCATACATGATAGAGCCTATGGCTGAAGCATAGGGGATGACACTCATCTTTTCTCTATCTTCCGCAGTTACTGGGCATTGAGTCTTACTCAACTTTGTACCTTGCAATACCGGCAAGAACCCCTTCTTGGATTGATCCATTTTGAACTTCTTCAAAACTTTATCAAGGTATGTACTTTGTGAAAGTCCTATCAAGCGTCTCGATCTATCTCTATAGATCTTGATGCCCAATATGAAAGCAGCTTCACCGAGGTCCTTCATCGAAAAACTCTTGTTCAAATATCCCTTCACGCTATCCAAAAGTTCTATATTGTTTCCAATCAGCAATATGTCATCCACATATAATATTAGAAACGCTATAGAGCTCCCACTCACTTTCTTGTAAATACAAGCTTCTCCGTAAACTTGTACAAACCCAAACGCTTTGATCACCACATCAAAGCGAAGATTCCAACTCCGAGATGCTTGCACCAGCCCATAAATGGAACGCTGGAGTTTGCAAACTTTGTCAGCATTCTCTGGATCGACAAAACCTTCCGGTTGTATCATATACAACTCTTCCTTAAGAAAACCGTTAAGGAACGCTGTTTTGACATCCATCTGCCAAATTTCATAATCGAAATATGCAGCTATTGCTAACATGATTCGGACGGATTTAAGCATCGCTACGGGTGAGAAAGTCTCATCGTAGTCAACTCCTTGAACTTGTGAAAAACCCTTTGCCACAAGTCGAGCTTTATACACGGTGACATTGCCGTCAGCGTCCGTCTTCCTCTTAAAAATCCATTTATTCTGAATGGCCTTCCGCCCTTCAGGTAATACTTCCAAAGTCCATACTTTGTTTTCATACATGGATCCCATCTCGGATTTCATGGCCTCTAACCATTTGTCGGAATCCGGGCCCACCATCGCTTCTCCATAGCTCGCAGGTTCACTGTTGTCCAACAACATGACCTCCAAGACAGGGTTACCATACCACTCAGGTGCAGTGCGTACCCTTGTCGACCTACGAGGTTCGGTAGTAACTTGATCAGAAGCTTCTTGATCATCATCATTGTCTTCCTCTTCAACCGTTGCAGGCTCCACAAAAACATCTTTCTGTGCTGCGCTACTCTCTGGTTGAAGCAGAGGTTCAATAACCTCATCAAGTTCTACCTTCCTCCCACTCAATTCTTTCGAGAGAAACTCTTTCTCGAGAAAGGACCCGTTCTTAGCGACAAACACTTTGCCCTCGGATCTGAGATAGATGGTGTACCCAACCGTCTCTTTTGGGTATCCTATGAAGACACATTTGTCCGCTTTGGGTTCGAGCTTTTCTGGCTGAAGCCTTTTGACATAAGTGTCGCAACCCCAAACTTTGAGAAAAGACAACTTAGGTTTCTTACCAAACCACAGTCCATACGGTGTTGTCTCAACGGACTTGGATGGAGCTCTATTTAAAGTGAATGCAGCCGTCTCTAACGCATATCCCCAAAATGATAGTGGCAAATCGGCAAGAGACATCATAGAACGCACCATATCTAATAGGGTTCGATTACGACGTTCGGACACACCATTACGCTGCGGTGTTCCAGGTGGCGTTAACTGTGAAACAATTCCACATTGTCTTAAGTGATTGCCAAACTCATAACTCAGATACTCTCCCCCTCGATCAGATCGTAGGAACTTGATCTTCTTGTTACGATGATTCTCAACTTCACTCTGAAATTGCTTGAACTTTTCAAACGTTTCAGACTTATGCTTCATCAAGTAAATATACCCATATCTACTTAAGTCGTCAGTGAAGGTGAGAAAATAACGATATCCACCGCGCGCCGTGACACTCATCGGGCCACACACATCAGTATGTATGATTTCCAATAAGTCACTTGCCCGTTCCATTGTTCCTGAAAACGGGGTCTTAGTCATCTTGCCCATGAGGCACGGCTCGCATGTGTCAAGTGATTCAAAATCAAGAGACTCCAAAAGTCCATCAGCATGGAGCTTCCTCATGCGTTTCACGCCGATATGACCCAGACGGCAGTGCGACAAGAAAGTGGTACTATTGTTATCAACTCTACATCTTTTGGCATCAATGTTATGAACATGTGTATCATCACTATCGAGATTCAATAAGAATAAACCCCCTACTTCGGGTGCATGACCATAAAAGATATTACCCATATAAATAGAACAACCTTTATTCTCTGATTTAAATGAGTAACCGTCTCGCATTAAACAAGATCCAGATATAATGTTCATGCTCAACGCAGGCACTAAATAACAATTATTCAGGTTCATAACTAATCCCGATGGTAATCGAAGAGCGAGCGTGCCGACGGCGATCACATCAACCTTGGAACCATTCCCCACGCGCATCGTCACTTCGTCCTTCGCCAGCCTCCGTTTATTCCGTAGTTCCTGTTTAGAGTTGCAAATGTGAGCAACCGAACCGGTATCAAATACCCAGGCACTACAACGAGAGTTGGTAAGGTACACATCAATAACATGTATATCACATATACCTTGTTTGTTGTTGGCCCCCTTCTTGTCTGCCAGATACTTGGGGCAGTTCCGCTTCCAGTGGCCGTTCCCCTTGCAATAGAAACACTCAGTCTCTGGCTTGGGCCCAGCCTTGGGTTTCTTCACTGGATGAGCAACTGCCTTGCCACCCTTCTTAGAGTTACCCTTCTTGCCCTTGCCATTTTTCTTGAAACTGGTAGTTTTATTGACCATCAACACTTGATACTCCTTCTAGATGTCTGACTCAGCGACTTTCAGCATCGCAAACAGCTCGGCGATGGATTTGTTCATCCCTTGCATGTTATACTGCTGCACGAAGCTCTTGTAGCTAGGTGGGAGTGACTGGAGAATTCTGTCAATGATAGCCTCCTCCGGGAACACAAGTCCCAGATCAGCTATGCGGGTATAGTACCCAGACATCTTCAGTAAGTGCTCACTGACAGACGAATTCTCCTCCATCTTGCAAGCAAAGAATTTATCGGTGGTCTCATACCTCTCGATCTTGGCATTCTTCTCAAAGATGAACTTCAACTCCTGGAACATCTCATATGCTCCATGACGTTCAAAACGCCTTTGAAGTCCTCCTTCCAAGCTATACAACATGGCACACTGCACTACTGAGTAGTCATCCGCACGCGACTGCCAGGCGTTCATAACGTCCATAGAGGCCGGAGCGGGGGGTTCACCTAGCGGTGCATTTAGGACATAAACCTTTTGGGCAGCTGTGAGGATGATCCTCAGATTGCGGAGCCAGTCCACAAAGTTGCTCCCATCATCTTTCAGCTTAGTTTTCTCTAGGAACGCATTAAAATTCAGGGGAGCTACTGCGGGAGCCATCTACATCAAAAGATTTGCAAAGACATCTTAGACTATTGTTCATGATAAGTGAGTTTTAACTAATCAAATTACTTATAACTCCCACTCAAATTGACATCCCTCTGGTCATCCGAGCGTGACATGATCCAAATCCACCAACCCAAGTCCGATCATCACGTGAGATGAGGTGGTGTCAATGGTGAACATCTTCATGTTGATCATATCTACTATATGACTCATGCTCGACCTTTCGGTCTTCCGTGTTCCGAGGCCATGTCTGTACATGCTAGGCTCGTCAAGTCTAACCCGAGTGCTCTGCATGTGCAAAACTGGCTTGCACCCGTTGTATGCGAACGTAGAGTCTATCACACCCGATCATCACGTGGTGCTTCGAAACGACGAACCTTCGCAACGGCGCACACTCGGGGGGAACACAATTTTATCTTGAAATTTTAGTGAGGGATCATCTTATAATGCTACCGTCGTCCTAAGCAAAATAAGATGCATAAAAGGATTAACATCACATGTAAATCATAAGTGACATGATATGGCCATCAACTCGTGCTTTTGATCTCCATCTCCAAAGCACCGGCATGATCTCCATCGTCACCGGCGTAACACCATGATCCCCATCATCATGATCTCCATCATCGTGTCGCCATCGGGGTTGTCGCGCGCCCACCATGCTCTTACTACTATTGCTACCGTTTAGCGATAAAGTAAAGCATTACATAGCGCTTAATGATTGACACGCAGGTCATACAAAAATTAAAGACAACCCTATGGCTCCTGCCGGTTGCCGTATACATCGACATGCAAGTCGATATTAACTATTACAACATGATCATCTCATACATCAAATATATCTCATCATGTCATTGGCCATATCATATCACATACATGCCCTGCAAAAACAAGTTAGACGTCCTCTAAATTGTTGTTGCATGTTTTACGTGGCTGCTATGGGTATCTAGCAAGAACGCTTCTTACCTACGCAAAGCCACAACGGTGATGTTTAAGTTGCTATTTAACCTTCTACAAGGACCGCCTTTGTCGAATCCGATTCAACTAAGATAGGAGAGACAGACACCCGCCAGCCATCTTATGCAACAAAAGTCGCATGTCTGTCGATGGAACCGGTCTCATGTACGTGGACATGTAAAGTTGGTCCGGGCCGCTTCATCCCATAATGCCGCTGAATCAAGAAAGACCAAGGAGGGAATCAATCTAAACATCAACGCCCACAAACCCCTTTGTGTTCTACTCGTGAAAACATCTACGCAAGATCCTAGCTCATGATGCCACTGTAGGGGAACGTTGCATGGGAAACAAAAAATTTCCTACGCTCACCAAGATCAATCTAGGAGATGCATCTACGAGGAAAGAGTCGGATCCACATACCCTTGTAGATCGCTAAGCGGAAGCGTTCAAGAACGCGGTTGATGGAGTCGTACTCGCCGCGATTCAAATCGCCGAAGATCCTAGCACCGAACGGACGGTGCCTCCGCGTTCAACACACGTGCAGCTCGGGGACGTCCCCTCCTTCTTGATCCAGCAAGGGGGAAGGAGAAGTTGACGGAGAAATCCAGCAGCACGACGGCGTGGTGGAGATGGTGGTGGAGGAATTCCAGCAGGGCTTCGCCAAGCACTGCAAACTAGACGAAGATATTCGTGGGAGAGAGAGGGCAGCGCCGAGGCACGAACTTGTGTTGCTGCCCTCCCTCTGCCTCTCATTATATAGGGGGGAGAGAGGGGAGGGGGCGCCCCTAGGGTTCCCCCTAGGGGGCGGCGGCCAAGGCAGATGGGGCGGCCAAGGGGGGGTGGCGGCCAGGGCTAGGGTTTCCCCCCCCCCCCCCAGGCGCCTTGCCCCCCAAGACTAGGGGGTGCGGCTGCCCTAGGGGGCCCAGCCCCCTTTGGCGCAGGTGGAGGGGCCTAGGGGGGCGCACAGCCCCCGTGTGGGCTGTTGTGTCTCCCCACTTATGGCCCATAGGGCCCGTAACCTTTACCGTGGCCCCCGAAACACCTTTCGGTTCTCCGATTCCTTCCCGATGTTCCCCGGAACAATTCCGGACTCCGTTTACTCTCATCCCATATATCAATCTTCGTCCCCGGACCATTCCGGAGACCCTCGTCACGTCCGGGATCTCATCCGGGACTCCGAACAACCTTCGGTTACCATGCACTGTTCTCACTAACAACCCTAGCGTCACCGAACCTTAAGTGTGTAGACCCTGCGGGTTCGGAAACTATGCAGACATGACCGAGACACTCCCAGGTCAATAACCAATAGCGGGATCTGGATACCCATATTGGTTCCCACACGTTCCTCGATGATCTCATCGGATGAACCTCGATGTCAAGGATTCAGGCAATCCCGTATACAGTTCCCTTTGTCTCGTCGGTATGTTACTTGCCCGAGATTCGATCGTCGGTATCTCTATACCTAGTTCAATCTCGTTACCGGCAAGTCTCTTTACTCGTTCCGTAATACATAATCCCGTGACTAACTACTTAGTCACTTTGAGCTCATTGAGATGACGTATTACCGAGTGGGCCCGGAGATACCTCTCCGTCACACGGAGTGACAAATCCCAGTCTCGATCCATGTCAACTCAACAGACACCTTCGGAGATACCTGTAGAGTACCTTTATAGTCACCCAGTTACGTTGCGACGTTTGGCACACACAAGGCACTCATACGGTGTCAGTGAGTTACATGATCTCATGGTCATAGGAACTTATACTTGACATGCAGAAAACTATAGCGATAACTGATACGATCAAAAGCTATGTTTAACGTTTGGGTCTCGTCCATCACATCATTCTCCTAATGATGTGATCCCGTTATCAAATGACAACTCATGTCTATGACCTGGAAACCGCGGTCATCTTTGATCAACGAGCTAGTCCTGAAGAGGCTTACTAGGGACACAAAGTTGTCTATTTATCCACACATGTATTTAAGTTTCCAATCAATACAATTATAGCATGGATAATAAACGATTATCATGAACAAGGAAATATAATAATAACTCTTTTATTATTGCCTCTAGGGCATATTTCCAACACTCCCAACTCCCACGCAGGGCGCCCGGCGAAGCCCTGCTGCGATCTCCACTGCATCCGTCATCACGCCGTCGTGCTGCCGGATCTCTGACGACTTCTCCTCCCCCTTGCTGGATCAAGAAGGAGGTGACGTTGCTGCACCGTACGTGTGTTGAACGCGGAGGTGCCGTCCGTTCGGCGCTAGATCATCGGTGACGAAGAACGTGAAGAGTACGACTACTTCATCCTTGCTTCGTTGAAAGCTTCCGCACGCAATCTTCATAACGGTATGTAGATGCACTCTTAGTTACTCGTTGCTAGATGTCTCCATAGTTGGATCTTGGTGAAGACGTAAAAAATTTTGAGTTATGCTACGTTCCCCAACAGTGGCATCTGAGCCTAGGTTTTATGCGTAGCATCTTGCACGAGTAGAACACAAAGCAGTTGTGGGCGTATGATCTTGTTCAACTTTCTTACCGTTACTAGTCAATCTTGATTCGGCGGTATTGTGGGATGAAGCGGCCCGGACCGACCTTACACGTACGCTTACGTGAGACTGGTTCCACCGACAGACATGCACTAGATGCATAAGGTGGCTGGCGGGTGTCTGTCTCTCCTACTTTAGTCGGATCGGATTCGATGAAAAGGGTCCTTATGAAGGGTAAATAGAAGTTGACAAATCACGTTGTGGTTTTGGCGTAGGTAAGAAACGTTCTTGCTAGAAATCCTATAGAAGCCACGTAAAACTTGCAACAACAATTAGAGGACGTCTAACTTGTTTTTGCAGCATGTGTTTTGTGACGTGGTATGGCCAAGAACGAAGATGTGATGAATGATATATGTGATGTATGAGATTGATCATGTTTTTGTAATAGGGAATCACGACTTGCATGTCGATGAACTTGACAACCGGCAGGAGCCATAGGAGTTGTCTCAATTATTGTATGACCTGCGTGTCACTGAATAACGCCATGTAATTACTTTACTTCATTGCTAAACGTTAGCTATAGTAGTAGAAGTAATAGTTGGCGTGACGACTTCTTCAAGACACGATGATGGAGATCATGATGATGAAGATCATGGTGTCGAGCCAGTGACAAGATGATCATGGTGCCCCGAAGATGGAGATCCAAGGAGCAAGATGATATTGGCCATATCATGTCACTATAATTGATTGCATGTGATGTTTATCATGTTTTTGCATCTTGTTTACTTAGAACGACGGTAGTAAATAAGATGATCTCTCACTAAAATTTCAAGTAATGTGTTTCCCCTGACTGTGCACCGTTGCTAAAGTTCGTTGCTCCGAAGCACCACGTGATGATCGGGTGTGATAGGTTCTAACGTTCACATACAACGGGTGTAAGACAGATTTACACACGCGATACACTTAGGGTTCACTTGACGAGCCTAGCATGTACAGACATGGCCTCGGAACACTGAAGACCGAAAGGTCGAACACGAGTCGTATAGAAGATACGATCAACATGAAGATGTTCACCGTTTTTGACTAGTCCGTCTCACGTGATGATCGGACACGGACTACTCGATTCGGATCGTGTATCACTTGGATGACTTGAGAGATGTCATTCTGAGTGGGAGTTCATTATAATTTGATTAAGATGAACTTAATTATCATGAACTTAGTCTAAATTCTTTACAATATCTCTTGCAGATCAAATGGCCCACGCTCCAGTTTCCCTCAATTTCAACACGTTCCTAGAGAAAACCAAGCTGAAAGACGATGGTAGCAACTATACGGATTGGCTCCGTAACCTGAGGATCATCCTCATAGCTGCCAAGAGATCATATGTCCTAGAAGCACCGCTAGGTGATGCACCTGCTCCCGATGCGGACCAAGACGTTTTGAACGTCTGGCAGTCGCGTAGTGATGATTACTCCCTGGTTCAGTGCGGCATGCTTTACAGTTTAGAATCGGGGCTTCAAAAGCGTTTTGAGCACCATGGAGCATATGAGATGTTCGAAGAGCTGAAAATGGTTTTCCAAGCTCATGCCCGAGTCGAGAGATATGATGTCTCCGACGCATTCTACAGCTGTAAGATGGAGGAGAACAGTTCTGTCAGTGAGCACATCCTCAAGATTTCAGGATTGCACAATCGCTTGTCTCAGCTGGGAATGAATCTCCCAGATGAAGCGGTCGTTGACAGAATCCTCCAGTCGCTCCCACCAAGCTTCAAGAGCTTTGTGCTGAACTTCAATATGCCGGGGATGGAGAAGTCCATTCTCGAAGTATATTCAATGCTGAAATCAGCGGAGGTAGACATCAAGAAAGAACATCAAGTGTTGATGGTCAATAAAACCACTAAGTTCAAGAAAGGCAAGGGTAAGAAGAACTTCAAGAAGAACGGCAAGCAAGTTGCCGCGCCTGGCAAGCCTGTTGCCGGGAAGAAGCCAAAGTATGGACCCAAGCCAGAGACTGAGTGCTTTTATTGCAAGGGAACGGGTCACTGGAAGCGGAACTGCCCCAAATATTTAGCAGACAAGAAGGCCGGCAACGTCAAAGGTATATATGATATACATGTTATTGATGTGTACCTTACCAGCACTCGTAGTAGCTCCTGGGTATTCGATACCGGTGCAGTTGCTCACATTTGTAACTCAAAACAGGAGCTGCGGAATAAACGGAGACTGGCGAAGGATGAGGTGACGATGCGCGTCGGGAATGGTTCCAAGGTCGATGTGATCGCCGTCGGCACGCTGCCTCTACATCTACCATCGGGATTAGTTTTAAACCTGAATAATTGTTATTTAGTACCAGCTTTGAGCATGAACATTGTTTCTGGATCTCGTCTTATGCGAGATGGATATTCTTTCAAATCGGAGAATAATGGTTGTTCTATTTATTTGAGAGATATGTTTTATGGTCATGCCCCGCTGGTCAATGGTTTATTTTTGATGAATCTCGAACGTAGTGATACACATATTCATAGTGTAGATGCCAAAAGATGTAAAGTTGATAACGATAGTCCCACATACTTGTGGCTTTGCCGCCTTGGTCATATTGGTGTCAAACGTATGAAGAAGCTCCATTCAGATGGACTTCTAGAGTCTCTTGATTATGAATCATTTGACACGTGCGAACCATGCCTCTTGGGCAAGATGACCAAGACTCCGTTCTCGGGAACAATGGAGCGAGCAACCAACTTGTTGGAAATCATACATACCGATGTGTGCGGTCCAATGAGTGTTGAGGCTCGCGGAGGCTACCGTTATGTTCTCACCCTCACAGATGACTTGAGTAGATATGGGTATATCTATTTGATGAAACACAAGTCTGAGACCTTTGAAAAGTTCAAGGAATTTCAGAATGAGGTTGAGAATCAACGTGACAGAAAAAATAAAGTTCTTGCGATCGGATCGTGGGGGTGAATATTTAAGTCATGAATTTGGCACACACCTTAGAAGCTGTGGAATTGTTTCACAATTGACACCGCCCGGAACACCTCAACGTAACGGTGTGTCCGAACGTCGAAATCGTACTCTGTTGGACATGGTGCGATCTATGATGTCCCTCACCAATTTACCGCTATCTTTTTGGGGTTATGCTTTAGAGACTGCCGCATTCACTTTAAATAGGGCTCCGTCAAAATCCGTTGAGACGACTGCATATGAACTTTGGTTTGGCAAGAAACCGAAGCTGTCGTTTCTAAAAGTTTGGGGTTGCGATGCTTATGTCAAGAAACTTCAACCTGAAAAGCTCGAACCCAAATCGGAAAAATGCGTCTTCATAGGATACCCAAAGGAAACAATTGGGTACACCTTCTACCACAGATCCGAAGGCAAAGTCTTTGTTGCCAAGAATGGATACTTTCTGGAGAAAGAGTTTCTCTCGAAAGAAGTGAGTGGGAGGAAAGTAGAACTTGATGAGGTGACAGTCACCCCTCCTGGACCGGAAAGTAGCGCAGCGCAGGAAACTGTTCCTGAGGTGCCTGCACCGACAAGGGAAGAAGTTAATGATAATGATCATGAAGAAACAGATCAAGTTACTACTGAACTTCGAAGGTCCACAAGGGCACGTTCCGCACCAGAGTGGTACGGCAACCCTGTCCTGGAAATCATGTTGTTAGACAACGGTGAACCTTCGAACTATGAAGAAGCGATGGCGGGCCCAGATTCCAATAAATGGCTTGGAGCCATGAAATCCGAGATAGAATCCATGTATGAAAACAAAGTATGGACTTTGGTGGACTTGCCTGATGATAGGCACGCCATAGAAAACAAATGGATATTTAAGAAGAAGACGGACGCGGATGGTAATGTGACCATCTATAAGGCTCGGCTTGTCGCTAAAGGTTATCGACAAGTTCAAGGGATTGACTACGACGAGACTTTCTCTCCCGTAGCGATGCTGAAGTCAGTCAGAATCATGTTAGCTATTGCCGCATTCTATGATTATGAGATATGGCAAATGGACGTCAAAACAGCATTCCTAAATGGCTTCCTCAAGGAAGAGTTGTATATGATGCAACCGGAAGGTTTTGTCGATCCAGAGAATGCTAACAAGGTATGCAAGCTCCAGCGCTCGATTTACGGGCTGGTGCAAGCATCTCGGAGTTGGAATATTCGCTTTGATGAGGTGATCAAAGCGTTTGGCTTTATACAGACTTATGGAGAAGCCTGTATTTACAAGAAAGTGAGTGGGAGCTCTGTGGCATTTCTCATATTATATGTGGATGACATATTGCTGATGGGAAATGATATAGAATTCTTGGAAAATGTAAAGGCCTACTTGAATAAAAGTTTTTCAATGAAGGACCTTGGAGAAGCTGCTTACATATTAGGCATCAAAATCTATAGAGATAGATCGAGACGCCTCATTGGTCTTTCACAAAGTACGTACCTTGACAAAATATTGAAGAAGTTCAATATGAATCAGTCAAAGAAAGGATTCTTGCCTGTTTTGCAAGGTATGAGATTGAGTAAGACTCAGTCGCCGACCACGGCAGAAGATAGAGAAAAGATGAGTGTCATTCCCTATGCCTCGGCCATGGGTTCTATCATGTATGCCATGCTGTGTACCAGACCTGATGTGAACCTTGCCATAAGTTTGGTAGGGAGGTACCAAAGTGATCCCGGTACGGAACACTGGACAGCGGTCAAGAACATCCTGAAGTACCTGAAAAGGACTAAGGATATGTTTCTCGTTTATGGAGGTGACGAAGAGCTCGTCGTAAAGGGTTACGTCGATGCTAGCTTCGACACAGATCTGGATGACTCTAAGTCGCAAACCGGATACGTGTATATTTTGAATGGAGGGGCAGTCAGCTGGTGCAGTTGCAAGCAAAGCGTGGTGGTAGCATCTACATGTGAAGCGGAGTACATAGCTGCTTCTGAAGCAGCACAGGAAGGAGTCTCGATGAAGGAGTTCATCACCGACCTAGGAGTCATTCCAAGCGCGTCAAGCCCGATGACTCTCTTCTGTGACAACACTGGTGCTATTGCTATTACCAAGGAGCCCAGGTTTTACAAGAAGACCAAGCACATCAAACGCCGTTTCAACTCCATCCGGAATTATGTTCAGGATGGAGATATAGATATTTGTAAAGTGCATACGGATCTGAATGTAGCAGACCCGTTGACTAAACCTCTTTCACGAGCAAAACATGATCAACACCAGAACTCTATGGGTGTTCGATTCATCACAATGTAACTAGATTATTGACTCTAGTGTAAGTGGGAGACTGTTGGAGATATGCCCTAGAGGCAATAATAAAAGCATTATTATTATATCTCCTTGTTCATGATAATTGTCTGTTATTCATGCTTGAATTGTATTGTACGGAAACATCGATACATGTGTGAATACATAGACCAAAATGAGTCCCTGGTAGGCCTCTAGTTACCAGCTCGTTGATCAACAGATGGTCACGGTTTCCTGACCATGGACATGAGATGTCAGTGATAACGTGATCACATCATTAGGAGAATGATGTGATGGACAAGACCCAAACTTGAGCATAACACAAGATCGTATAGTTCGTAATGCATAAGCTTTTTGGTGTCAAGTATTTATTCCTTAGACCATGAGGTTGTACAACTCCCGGATGCCGTAGGAATACTTTGGGTGTGCCAACCGTCACAACGTAACTGGGTGGCTATAAAGGTACGCATCGGGTATCTCCGAAAGTGTCTGTTGAGTTGGTACGAACCGAGACTGGGATGTTGTCACTCCGTATGACGGAGAGGTACCTCTGGGCCCACTCGGTAAGACATCATCATAATGAGCTCAATGTGACTAAGTAGTTAGTCACGGGATGATGGATTACGGATCGAGTAAAGAGACTTGCCATAACGAGATTGAACAAGGTATTGGGAATACCGACGATCGAATCTCGGGCAAGTACCGTACCGATGGACAAAGGGAATAACATACGGGATTGAGTGAATCCTTGACACGGTGGTTCATCCGATGAAGATCATCGAGGAACACGTGGGAACCAACATGGGTATCCAGATCCCGCTGTTGGTTATTGACCGGAGAGTGGTCTCGGTCATGTCTACGTGTCTCCCGAACCCGTAGGGTCTACACACTTAAGGTTCGGTAACGCTAGGGTCGTAGAGATTAATGCACGTGGAAACCCGAAAGTTGTTCGGTGTCCCGGATGAGATCCCGGACGTCACGAGGAGTTCCGGAATGGTCCGAAGGTAAAGATTGATATATGGAAAGTCCAGTTTCGGCCAACGGGTGATCTCCGGGGGTCACCGGGAGCGTCCCGGGACCACCGGAGGGGCCCCGGGGGTCCACCGGGTGGGGCCACCCATCCCGGTGGGGCCCCTAGGCCGCAAGGGGATGTGTCCAGCCCTCTGGGCTGGCGCACCACTAAGGGAGGCCCACCTCCCCTGCGCCTAGGGTTCAAACCCTAACAGCGTGTTTGGTTGGGGGTATTTGCAGCTAGGGAATGGGAATTAAAGGGGTACGAGACTTCAAATCTATTGTTTGGTTAGAGGGATTGGGAATTCATAAGGGAATGGTCATGGGACTTGAGGCTCCAACTCCCACCGTTTTATTAACAGGGGAGGGGGTGGGAGTTGGTAGGGAATTGTTTTAGTGAGTCAATCTTAACCGTTCATCATAACTTACATTAACTTCCCTTGTCTATTCCCTCGTCAATTCTCACGAACCAAATAAGGGAATACAACTTCTTCTCAAATCCTCGCACATAACTCCTATCATGCACCAAACAGAGGATTGGGAATAAAATGACTCATCCCATGTCTAATCTCAATACAACTCCCTGCTCTAAACTCCCATTCCCCTTCCCAAATATTGCCAAACACGCTGTAAGGGGGAGGGGGGCTCCACTTGCCTTGGGGGGCAAGGAACCCCCCTTGGCCGCCGCCCCCTTGCAGATTGGATCTGCAGGGGGTCCAGGCGCGCCCCCTAGCCCCTATATATATGTGGGGGGGGGGGAGAGGGCAGCCGCACCTCAGCCCTGGCGCCTCTCCCCCTCCCGTCACACCTCCCAACTCCCACGCAGGGCGCCCGGCGAAGCCCTGCTGCGATCTCCACTGCATCCGTCATCACGCCGTCGTGCTGCCGGATCTCTGACGACTTCTCCTCCCCTTTGCTGGATCAAGAAGGAGGTGACGTTGCTGCACCGTACGTGTGTTGAACGCGGAGGTGCCGTCCGTTCGGCGCTAGATCATCGGTGACGAAGAACGTGAAGAGTACGACTACTTCATGTTGGAAATATGCCCTAGAGGCAATAATAAATTGGTTATTATTATATTTCCTTGTTCACGATAATCGTTTATTATCCATGCTAGAATTGTATTGATAGGAAACTCAGATACATGTGTGGATACATAGACAAACACCATGTCCCTAGCAAGCCTCTAGATGACTAGCTCGTTGATCAATAGATGGTTACGGTTTCCTGACCATGGACATTGGATGTCATTGATAACGGGATCACATCATTAGGAGAATGATGTGATGGACAAGACCCAATCCTAAGCCTAGCACAGATCGTGTAGTTCGTATGCTAAAGCTTTTCTATATGTCAAGTATCTTTTCCTTACACCATGAGATTGTGCAATTCCCGGATACCGTAGGAATGCTTTGGGTGTACCAAACGTCACAACGTAACTGGGTGGCTATAAAGGTGCACTACAGGTATCTCCGAAAGTGTCTGTTGGGTTGGCACGAATCGAGACTGGGATTTGTCACTCCGTATGACGGAGAGGTATCTCTGGGCCCACTCGGTAGGACATCATCATAATGTGCACAATATGTGATCAAGGAGTTGATCACGGGATGATGTGTTACGGAACGAGTAAAGAGACTTGCCGGTAACGAGATTGAACAAGGTATCGGTATACCGACGATCGAATCTCGGGCAAGTGCTATACCGATAGACAAAGGGAATCGTATACGAGATTGATTGAATCCTTGACATCGTGGTTCATCCGATGAGATCATCGTGGAACATGTGGGAGCCAACATGGGTATCCAGATCCCGCTGTTGGTTATTGGCCGGAGAGTTGTCTCGGTCATGACTACATGGTTCCCGAGCCCGTAGGGTCTACACACTTAAGGTTCGATGACGCTAGGGTTATAGGGAAAGTATGTACGCGGTTACCGAATGTTGTTCGAAGTCCCGGATGAGATCCCGGACGTCACGAGGAGTTCCGGAATAGTCCGGAGGTAAAGATTCATATATGGGATGTCCTGTTTTGGTCACCGGAAAAGTTTCGAGCGATATCGGTAATGTACCGGGACCACCGGGAGGGTCCCGGGGGTCCACCAGGTGGGGCCACCAGCCCCTGAAGGCTGCGTGGGCTAAGTGTGGGAGGGAACCAGCCCCAAGGGGGCTGGTGCGCCCCCCCACCAAGTCCCTAGGCGCATGGAGAGGGGAGGGGGGCAAACCCTAGGTCCAGATGGGCCTTAAGGCCCACCCTAGGGCGCCCCCTCTCTCTCCCCCCCTTGGCCGCACCCTAGATGGGTTTTCTAGGGCTGGCCGCACCCCTAGGGGTGGGAAACCCTAAAGGGGGCGCAGCCCTCCCTTCCCCCTATATATATGTGAGGTTTTGGGGCTGCTAGACACACGAGAACGTCTCCCTCTTGGTGCAGCCCTACCCCTCTCCCTCCTCGTCTCTTGCAGCGCTTGGCGAAGCCCTGCTGGAGTCCCGCGCTCCTCCACCACCACCACACCGTCGTGCTGCTGTTGGATGGAGTCTTCCCCAACCTCTCCCTCTCTCCTTGCTGGATCAAGGCGTGGGAGACGTCACCGGGCTGCACGTGTGTTGAACGCGGAGGCGCCGTCCGTTCGGCGCTAGATCGGATCTTCCGCGATTTGAATCGCCGCGAGTACGACTCCATCAACCGCGTTCTAGCAACGCTTCCGCTTAGCGATCTACAAGGGTATGTGGATCCAACTCTCCTCTCGTAGATGTGCATCTCCTAGATTGATCTTGGTGAGCGTAGGAAAATTTTTGTTTCCCATGCAACGTTCCCCAACAGTGGCATCATGAGCTAGGTTCTTGCGTAGATGCTTTCACGAGTAGAACACAAAGGGGTTTGTGGGCGTTGATGTTTAGATTGCTTCCCTCCTTGGTCTTTCTTGATTCAGCGGTATTATGGGATGAAGCGGCCCGGACCAACTTTACATGTCCACGTACATGAGACCGGTTCCATCGACAGACATGCGACTTTTGTTGCATAAGATGGCTGGCGGGTGTCTGTCTCTCCTATCTTAGTTGAATCGGAATAGACAAAGGCGGTCCTTGTAGAAGGTTAAATAGCAACTTAAATATCACCGTTGTGGCTTTGCGTAGGTAAGAAGCATTCTTGCTAGATACCCATAGCAGCCACGTAAAACATGCAACAACAAATTAGAGGACGTCTAACTTGTTTTTGCAGGGTATGTATGTGATATGATATGGCCAATGACATGATGAGATATATTCGATGTATGAGATGATCATGTTGTAATAGTTAATATCGACTTGCATGTCGATGTATACGGCAACCGGCAGGAGCCATAGGGTTGTCTTTAATTTTTGTATGACCTGCGTGTCAATCATTAAGCGCTATGTAATGCTTTACTTTATCGCTAAACGGTAGCAATAGTAGTAAGAGCATGGTGGGCGCGCGACAACCCCGATGGCGACACGATGATGGAGATCATGATGATGGGGATCATGGTGTTACGCCGGTGACGATGGAGATCATGCCGGTGCTTTGGAGATGGAGATCAAAAGCACGAGTTGATGGCCATATCATGTCACTTATGATTTGCATGTGATGTTAATCCTTTTATGCATCTTATTTTGCTTAGGACGACGGTAGCATTATAAGATGATCCCTCACTAAAATTTCAAGATGAAATTGTGTTCCCCCCGAGTGTGCGCCGTTGCGAAGGTTCGTCGTTTCGAAGCACCACGTGATGATCGGGTGTGATAGACTCTACGTACGCATACAACGGGTGCAAGCCAGTTTTGCACATGCAGAACACTCGGGTTAGACTTGACGAGCCTAGCATGTACAGACATGGCCTCGGAACACGGAAGACCGAAAGGTCGAGCATGAGTCATATAGTAGATATGATCAACATGAAGATGTTCACCATTGACACCACCTCATCTCACGTGATGATCGGACTTGGGTTGGTGGATTTGGATCATGTCACGCTCGGATGACCAGAGGGATGTCAATTTGAGTGGGAGTTATAAGTAATTTGATTAGTTAAACTCACTTATCATGAACAATAGTCTAAGTTGCCTTTGCAAATTATGTTGTAGATCAATAGCTTGCGTTGTAGCTCCCTGTTTAATACGATCCTAGAGAAAGACTAAGTTGAAAGATATTGTAAGCAAGGATGCGGACTGGGTCCGTAGTCCGAGGAGTGTCCTCACTGCTGCACAGAAAGCTTACGTCTTTGATGCACCACTCAATGTGCAAACCCCTACAACGTTGTCTGTGGATGTTGTGAACACCTGAGAGACACGTCCTGATGACTACTTGATAGTTTAGTGCACCATACTTTACGGCTTAGAATCGGGATTCCAATGACGTTTTGAATGCCATGGAACATATGAGATGTTCTAAGAGCTGAAATTGGGATTTCAGGCTCATGCCCGTGTTGAGAGGTATGAGACCTCTGACAAGTTCTTTTGCCAAAAAGATGGAGGAGAGTGGCTCAACTAATGAGCATGTGCTCAGAATGTCTGGGTGCTGAAATCACTTGAACCAAGTGGGAGTTAATCTTCCAGGTGAGATAGTGGTTGACGGAATTCTCTAGACACTATCACCAAGCTACTAGCACTTCGTGATGAACTATGACATGCAAAGGATGGAGATGATCCCGGTGCTGTTAGCGGTTCTTAGTACCGCAAAAGTAGAAATCAAGAAGGAGCATCAAGTGTTGATGGTTTAACAAGACCACTGGTTTCAAAAGGGGCAAGGGCTAGAAGGGAAACTTCATGAATGGCAAACCAGTTGTCGCTCTAATGAGGGAACCCAAGGTTGCACCCAAACCTCGAGACTAAGTGCTTCGATTGTAAGGGTAACGGTCACATGGTAGCGGAATTACCCCAAATACATGGTAGATAAGAAAAGCTGGCAACTTCAACAAAGTATATTTGATATACGTGTTATTGATGTGTACCTTACTAGTACTCCTTGTAGCACATGGGTATTGGATACCAGTTCAGTTGCTATTATTAGTGACTTGAAGCAAAAGCTACGGACTGAACGGAGACTAGCTAAGGGCGAGGTGACGATATGTTGGAAGTGTTTCCAAGGATGATAAGATCACCATCGCACGCTCCCTCTATTTTCGGGATTAGTGTTGAACCTAGATAAATGTTATCAGGTGTCTACGTTGAGCATGAATATGATTAGATCATGTTCATTGCAATACGGTTATTCATTTAAGTTAGAGAATAATGGTTATTCTGTTTACATGAATAATACCTTTATGGTCATGCACCCAATGGTTTATTGAATCTCGATTATAGCAATACACATGATGATAATATTAATGCCAAAAGATGTAGAGTTAATAATGATAGTACCACTTTCTTGTGGCACTGCCGCTTAGGTCATTTTGGCATAAAATGCATGAAGAAACTCCATGCTGATGGATGTTTGGAGTCACTTGATTTTAAATCACTTGACACATGCGAGCCATGCCTCATGGGCAGGATGACTGAGATCCCGTTTTCAGGTACAATGAAACGGGCAAGTGACTTGTTGGAAATCATACATGCTGATGTATGTGATCCAATGCGAATTAAGGCGTGTGGTGGATATCGTTATTTTCTCATCTTCACTGACGATTTGAGTAGATATGGTATATTTACTTAATGAAGCAAAAGTCTGAAACGTTTGAAAGGTTCAAAAATTTCAGAGTGAAGATTAAGAATCATCATAACAAGAAGATCATGTTCCTACGATCTGATCAAGGGGATATTATCTGAATTATGAGTTTGGTAATCACTTAAGACATTGTGGAATTGTTTCGCAGTTGAAGTCCCCTGGAACACCACAGCGTAATGGTGTGTCCGGACATCGTAATCGAACCTTATGAGATATGGTGCGATCTATGATGTATCTTACCGATCTACCGCTGTTATTTTAAGGTTATGCATTAGAGACAGCTGCATTCACTTTAGATAGGGCACCATCTAAGTCCGTTGAAACGACGTCGTATGGTTTGGCAAGAAACCAAAGTTGTCGTTTTCTTAATGTTTGGGGCTGCGATGCTTATGGCTTCAGCCGGGAAAAGCTCGAACCCAAAGCGGACAAATACATCTTCATAGGATACCCAAAGGTAACAGTTGGGTATACCTCCTATCTCAGATCCAAGGGCAAAAATGTTTGTCCCTAAGAATGGGTCCTTTCTCGAGAAGGAGTTTCTCTCGAAAGAATTGAGTGGGAGGAAGATAGAACTTGATGAGGTTGTCGAACCCTCACTTCAACCGGATAGTAGTGCAACACAGAAAGATGTTTCTGTGGAACCTACGACAGTTGAAGAGGAAACTAATGATAGTGATCATGAAGCTCCAGATCAAGTTGCTATCGATCCTCGTAGGTCGACAAGGATATGTACTACTCTTGAGTGGTACGGTGATCCTGTCTTAGATGTCATGTTGTTGAACAACAATGAACCTACGAACTATGGAGAAGCGATGGTGGGCCCATATTCCGACAAATGGTTAGAAGCCGATAAATCCGAGATAGGATCCATGTATCAAAACAAAGTATGGACTTTGGTGGACTTGCCCTATGATCGGCAAGCCATTGAGACAAATGGATCTTTAAGACTAAGACGGACGTGGACGGTAATGTCACCGTCTATGAAGCTCGACTTGTGGCGAAGAGTTTTCCACAAGTTCAAGGAGTTGACTACGATGAGATTTTCTCACCCGTAGCGATGCTTAAGTCCGTCGGAATCATGTTAGCATTAGCTGCATTTATGAAATCTGGCAGATGGATGATAAAACAAGTTTCCTTACCAGTTTTCGTAAGGAAAGGTTGTATGTGATACAATCAGAAAGGTTTTGTCGATCCTAAGGATGCTAAAAGATATGCTAGCTCCAGCGATCCTTCCATGGACTAGAGCAAGCATCTCGGAGTCGGAATATACACTTTGATGGAGTGATCAAAGTTTTTGGGTATACAAAGTTTGTTGGAAACTTGTATTTGCAATAAAGTGAGTGGGAGCACTACAACATTTCTGATAAGTATATGTGAATGACATATGGTTGATCCGAAATGATGTTGAATTTCTGGAAGGCGTAAAGGGTTGTTTGAAAGGAGTTTTTCAAAGGAAGACCTGGATAAAGCTGCTTACATATTGGGCATCAAGATCTATAGAGATAGATCAAGACGTCTGATGATACTTTCAAAAGGAACACACACCTTTGACATGATTTTGAAGGAGTTCAAAATAGGTCAGTTAAAGAAGGAATTCTTACCTGAGTTATAAGGTGTGAAGTTGAGTAAGACTCAAAACTTGACCACGGCAGAAGGAAGAGGAAGGACGAAGGTCGTCCCCTATGCTTTTGTCATAGGCTCTGTACGGTATGCCATGCTAAGTACCGCACCTGATGTGTGCCTTGCCACATGTCTGGCAAGAGGGTACAAAGGTGATCCAGGAGTGGATTACTAGATAGTGGTCAAAATTATCCTTAGAGGAGTAAGGAAATGTTTCTCGGTTATGGAGGTGATAAAGAGTTCGACGTAAAGAGTTACGTCGATGCAAGCTTAACACCTATCCGGATAACTCTAAATGGAGATACCGGATACGTATAATGGAGCAACAGTTTGGAATAGCTCCAAGTGGAACGTGGTAGCAGCATCTACGATATGACATAAAGTTTTGCGAAGTACATAGGGATCTGAATGTTGCAGACCCGTTGACTACAACCTCTCTCACAAGCATAACATGATCAAACACAAAACACATTGAGTGTTAATCACATATTGATGTGAACTAGATTGCTGACTCTAGTAAACTCTTTTGATGTTGATCACATGGCGATGTGACCTGTGAGTGTTAATCACATGGCGATGTGAACTAGATTATTGACTCTAGTGCAAGTGGGAGACTGTTGGAAATATGCCCTAGAGGCAATAATAAATTGGTTATTATTATATTTCCTTGTTCACGATAATCGTTTATTATCCATGCTAGAATTGTATTGAAAGGAAACTCAGATACATGTGTGGATACATAGACAAACACCATGTCCCTAGTAAGCCTCTAAACGACTAGCTCGTTGATCAATAGATGGTTACGGTTTCCTAACCATGGACATTGGATGTCGTTGATAACGGGATCACATCATTAGGAGAATGATGTGATGGACAAGACCCAATCCTAAGCCTAGCACAGATCGTGTAGTTCGTATGCTAAAGCTTTTCTATATGTCAAGTATCTTTTCCTTAGACCATGAGATTGTGCAATTCCCGGATACCGTAGGAATGCTTTGGGTGTACCAAACGTCACAACGTAACTGGGTGGCTATAAAGGTGCACTACAGGTATCTCCGAAAGTGTCTGTTGGGTTGGCACGAATCGAGACTGGGATTTGTCACTCCGTATGACGGAGAGGTATCTCTGGGCCCACTCGGTAGGACATCATCATAATGTGCACAATATGTGATCAAGGAGTTGATCACGGGATGATGTGTTACGGAACGAGTAAAGAGACTTGCCGGTAACGAGATTGAACAAGGTATCGGTATACCGACGATCGAATCTCGGGCAAGTGCTATACCGATAGACAAAGGGAATCGTATACGGGATTGATTGAATCCTTAACATCGTGGTTCATCCGATGAGATCATCGTGGAACATGTGGGAGCCAACATGGGTATCCAGATCCCGCTGTTGGTTATTGGCCGGAGAGTTGTCTCGGTCATGACTACATGGTTCCCGAGCCCGTAGGGTCTACACACTTAAGGTTCGATGACGCTAGGGTTATAGGGAAAGTATGTACGCGGTTACCGAATGTTGTTCGGAGTCCCGGATGAGATCCCGGACGTCACGAGGAGTTCCGGAATAGTCCGGAGGTAAAGATTCATATATGGGAAGTCCTGTTTTGGTCACCGGAAAAGTTTCGGGCGATATCGGTAATGTACCGGGACCACCGGGAGGGTCCCGGGGGTCCACCAGGTGGGGCCACCAGCCCCTGAAGGCTGCGTGGGCTAAGTGTGGGAGGGAACCAGCCCCAAGGGGGCTGGTGCGCCCCCCCACCAAGTCCCTAGGCGCATGGAGAGGGGAGGGGGGCAAACCCTAGGTCCAGATGGGCCTTAAGGCCCACCCTAGGGCGCCCCCTCTCTCTCCCCCCCTTGGCCGCACCCTAGATGGGTTTTCTAGGGCTGGCCGCACCCCTAGGGGTGGGAAACCCTAAAGGGGGCGCAGCCCTCCCTTCCCCCTATATATATGTGAGGTTTTGGGGCTGCTAGACACACGAGAACGTCTCCCTCTTGGTGCAGCCCTACCCCTCTCCCTCCTCGTCTCTTGCAGCGCTTGGCGAAGCCCTGCTGGAGTCCCGCGCTCCTCCACCACCACCACACCGTCGTGCTGCTGTTGGATGGAGTCTTCCCCAACCTCTCCCTCTCTCCTTGCTGGATCAAGGCGTGGGAGACGTCACCGGGCTGCACGTGTGTTGAACGCGGAGGCGCCGTCCGTTCGGCGCTAGATCGGATCTTCCGCGATTTGAATCGCCGCGAGTACGACTCCATCAACCGCGTTCTAGCAACGCTTCCGCTTAGCGATCTACAAGGGTATGTGGATCCAACTCTCCTCTCGTAGATGTGCATCTCCTAGATTGATCTTGGTGAGCGTAGGAAAATTTTTGTTTCCCATGCAACGTTCCCCAACACTTCATCCTTGCTTCGTTGAAAGCTTCCGCACGCAATCTTCATAACGGTATGTAGATGCACTCTTAGTTACTCGTTGCTAGATGTCTCCATAGTTGGATCTTGGTGAAGACGTAGAAAATTTTGAATTATGCTACGTTCCCCAACAGTTTTCCCTTGGCAATACCAAGGATCGATTTCCCAGAGACTCCCAGTTTCAACAAGAAGGTGTCAACTGCTAACGGCGCCGGATATTAGCAATCAACGTGGACCTGCACACAGATACAAATAACTTTGCTCCCAACGAGTACAGAGAGGTTGTCAATCCCTCCGGCCTTGTAGTTTACAAAGGATCAAACGCAAGTGATAGTAGTGATAGATACAATTGCAATAGTAAGTAAAAACGGAAAAGTAAATAGCGGATGTGATCAATGATGGTAATATGGACCGGAGTCTCATGATGTTCACTAGTGATGTCTCTCTCCCAAAAGACGATAAAACAGCTATGTGAGGTAAACGAATTACAGCTGGGCAATTGACATGATTATAATGCTAAATATGTTGCAAGAAAGGTTGAGGTTCAAAGCATGGGCGGTACGCCGAGGTAAGTAGACTGAAATCCATCTTCATCTACTACTAATCATCCACCCTGAGATATCTATCCAGAACATCTCTCTGGTTTTAAGTTGCGAGTCCCACCCATAGTGTAAACTCAAAGCAACAGACAACTGCATTAAAAGAACTTTGCGTAAAGTAAACAATCCTTGCACCCGCGGGCACAAGCACCGTTGTTTTCCCCCTTGTGGCAACAGCACATCCCCTAGACTCATGTTTCTGTCACTCAAGCTAGTCATCGAGGGGCATGAACCCACAATCAAGCATAACGTTCCCTCTTGGAGTCACTACCTACTACTTGGCCAAAGCAATAAATAACAACGGAGAACATGCAAGAATTACTTATGAACATAAATATAAAAGAGGTAGATCAAATATATTACTCAAACACAATCTGAACATAATCTCATAATCCATCGGATCCCAGCAAACTCATCATAGCAACAGCATACGGATTACATATGTGCCTCGATCATGTAGGGCAGCTCACGAGGACTAATTAGTGAAGCACAAGAACGGGAGGAGAACATCACATAGCTACTGGTCATGGACCCATGGTCCAAGGGAGACTACTCACAACTCATCCGGGAGGCGTCCATGGTGGTGGAGAAGCTCCCGGTGGTGATCCTCCCCTCCGGCAGGGTGCCGGGAAGAGTTCTCCTGGTGCTCCCGATCTTGAAAGCGGCGGCGGCGGCGGAACAGAGATGAGATCGCGAAAAAGAGTTCCCGTCTCGAGGGTTTTGGGAGACGCTTTAAATATATGCCAAAGGGGGGCATCAGCGGAGCCTCGGGGGGCCCAGGCGCTCCCCCGGCGCGGCCCAGGGGGGGGGGCGCCGCCAGGGCGCCTGGAGCCCTGGTGCCCCCCCCCCCCGGCTATACTTCGGGCGCACGGTAGCTTCTGGAACGCTGATTTTTTATATAACTTTTCTGGATTTTTCCTGGCAGTTCTCGTAATGTGAAAACCTGAAATACAAAAACAGCCGAAAACAGAAACTGGCACTGGGGTGCACTAAGTTAATAGGTTAGTCCAAAAGTGTATGGAAGTGTATAAATAACATAGCAATATCACCCAAAAGAGGCATGGAGCAAGCAGAAATTATAGATACGTTTTGGACGTATCAACATCCCAAGCTTAATTCCTGCTCGTCCTCGAGTAGGTAAATGATAACAAGAATAATTTCTGTGGTGACATGCTATTAACCATATAGGACTTACTCATAGTCATATGACAAAAGCTTACTGAGACAATGAATCTATAGTAATTAAGTTGCCTCATGAGAAAATCACAAAGAACTGAAAGTTTTACAATATGATATTGAAACATCAAAAAGATTTGTAATGAACATGATGTGCAAATATGATAAAGTGATATCTAGCTTGCCCCCTTTAGTGAAGCAAAACATAAATGCAGGGGCACCTCCAAGGTTTAAGTGATGACTAGATACAATTATTTAAAAATAAACGATATCACAATCATGCAAAAGACATTGCTACTTTGGGACAATGCACATTACACTCAGAATGACAATCATGCTCTCAGTAGTTGGTGCTTTAAAAGAAGGTGGAGACTCTCGAACCGTGGCTTTTGTTGGCAAGGTTGAAAACCCGTAATCGGAAACAAAGACAAAACATGTACCAGAGCTCTTGGTTTTAAAACAGAGGTAATAATTTTTTTTAGATCATGCATGTTTCGTCAACGAATGCTAGCAGATAACTCTATCACTTCTTGAGATGGACAAGTTTCGAGGAACGGCTCCCGAATGAGGACGATCACATCCTCTTAATCTCCTTTGTTTATCACTGCCAAAGTTTTCTGATTTCTCATGAACAAAGCGTGAAGGAGGCTTTGTTTGTTATATTATCTTTTTGAGCCGGGCGCACTCAATGCCAGTTCCTTCTCATATTATGGGTTTGCACATTATACATGCAATCCCGGGGTGAAGCTTGTCCAACTTAAAAAGATTATGAATTAACTACTACTTCCTCATGGACTTACAACAGAGGCACACAATAAGAATGCTTTTTCTTTGAATAATTTCGAGATGCCACATGCAAGTCTCCGTTAGGAATGGCAGGTAAATACCATGTAGGAAGATATGGTGGGCTCATATGGCATAACTGGATTAAAGGAATGTGGATGCACAAGCAGTCAGTCCGCTTAGTACAGGTGGAGGTTAGCAAAAGACTGGGAGCGACCAACTAAGAGAGCAATGACGGTCATAATCATGCAGAGCGACAAAGCAACATTGAATCAGGCATGGAAGTTATATCGCTACTCAGAAATAAAAGATCATCAAGGCTTGACAGACTTTCTTTACAGTCTTAAATATGCGTGAGCATACGCCAAGTCAATCAAAATAAATTCTTTGAAGGAAGATATTACTAAACAATACCACATCATAGGCAAACAAACCATGTTGGTACTCCAATAACACATTGGGAATCCCCCAGCTATTTGCGACTAACCATAAGAAAACCTGAACTACTAAGCGCCATTGTGCACGTAGCATCTTTATCATAGACATATCAACCAATGCAACGGAAGCAAACTCTCTTAATAAGGTGAGCATGATAATTAAAGAGAGTTCAAGAAACCAACTAGACGAAAGCTCTTTAAAAAGATAAGCATGAATACTAAGAGCTGAACATGATAGTAGCTATTAAAAGACAAAGAACACACACAGCAAAGATAGACATGAAAATTCTATGTTATGTTCTAGGTAGAAGTGGAGCGTGTTTCTCTCCCACATAAAGAAAGATGAGTTCCGACTCGTTATGAAAAGCTAAAGAAAACTAAAAAGCAAGACGCTCCAAGCATAGCACATAACACATGAAGTGATAAAAATATAGTGGAACGAAAGACGAACTGATAATGTTGATGGAGAAGTGGATGCACGGGGGCATCCCCAAGCTTAGACGCTTGAGTCTCCTTGAATATTTCTTGGGGGTGCATGGGGGCATCCCCAAGCTTGAGCGTTTGACACTCCTGAATCTTTTTATCATCTTCCCTCGCACACTTGAAAACTCCCTTCATACATAACTCATCATAATCTGATTAGTGAGGTTAGTACCCATAATAAAATAATTGTTCCTTGCTGGAAATAAAGATATTCTTGAAGTTCTACCGTTTCTCAAGATTGCCAGAAGGTTTTTGCAAAGAAAAAGCAAGCTCTAGGTTTGCAAAATGAAGGAAAGGCAAAACAGGACAGAATCTGTGAAAAACAGAACAGCAGGTAGTAAATGATTTGTTCGGGGCACTTCTGCAACTCTAATAAAAAAACTCAGAACAGACGCACGAAAGACAATTATATAGAGCACGCTGTCGAAAAAAATTCAGACCAAAAAGATGATCTGGTGATTTTATACGAATTTTTCTATCCAAGGACAGAATCTGTTTCCTGGACAGCACGTCACAACTTTTGAACTTTCTAGCAATCAGAGGCTATACTTGGCACAAAATTGAAAAGCAAAGATACAAGGATGATGCTAAAGTGGTAAACAACATCAAGACACAACAAAAGAAAAATAAAAATTTATTCATCTGGGCTGCCTCCCAAAAGCGCTTTCTTTTATGCCTTTAAGCTAGGCATAATGCATATAGATCAAGTTTTATCAAGAGTAAAAGAATAGCTAGCCCGTATAACGGCCTCAAAAGGTAACTTGATCTTCTTTCGAGGGAAGTGTTCCATCCCTTTCTTGAGAGGAAACTGAAATTTTATATTACCCTCTTTCATGTCAATGATAGCACCAACGGTGTGCAAAAAGGGACGTCCCAAAATAATTGGACAAAAAGGATCACATTCAATATCCATAATAGTGAAATCAACGGGAACATAATTATCATTGACAACGATAAGAACATCGTCGATCCTCCCCAAAGGTTTCTTTATGGAAGAATCAACGAGACGAACACCAAAAGAACAAGAATCAAAAGGTTTCAATTTAAGCATATCATATATTCTTTTGGGCATAACAGAGGTACTAGCTCCAACATCACATAATGCATAGCAAGAGAAGTCATTCAATTTAATTTTAATCATAGGATCCCAACCATCTTCTAGCTTTCTAGGTATGGAGGCTTCTACATAAGAGCATTAGTGATATGCTCTGTGAAGGCAAGGTTAAACGTGCTAGTGCGGGGGTCTCTAGACATCTTGTGAAGGAAATCAATAACTTCGGTAAGAGTGCAATTATCAAAATCAAGGTCACTAGCATCAAGTAAAGTGGTAGTGGTGTCCTTTAGGTTCACTTGTTTGGTAGTTTCTATAGTCATAGCATCACCATTAATAGGTCCATCGGGACCAGGAGTACATTGGGTGCTAAGAGTTTGGATATCCTCAACAACTTGGATAGTAGCAACAGAGTGGTGGGTAGGAAGGCTCTTAATTCTATCTTCATCCTCCCTTTGGGGTGCAACCACTTCGGGTTTAGCTGCCATTTGGTTTATCAAAGTGGCTTGTGTGTGGGACATGTTGGAAACTTGGGTCTCAGTGATAGTGAGCCTAGTCTGGAGGTTAGAAATCTCAATATTTATGCTCTCTAATTGTCTACTAATGTTTTGCAAGATAGCAGTATGCTCATTTAATTGCCTCGAGAAGGTTTTGTTTTGTTCATATTGGGTGTGCATGTAATTCTTAGTGGCCTTCTCTATTTCTAGAAGTTTCTCATAGCCAGGCAAGTCTCTATCTTTTTGGGTGTAGTTCTTGGTGATAGGATAAGCATTGTTGTTCCCAAAGGAATTAGAGGGGAACGGTCAAGGATTGCTACCAAAGTTACTCCTATAAGCATGAGCAATCACAGAATCTAAAGGATCATAACTAGGATCAATAGAAGATTGCTTGGAAAGTAGGGACATGATCAAGTCAGCTTTTTCATTTAGGGAGGAAATCTCCTCGACAGAGTTTACCTTCCTACCTGTTGGAGAGCGTTCGGTGTGCCATTGGGAATAGTTGGTCATTATCTCATCGAGAAGTTTTGTGGCAGCACCAAGTGTAGTTGACATAAAGGTTCCTCCCGCGGCCGCATCTAACAAGTTCCGCGAGGTAAAGTTCAAGCCTGCATAAAAAGTTTGGATAACCATCCAAGTAGTCAAACCATGAGTAGGGCGGTTCTTGATAAGAGATTTCATACGGTCCCAAGCTTGGGCAACGTGTTCATTATCCAATTGTTTAAAATTCATTATGTTACTTCTTAGTTGGATAATTTTAGCAGGTGGATAGTATTTTCCAATAAAAGCATCTTTGCACTTGTCCCATGAATCTATGCTATTTCTAGGCAAAGACTGAAACCAAATTTTAGCTCCTCCTCTCAAGGAGAAAGGAAAAAGCTTAAGCTTAACAATATTACCACCTATTTCTTGGTACTTTTGCATATCACAAAGTTCAACAAAGTTGTTTAAGTGTAAAGCAGCGTCATCTCCAGCACCGGAGAATCGATCTTTCAGGACTAGATTCAGTAAAGCAGGTTTAATTTCATACGAAGGTGCTGAAGTGGCAGGTGTAGTGATAGGTGTGCTGATAAAGTCATCGTTGTTGTGACTAGTGAAGTCACACAACTTGGTGTTCTCGGTGGAACCCATAGTAGCAAGCAAGCAAGATAACTATTTTTGTGATTTTCGATAAAAGATACTAAAGTAAAACTGAAAGGTAAACTAACAAGACTAAAAGCAAAGGTAAAAGATAGCGTGCAACTCCCCTATCCTGAAGAGTGGAGTCCCCGGCAACGGCACCAGAAATTGCTTTGCTAGGTCGCTTCTCACCCCTCGTTGGTTACCCCAAGTGGAAGGTTTGAGATGCAGTGTAGCAGAAGTTTTCCCTTGGCAATACCAAGGATCGATTTCCCAGAAACTCCCGGTTTCAACAAGAAGGTGTCAACTGCTAACGGCGCCGGATATTAGCAATCAACGTGGACCTGCACACAGATACAAATAACTTTGCTCCCAACGAGTACAGAGAGGTTGTCAATCCCTCCGGCCTTGTAGTTTACAAAGGATCAAACGCAAGTGATAGTAGTGATAGATATAATTGCAATAGTAAGTAAAAACGGAAAAGTAAATAGCGGATGTGATCAATGATGGTAATATGGACCGGAGTCTCATGATGTTCACTAGTGATGTCTCTCTCCCAAAAGACGATAAAACAGCTATGTGAGGTAAACGAATTACAGCTGGGCAATTGACAGGATTATAATGCTAACTATGTTGCAAGAAAGGTTGAGGTTCAAAGCATGGGCGGTACGCCGAGGTAAGTAGACCGAAATCCATCTGCATCTACTACTAATCATCGACCTTGAGATATCTATCCAGAACATCTCGCTGGTATTAAGTTGCGAGTCCCACCCATAGTGTAAACTCAAAGCAACAGACAACTGCATTAAAAGAACTTTGCGTAAAGTAAATAATCCTTGCACCCGCGGGCACAAGCACCGTTGTTTTCCCCCTTGTGGCAACAGCACATCCCCTAGACTCATGTTTCTGTCACTCAAGCTAGTCATCGAGGGGCATGAACCCACAATCAAGCATAACGTTCCCTCTTGGAGTCACTACCTACTACTTGGCCAAAGCAATAAATAACAACGGAGAACATGCAAGAATTACTTACGAACATAAATATAAAAGAGGTAGATCAAATATATTACTCAAACACAATCTGAACATAATCTCATAATCTATCGGATCCCAGCAAACTCATCATAGCAACAGCATAAGGATTACATATGTGCCTCGATCATGTAGGGCAGCTCATGAGGACTAATTAGTGAAGCACAAGAACGGGAGGAGAACATCACATAGCTACTGGTCATGGACCCATGGTCCAAGGGAGACTACTCACAACTCATCCGGGAGGCGTCCATGGTGGTGGAGAAGCTCCCGGTGGTGATCCTCCCCTCCGGCAGGGTGCCGGGAAGAGTTCTCCTGGTGCTCCCGATCTTGGAAGCGGCGGCGGCGGCAGAACAGAGATGAGATCACGAAAAATAGTTCCCGTCTCGAGGGTTTCGGGAGACGCTTTAAATATATGCCAAAGGGGGGCATCAGCGGAGCCTCGGGGGGCCCA
>LR738713.1:866764442-866781737 GCA_902687465.1 Secale cereale | reverse complement strand
CCCCCCCCGGCTGTACTTCGGGCGCACGGTAGCTTCTGGAACGCTGATTTTTTATATAATTTTTTTGGATTTTTCCTGGCAGTTCTCGTAATGTGAAAACCTGAAATACAAAAACAGCCGAAAACAGAAACTGGCACTGGGGTGCACTGAGTTAATAGGTTAGTCCAAAAGTGTATGGAAGTGTATAAATAACATAGCAATATCACCCAAAAGAGGCATGGAGCAAGCAGAAATTATAGATACGTTTTGGACGTATCAACGTGACATAGATGTTTTTATCTAGGAGGTAGTTGAACCGGAAATTCCAACCGACCCTCTTGTGGAGAGGTTAAATTTAGTTGAAAATGAAAACATTTACTTGAAGAAAAAATTGGAAAAAACTGAGGAGGAGAGGATGGAATTGGAGTTGCATGTTGCGGAAGTCGTCGATGATCACAAGATCAAGATGGACCCTATTGTCAAGAGGTTAAATTTAGTTGAAGAAGAAAACAATTACTTGAAGGAAAAAAAATTGAGGAGGAGAAGATGATACTGGAGTTGCATGTTGCGGATGTCGTCGATGATCACAAGATCAAGATGGATGCAATGCGTTTGAAGATTAGAACGATTAAAAAATATGCCATTCATACCGAGGCTTGGTATCATTAGGCTATTGGATCAATTGTTACCTTGGTTGCGAGTATGATAGCATTTGTTGTTGCGTTGAAATGTTTTACATAGTTTCAATGTATGGTTTAATTAGATGCTCTGGAGAGCTATATGTTGTTCAATGAGAACTATGTATGTACTTTGAATTTAATGTGATGATGAACTTCTATTAATTTGATCACTTATCTATCCATGATGTTCTGTAATGGTTTTTGACACACTTAATTATATATAAATGCACGCAGATGAACCGGCAATAGATGTATGGTAACAGACACACCTCCGAGTACGTTAATGGCGTGTATAATTTTCTCGAAGTGGCTGAGGCAAACAAGCAGAATGGTTTTATGTGCTGTCCATGCCCTAGCTGAGGGAATACGAGGTCTTACTCTGACTCAAAAACCCTTCACACCCACCTGCTTTATAAGGGTTGCATGCCACTAGGGCTGGATTAACGAGCTGCTCGGCTCGTTCATCTCGTTATCATTAAGCTCATTATCGTTAAGCTCGTTATCATTAAGCTTGTTAATATTAACGAGCGAAAACGTGTGTTCAGCTTCGTTTGTTATGGGCTCGTTATGCTCATGAGTGTTCATGAGTGCTCGTTAAGGTAATAAACAACACAGAAAAATCCCATGATCCCATACAAGATTCACAATATAATAAATTAAATAGGACGTGAAGGTAATTAATAATAAAGAAGAATCCCGTGATCCCATCAAAAATTCACAATGACATAAATTTAACAAGGATGTTTGGTTCCTGGTGCCTGGCTCATGGTTGACTCTAGGGTCAGCTGGCGGCTAGCTCCCAGGTCTAGGAGAAGTGCTGAAGTGGGATGGAGTGCTGGGCTCCTAGGCTGGGCTAACTAGCAACTCTTTTGTTAGTGGGCTGATTTGAACTAAGGGTCTCATGTCAAACTTTTGAAAATTAGCGAGCTAAACGAGTTAGCTCATGAAATTCATTTGCTTCGCTCGTTAAGCTCGTTAATCTTAACAAGCAAAAAACATTGCTCGGCTTGGTTCATTAACTAACAAGCACGAGCTGAAACAAGCTGAACTATCGAGCGTTCATTATGCTCGCGATCTTCGAGCTTTTCGTCCAGCCCTACATGCCACACTATAACGTTTGGACCAAGCACGGAGAAATAGGGCTTATGATGGAAAACAACGAAGAAGAAGAAGATGATGGCAACTATGTGCCACTGGAATACGGTGATGCTGCAACGGGGGAAGCTGTTGAAGATCAAGAGGAACCAGACGATATTGTGCCCGATGATGATCTCCTCCGCGTCAGTGTTGATGCAAGGAGACAGTGCGAAAGTGCAAAGGAGAAGCTGAAGTTCGATCGCATGTTAGAGGATCACAAAAAAGGGTTGTACCCCAATTGCGAAGATGGCAACACAAAGCTCGGTACCGTACTGGAATTGCTGCAGTGGAAGGGAGAGAATGGTGTGCCTGACAAAGGATTTGAGAAGCTACTGAAAATATTGAAGAAGAAGCTTCCAAAGGATAACGAATTGCCCGACAGTATGTACGCAACAAAGAAGGTCGTATGCCCTCTAGGATTGGAGGTGCATAAGATACATGGATGCCCTAATGACTGCATCCTCTACCGCGGTGCGTACAAGGATTTGAACGCATGCCAGGTATGCGGTGCATTGCGGTATAAGATCAGACGAGATGACCCCGATGATATTGACGGCGAGCGCCCAAGGAAGAGGGTTCCTGCAAAGGTGATGTGGTATGCTCCTATAATACCACGGTTGAAACGTTCACCAACACATCAATCTCGGCGAAGCTGCCAAACCGCACATGGTGGAGCACAATTGTGCATTGTCAAAACATACATAGTAGGGGTCGATTTAGGGTTGGAGCTAGAGGTGGGGAAGGAGATGCATGGGAAGAGGAAAAGGACACCCAGCTGCCGCCGTCTGCGTCGAACGACCTCCTTGAGCGGCGGCGAGGGGATGGACCCCAGTGGCTAGGTTTTTAGTCTGTGACGACGACACCTTTGGAGTCGCCTGCAGGCGACCTAGGAGGCAGACTTAGAGAGCACTAGGTTTTCTTATGAATAAGTTGGTAGACCACCGCCGATAGATAACCACAAAAGTGTGTGTCAGTTTAGGATTTGAATCCAAATATGTATCTCAATACTGAATATTTTTCAAACTCACTATAATATCTTTGCGTACATTGCTTTGGGCATATAGCCATCACGACCGAGAGTCCATTCATGGAGTTTGTCATGGAGTACAAAATGTACCATCTTCCATGCTACCTAATCATGTGATGGCACATCCTCCGTCTAGGTTTATTAGGCCCCCTTTTATTTTGAGCCAAAATTTGACCATGTATTCAACTAAAAAAAACTATATGTCTAAAAAATTATACCATAGAACACTCCTTAGAAATACAATTCCTACAATATACTTTGTATATCATATACTTTCTTTTTGTCAAATACATGGTCAATATTAGACCCAAAGTACAATGGGGCCTAATAAACCCGGATGGAGGTACTACTAGTATGCTTGGTCCTCAATATTAGCATAAACATTGGGTGCCTAGGGTTACATACCACTGCAGCATTCACCACAAATTTCCCTTCCTCCATCTAAGGCTGGTTATAGTGGGAGTAACTTAATCCGTTCGTCTATGTGTATAAGTCATCTTAGGTTATGCACCGTGACCAAGGCGGAGGAAAAAAGAAACAATAATGGTTATTTGCTAATTAGTATCATTGCATGCAATGAACTGACCACTTCATATCGTGTTTGCTAGTCTCAGGTCATTAAAATCATACACGCCCCACATCTCTTATTGTTTGATACATTTATTTATGCCAAGAAACAAGAAACAAGAAACAAGATGGGAGTTAATGCACCGCGCCTAAGTGTTTTGGATTATTTAATTTTCGTAAGGTGACTTCTACGCCTAGAGGAGGGAGTAGCAAGTAGCATAACACATTCCAAGAAAAGTTTTCTTATGTGGCATGTAGTTAGGAGAGAGGTGTTTGAAGTAAAATAATATGTTATCGTAACAAGACGTATCCCAAGGAAAAATGAGTCTACATTTTAATAAATGATGGCTTGCATGATGCTACACATATGTTAGGGCATAGACTAGTAACATAGACTAGTGACAAACATATGTTACTAGTGTAAGTTACTTCCCGACTAGCCTGGCCATTAAATGGTCATTAATTGCGTACCCTACCCTGCTAATTACCGAGTACAACATAATTAACCCAACTAGCCCATCACATGCTATGCTATGCTATGCTATGCTATAATTATCCATAATGCAGAGTAACTTAGACTAGTAATGTGCATATGTTACTAATCTACTCCCTCTGTCCGGTGAAGAGTGTACATCTAGAAATTTTAGGACAAATTATGGAGTTGAATAAAAAATGCATTGGAAAGGTGCAAAGAACCATCTCTCTCCTCTTTAATTACCGAACCCCCAATGAGCTAAGTGCATGTAGAAATTAAGAAGACCATGTATAGATTGCTATTGGTCTTGATTACCGTGTGATGAGAGAGAAGTGCATTATGAAGATAGAAGTACACTCTTTTGTGGACCAATTTTGAAGCTAGATGTACACTTTTCACCGGACGGAGGGAGTATGTTACTTCCTACTTCCTCCTTTCCGATTTATAGGGCTCAATTCAAAAATCTCACCAACCAAGATAGATGAATGGTGGAATAATTTTTGTAGTTTGCAAAAGCACTCAATTAATGCGCTTGTTTTCCTAAAAAAAATTGTTTACCAGTGAATTAATTGCAATTCATGCATGCATAAAGTACATGCATTGGTAATTTTTCTCTTAATACTTGCATGCAATGATTTAATGCATCTCGAAATTTGGACATGTGATGGGGAACAATCAAATTGAGACTTATAAAACGAAAATACTCAAATTTTGAGATAAGCCCTATAAACCGGAAATGAGGGAGTAATATATTTATGTCGTCATGCAACCCTTTATTTATTAGGATGTAGACTCATCTTGTCTTGGTACGTGTGATGTAAAACATAGTACTGTATGAGTAACTAGCTATGCTCCTCAAATCATCTCTTTCCTCATTAAATCATTGTCATATAAGCAAATTTGTAGAGTTGGATCCTATGTTACTATTGAAATTACTCCAACTATGGGTACATGGACTATTTACATTAAAAGGTTATTAGATGCTATGCTACGCTGCGTTAGTAGCCCATCAAATGCACTGTACCCGATTTACTAGCTGACAGGTACATGGACTATTGCTACGTTCATGAGATTTCCACAGTAGTATGTACTACTATTGGTACTGCATGGGCGGATGTCAGATAGATGATGGAAACAATAGTGCTAGGCTGCGGCAATAAATATGATGTACGTGGCATGGATCATACTACTGTTCACAGGAGTACCGTTGGTCCCTAGCAAGCATCCTTCCCTTCCATGGTTTAAAGGTGTAGATGACTTGGCCAACTCCACCAGGTTTAATTAACCAAAGATATACGCAGCTGGCGAGCTACCAGCAAAGTCATTGTAGGGAAGTACCAAAGAAAAAGATACAATGAGCTACAAACGAAATGAA
Source organism: Secale cereale (assembly GCA_902687465.1). NCBI lineage: Eukaryota > Viridiplantae > Streptophyta > Magnoliopsida > Poales > Poaceae > Secale > Secale cereale. The sequence continues at coordinate 866,776,497 of LR738713.1, read as the reverse complement.
TTTATGAATCGCTTAAGACAGGAGAAGTTCATCTTAAAAAAAAGAACCAGTCATTGTAGGGAAGTACGTTGTGACGCTTGAATCAAACGTGATTACCTTACTCACGGCTCTCCACTTCCTCATCACCAGGCAAGGCACAACACTTAGTTTGGTAAAACCTCAGAGTCCAGTGTACTAGTTTTCAAATCACATATCAAAGTACCAGTGTCCAACTCATGTACCAGTGTACCATGGCCCAGCACAGGTACGGTAGGTACAGAAAGCCGCCACGTAAAAATAGCACACTTCCTTGGTTCTTTCTCATCTTCTGTTTCCACCACAAAGCCTAGTACTTGCCACTGCTCGGAAAGTTTGTCTCGTTTGCGTATCTTTTTCATATTCTGTTTTGTAGTTATTGAAATGTCATAACATCAACTAATTGCAAGGAATGTCTGTAGAAGTTATCATGACGTAAAAATGATTTATACAAGCTTGCCCCACAGAGCACCTTACAATTAATCATGGCAAATTTGTTAAGGTGTTTCATTTTCGGTAAATATATATTGGTAAATAAGTATGTCTATAAAGCAGTGACATGCAGATATGTGACTAAAATAAAATGGGTAGATGTGGAATAATCTCAAGAAAAGTAAGATTGCAATGATGAGGCAGTAGGAATAAAAACTACATGATGTAATGTTTAGAACAATTTATTGGTAAGAAAATATTATTCAAAAATATTGATGAAAGATAGGTACTTTCTCCGTTTTTATTTATTCTTGCATATTAGAGTTGACTGAAGTCAAACTTTATAAAGTTCGACCAACCTTATAGAAAACAATATATATATTTACCATAACAAACCTATATGATGTGAAAGTACATTGAATAATAAATCTACGATATAGATTTGTTATTGTATATGTTCATATTTTTATCTATGAACTTTGTCAAAGTTTATAAAGCTTGACTTTGATCAAAATTAATACGCGGACTAAATAAAAATGAGGGGAGTACAGCGGAGGATAACATGTACATGCGGAGGGAGAAATACAATTTTCATATGTACTATAAAATATTGCATGCAAGCGCTTGGACCACACTAGTGAAAGAAAGCTTAGGCATGTTTATTTTTCCATTTCACTAGCGAGCAATGTGTTCATCACCGGTAAATCGCCAGTGGTAAGTTGGTTTACTGTCAAGTGCCTCGCTCGTTAGTGTTTACTTGACAGTACTCCCTTCGTTTCTTTTTAGTCTGCATATAAGATTTGATCAAAGTCAAATTTTTTTAACTTTGACTAAGTTTATAGAATAATATATCAAGATTCACAATATGAAATCAATATTGTTAGATGCGTCATGAAATTAATTTTCATATCATACAACTTTAGTATTGTAGGTGTTGATATTTTTTCCTATAAAGTTGGTCAAACTTTACAAAGTTTGACTTTGAGCAAATTGTATGTATGCAGACTAAAAAGAAACGGAGGGAGTAATAGCTAGCAAGCATATCTGCATATGTGTCAGTTTCATAGTAGTAATAACAAATGGGCCATGTGTCAGTCCGGGATATGAATCAAAAATTTTATTTACGATTTAATATTTTTCATATTCTCTAGAATATTTCTTCCTACATTGCTTTGAGCATATAGCCAGAATGAACAAGAGTCTATTGTCAAAGAATGCAAACTATATCTTCATTGCTATCTAAACATGTGATGGTACTATGTTTTTTGGCATGATCCTCACTATAAACCACTAAACCAAACGATTTGTGATATTATTGCACACCAATAGAATATCACAATAACAACCTACCATATATTTAACCACAAACGAGACTGTGGTGACCATTCTCGCGATATGGCCATTAAATTGGTGGACTTGTTCAATTATAAGTGCAGATCTAATATTACGTGATTTCTTTAACAATGCCAAGAAGGATGCAACACTCATACGGTGATAAAAATGTCAAAACTAAGTCCAGAACATGGGGTTTTATCGCGAAGTTCATTGAGCTTCCAGGACAACACAACAAGAAAGATTCTGGTGTGTTTCTTTTCGGGAAGACAAACTTTTCCCATTGGAACGCGAATCTAGTTTGTTGGTAATTAAATTTGGTGGAGTTGGCAAAGGCATCCACGATACATTTAACCTTTGGAAGCGATTGGATGATATAATTCTTGTGGCTTGTCGAACCATTAACAAACCTTTGACTATTATTGCACCCTGATAGTGAGATGAGATGATGCACACTATAGCCGGATCTAGCCAATTAATATGAGATCGACTTGATGATTGCGGGTCTTCGTTCCGCCGCCGGATCCATTGCTCCACCACCTCCACTACCACCCCCTGACCCGGATTAGCTTGTAACTTTCTTTATTACAATTTTTTTATTGTGTTGTGCCCCGGCTAGACTTCATTTGTGCCTTGATGTACTTTTTTTGTTTGAACCTTGAACCTTTTTTTCTTGTTGTCAGATGCTTGGTGCGGTTGATTTATAATATAATGCGGGGGGAAACCCTTTTTCGTGAAGAGGCTAAACCTGTCCCGGTAACAACTTCAATATCTGACTAGAGTGCACATCATCTCATCTCATTATCAAGGTACCACATTAGTTCCCCTAAATAAGGTACACAAATAGTTGAATGTTTGTTAATGGTTGGATGAGCCACAAGAATTATAAACCAATCTCTTTCACTTCTTAATAGTGACGTGGGTGGCTTGGCCGACTCCACCGAGTTTAATTTCTTGACTAGTGATGATTCAAGATTGTGTCATTTGGTTTCCATCCAAAGGAGAAGACATAGAGAGTTAGATGGGTATGAGCAAACTCGATTTACGTCAAAATCACATTTCAATACCAAAAGTTCCTTTTTTACATAGTATAATGTAGATGCCCACATACGCTCACCCTATGAACGGACACACGCACACCCTACCTCTATTACACCTCTAAGATATCGAGTCGACACAACATCTTGAGGTTCACAAAATCACCATATGTGCCTTGTTAGTCAACGGGGACATGTGCTTCCACAGAATGAACATCGCCCAAAAGCATGAAATAAATGCATGAAAATGCGAGCACCAGTATAATCTAAAACTTGAACAATGGTAGGCTGATTCCAAAACAAGGAAACTACCATATGAGCTATGCTCATTTGGAAAAGTTCGTCTTCCCGAAAAGAAAACATGATAGACTCGTGACATGTACATTTTGACGCTTCAATTAAAACGTGTTTTGCTTTTCTTATGGCTCTCCTCTTCTTCACACCAGACAAGGGACACCACATAGTTTGGTAAAACGTCACGTAACAATGTACCTGAGCCAAATCATGTACATGTGTAGCCTAAATGATTGTGATACATCCTAGGTAATTCTTGGAGTACCCTATATGTATTTATTATGGATTCTTTGGTTTATTTGCTGCATGATTTATAGAGAAATATGCTCTCCAATCAATTAATCTTACATTGGTCATGTTTTGATGAATGATATCCATGAAGGAGTTGTGTATGTTAGTTTGGTTTAACCTTGTGAATAATCTATCTCATTGACAGGAAGAGAAAAGTGTGCATAGTGTATTTTTGCCACTAATGGTAAATACATAGTTGTGTTGTTGTCTCGGTGATGAATTGGAGGTAAAGATAGTATATTATCAACATTATGTCACTTTGATTGATGCGATAAAGTGTTTACTTAATACTTTGAGATGCACTCTGGATAGTAGTCTTGGGCACGAGTGTTAGCTACAAATGCAGTTGGATAATGGTCTATAGATACGAGGATGTAATGCCTATATGCAATCATGACATGTATAATTACAATCATAAAAACTGTCAATTAATATATACACAACTGCAATTTGTTCACCACATCTATGCTTTTTTTTTTTGCAGAGATGCCACTAGTGAATTTATTGATCATAGCCCATTCATCCCTTATTATTTCGGCCTCAATCCAAATCTTCCTTTTTTGGCTTACAATCTAAAGCGTTCCTTTTAGTTACATGCAATCATCAATTCCCACACTACGATACACTTATCCCTGTAACCGGCGAGGGTACCCAGCCGACAATCTTACTATCTAAGATGGAGACAAAGTAGAAGTTCTGAAATTGTTTGCAAGTGGTCATCATTAGTTTTATCTCAAATGTTTTGACTGGTTTGATAAATCTTGGTTCTCACTTGGGGAAATACTTGCTGCTCACTGAAAAGTGAAAACCCTTTCTCTAGGGCCCTACAAGTTGTGCTAAGATTGTCGGTCTATAGGACCTCGATCCGGGCGGATTCGATGACAACCTTGTTGCCTTCAACAGGGACAAGTGTGATGTCCAACTGGCTGTCGTTGCCGCACTTTAGGTCCTCCAACAGCTCCCTCAGTGGGAACTGGTACGACACCATCTGGGTCATCTTATCCGTGTCACTACCATGCGGCACTTGCGTGAAGCTCCCGACGAACTCGCTATTCTGCGGCCCCACCAGTTTCTCCTGCCCCTTGGGCACATTGACCAGCACATCGAACTTGATGTACTCGCAGGGGTCAATGGTGACTTCCACCACCAGCGCCTCCGGCACCCTTTTCCTATTGCCGCCACTGGCATGGGCTTTCTCGGACCTCTCCAACTTCAGGTACTGCCGCTCCCCTTTCTTCAGCTTCATGGGGTACGAGTTGTTGGCCTGGGTGCCCATTAGGCCGAGAGGGCGATGGATATTGGTTGCCGGCTTGGGCCGCTTGCCCATCCATGGCAGCTTGCCGCTTTCCTCATACATGTATCCGAGGTTGCTGGCGTCAAGGACGTCGCTGACCCTAATGCGCACAGGCCGCTTTTGTGCATCATAGAAGATGAAGTTTGTGTCGAGCCACTCCTGGTAGGGGAGTAGCGCGCCACCGAGATTGGTGATGTAGATGTGCCACATGCGGTCCACATTGGAGTGGTTGGAGTAGAAGATAGGGTCACGCGCCGCCGTGCTGAGGTCTCCCATATCTTGATTCTTCAGGCATGGGTCTCCTAGCCAGATGTGCACAGAGTTGTGTGCCCCATTCTCAAGGGATCCCGTGACCTTGTAATTTTGCTTCCCTTCATTGTCTAGCTCGACGTTGCAGAACTTCCCGCCGTAAAATTGCATCGGTGTCTCCACGTTCATCTGAGAAAGATAAGAGGCACACGAGTTTCGTTAAGTCTCGATCGAGGGTTAACTATGATATAATATTATAGGTTTGTTCATTCATACCCCAAAAATATATATTGTGCTATGATATTGTGTTGTCTTGTGCAAAAAAGAGAGTAGTGTACTAGTTATCGCCTCATGGAGATGAAATTGATTTTAAATATATGGGACTGCTAAATGTCAGTCGACTGACACTTAACCAAGTCTTAGTCGATGCTATATGTGTGAGATTTTACATGGAGATCCGTGCCAAAAAGTTCCTTTAGAAGTTTCCCTCTTTTTTAAAATGTTTTTTTGTCACTTGACCAAGACTTGGTTAAATCTTAGTCGACTGCGATCTAGCCACACCCTTTTATAAATGTTTTCTTTAAGTTTGACCAAGCTTATTGATAAGCACTAAACATACAAAACACTAGTTTCATTAGATTGTTTGTCAATTATAGTTTTGTACTACTATGTAGATTTGATTTTGTAGATGCTTACATATTTTTGCTATAAATTCGGTCAAACTTGAATAGGTTATAGTACTTGGGATAAACCTAGAACTTTAATTTATTTGGAATGGAATATAGGATATTTATACAATAACATACTAATTTTCCCATCAGGTACAGACAAAACCAATTGTGTTTGTTCTTAGAGTCAGCAAACTATAAATCATCAGATCGATGTTCTGAAAAAAATCATGCAGCCGAGAGTTAGAAAAACTGTTAAACTACATATGATACCTGACGGTATAGGGTGTAGAGATTGTTGTCTATAACGCGAGCAAGGTCGTCGGTGATTGTAGGAAGACCATCTGGCGAAAGGTTGAGATCCATGACGGCGCGGATGTGTTTGGGGTTACGCTTGGCATCGTACAACGGCGAGCTCTCGTCGGCGAATATGGACGGCATCATCATCCCCTCGGGCGTGTCCCAGTTCCAGTAGGGCAGGCCGAAGGTGGGGTCGCCGATGAGGTCGCCGAGGATGCCCTCAAAGAAGTAGAGGTACATCCGGTGCCACGGAGCGAAGATGGAGGAGTGGTGCACGTCGAACACGGTCTCCCGGCCACCGCCCGCCGGCACCACCTTGTAGTGGCTGGCGCAGTAGGCCTCGTGGATTTCGGCCTGCCGCTTGAAGCTGCGCGGGTCGTCATGGGGCAGCGCCTTCATCCTCCGGACGGCCTCCTCGAACTTTCTCACGTACGCGGCGTTCAGAAGGTGCGCCGCTTTGCGCACGCGCGGCAGCCCTTTCGGCCGAGGTAGGCTGCTGAAGTCGACGATGTCCTGGGGGTTGTACAGGCCAGGGCACTGGAAGCCGTTGGCCGAGACGCATCGAAGGTCCTCGGCCTTGATGGGCATGGCTGCGCAGTGCCCGCCGGCGTCGGCGGCCAGTGCCAGGCCGTGGTTGCTGATGGTCACGGCGGCACCGACCGCGGTAAGCCCGAGGAGCACGTCCCGGCGGTCCAGGCGCACCACCTTGTCATCGATGGTGGCTTTGCACGACAAGCGGTGGCGGCTGTGCTCGCTGCCTCCATACTTGAGCATAGGAAGCAGGCTAGCAGAGGCCCTGGCCATTGTGAGCAAGACGATGAAGTCTGTGAATGAGTATATATGTGGTGTGAATATATACGAGTGTGCAGCGTGTGTAGCGTGTCTTCTGTGCAATTATTTATAGAGGTACGTATAGTGCACCATATGTATGGTCTTTAGCATGACTGCTGCAGCTTAGTGAATTGTGGCATGGATGATTTGCAATCCTTCACAGATGCCTTTGGAGGCTAGGCTCAAGTTGAGCAAAAGAAGAGGCATCAGCCATGGACTCAACAAATTATAGAATCATTACTTGGTGAACACACGGGCTGATTTTACTTTTTCCGTTGAGATTGGGAGTAGATACATGCATGATCCTACCACTGACTATTCCAAAAAAGAAGAAGCAAATATTGAGCTACGTAGAGGGTACTCTAAAGTATGGCTGCGAACACACAAGAAGAAAAGAAGAAATATCACCATTGGTGGGGCATAGCGACAGTGATATGGCAGGAGATCTGGACGATGGGAAGAGCACTATACTGGCCTTGCATATTTCATTTGAGAAAAAATGATCTCCTGGTTGTCGCATAAACAAAAGGTAGTTGCAAGTTTCAGCTTGTGAACCTGAGTACATTGCAGCAGCTAGGTGACATGTGAAGGGGGTTGGCTCGGAAGGTTATATGTAGACTTGATGGGTGAGCAGCCGAGGCAATTGAAGCTTAAGGTTTACAATACATCCACCATATCTTTGTGCAAGAACCCAATTCATCAAGCACATAGATACAAGGTTCCATTGCATTGCAGAGTGTGTGGAAGAAGGGAATGTGTATATTGAGTATGCCAACACCAACGATCAACTAGCAAATATTTTGCTGAAGTCACTTGGGAGGGTGAAGTTCCAGGATATGCACAAGAAGATTGGAATAAAGCAAGTTAACTATCTATGGTAATGTGATTAGGGTGGTGAATGTGAGCCTTTATATACGCATAAAATGTAAGTTTACGTTTCATGCATGTCCCCGGCTGTAAAGAGAATTTAAGTTTAGGTTCCTCGTAAAGAGAACGTAAATTCATGTTCCAGGTGTGTAAAATGTAGAATAAGTTCAGGCTTATTCTGATGGTTTGTTGATGGTTTGATGTTCCACCGATAGTTCACAAGAATTAAAACGCCCAATTGCTTCCACAACTTAGAGGTGTCAAAGATGGCTTGGCCAACTCCACCGAGTTTAATTACCTGACTTGTACTCCCTCCGTCCAGAAATACTTGTCATCAAAATGAATAAAAGAAGATGTATCTAGATCTATTTTAGTTCTAGATACATCCCTTTTTGTCCATTTTGATGACAAGTATTTTTGGACGGAGGGAGTACTTTTCATGGTTGCTTCATTTGGTTTCTAAACATAGAAAAAGACGCAGCGAGGTAGATGGGTACCAGCGAACTAAATTTACGTCAAAATTGCTTTCCAGCTGAAAAGTTCATCTCTCCGAAAAGAAACCATGACATGTATGTTTTGACACATCAAATTAACGTGATTACCTTTGCTCATGGCTCTGCTCCGCGTCATCATCAGATAAGAGATGACACTCCATTCGCTAAAAAGTCAAAAAGGAAAGATGAAAATAAGAACCTCGGTAGACGACAACACGAAGCCTTGATGCCTGTCCAACTCATGTACACTACGGGCAACCGCACAAGGCTTAAGAATCTGCCACCGCTCCTAAAGCTTGTCCCATTTGCTTATCTTTGTCATCTTCTATCTTGTAGTTATTAGAAAATCATATCATCAACTCATTGTAAGGAATACATGTAGACATTATGATGATCGAAAATAAAATGATGAATACATGCTTGCCCCATAAGGTACCTTACAGTAAATCTTGTCACATTTATTAAGTTTTTTCATTTTAGACGAATGTATACTGATAAATATGTACGTCTGTAAGGCAGCTGTGACATGCATCTATGTGATTTGATTAAAATGGGTATATTTGTGGATTAAGAGCAAGGAAATTAAGATTGCAATTATGAGGCAGGTGTAGGAAAAAACTACATGGTGTCAATGTATAGACTGGGTTATTGGTGCCGAATCTTATAAACAAATATTGATGAAAGACAGATACAACGAAGGCGAGAAGGCTATGTCTCACTCTGCGCATTCGGTTTATTCAGTTTACATGGGTCGGTTAATACGGGTTTTCAGATTATAGAGTATGAATACTTTGGTAAACACAGTAAGAATTAAAATACAGTACGGTTTCGGTATACACCAAATTATTTGGCATTGTTTCGGTATATACTATAAGAGTCAATTACACGGGTGGTGCTAGAAGTTGGCGCAAACGGTCACTTTAGTGCTAGAACTCGCAGCATACATTGAACTGGTGCAAAAACTTGGCTCGGGCGTGCAAATACGATGCTAATCGTGTTTCTATATACACCGGTGACGCTGACGGGTCATGCCAGCATGGCATCAGGCCCACCGTCAGTGACCCCATGGTGGAGTCAGGGCGTGTGGCATGCTCCTTTTGTGAAATTCCCCTTTGTTTTTTATTTTCATTTTTTTATGTAAAGGCCCCTTAAGGTCTAAACTAACTATATGTGTGGCATCGGATGGGTTTCATCTGTGAGCGAACATCACAAATTCTATCAGAATTTTAAAAACAGGTCGCCCAACATTCTAACTGGTGACATCGGGTTAACCCACGTGCGTAGCTAGCCAACAAACCCACATAACAATTCATGTCCTATTAGGATAGTGACCATTTATATCTTTTAGCTAATTGATATGAACTCCAGAATTTTATTCGAAAAAAAGACAGGGCAGAGGGGTTTCAAACCAGCGACCTGATCGATACCCTACCAGCAGGAAGAACTACCAATACAACCACTGGCTCGGCTTAGCTAGAATGGATTTTTAGCATCTTTGTCCACGACAGATCGCCCGCTGGACTAAACCAGACTACAGTTCGAGCGACGGATTTTAAATGTATTATTTTTTCTTTTCATTTTTTCCAAATTTGTAAAGAATATGTAAATTATAATTACAATTATAGTTGTAAATATCTATTTATTTGGGAATCCATAGTCTTCTGGCACACTAGGCTCATATTTTTTCCATACATATAGTTATATTTGTTTTAAATACATTTTTTTTATAAAACACATAAACTTTATTAAAATGCATGAACAGTTTTAAAACACCATAAATGGTTAAAGCATGATCACTTTTATATAAAACATCAATATTTATTAAAATATTTTTATTTTTGAACTTATATGAATGATTTTTTAAAATATATATTCTAAAATTAATTATATGCACACACTTATTAAAATTATACAAATAATTCATAATTTAATCTGATGGATTTTCTAAATTAATAGGTGACCATTTTTAGTATATTTTATTTTACTTTATTGTATATTATTTATAATGTAATTTATATTTATGAAAATAAAATATGAAAGAAACTAACAGAAATTGTAGCCCACGGGCAGGTTCTGCTATAGACAAAAAAAAACTACAACAATTCTACATAGGCATGAGATTCCATTACTTGGAGTGGCACGCCTTCCTTCTTTTACAACAATTCTACATATGCTTGTGTGTAATCAGCTCAACTCTGGGCTGGGGGCTAGCCATGTGTGCGTGGTTGACCGAGGTCTATACCTGACAGGGGCCTTTTATGAGAAAATAAAATAAAAAATACAGTTGTTTCTTGAAAAAAACGCCACAGGCCCATCCTCACCGTGCAGTCACTGACATCATATGTTGTCATGCCCCGTCAGCATCATCGGTGTATACAAACACGATTAGCATCGTATTTACACGTTCAAGCCAAGTTTTGCACCACTTCAATGTATGCCGCAAGTTCTAGCACTAAAGTGATCGTTTAAGCCAAGTTCTAGTACCATCGGTGTACTTGACTCATACTATAATTAACAAATTTGACGGAAATTTTAAAATGACATAATAATAATTTGCAAATGTATGACTCAAAACACACACTTTTCTTTTCTACAAAACAGTATATAAGTATATATGAATGCATGGATTCATACCATGATAGTTATGGGCATGCTTAGAATTTTTTAAGAACAAAATGACTATGTTACAAGAAAAATGAATGTACATAGCAGGGAATTTGGTTACTATATAAGAAAATGACAACTTGTATGGTTGTTCGCCTCAAGATATATTTTTTAAAATTTGGCTTGCTCCGTTAACCATACCTTTTCTGATATATACTATAAAACCAAAATTCAAAACGGTATGGTATGTTCACATACCATACTGAAACAAGAAATTATAAAAGCCATAAAATTAGTTTGGTTCGGTTTATTCTAGGTATGATTTTTCGATTCCGTTTTAGAATACACATAGTGAGCCCTTCACAGCCACGGGTCGGAATGCTCGCTCTGGCGTCACGCGTTTGGCCTGCAAACGCCTGAACCACGCCACTGCAGAAAGCTTACCTATAAGGTGCGTATTTCGCATTTCGCTGGCGAGCAATATGTTCATCACTGGTAATTCGCCATTGGCAAATGGTTACTGTGTGCAGCAAAATGACCCCATCTAGCATCCGTACAGCATAAAGGGGGGTTGCTGCAGTCCATGGCATCATATGGTACATGGACGGATAGTGGATAGAAGATATGAAACAGTAGTGCTAGGCTAAGACAATAAATATGAACATAAAAGTCCATAGGAACTAAAGAATCCATCGCTTTCACGGCTTAATAGCTCCTTTGATTCAAAGGATATTAGGAATTTTGGAGGATTATAATTCTTACAATTTTTTCTACGTTAGTTGTTCTAGCATCCACTCAAACTTTTTTGAAAGAATCCTTTGTTTTTCCTATTATGTAATCAAACAACCAAAAAAATTGGAGGATTTTGATGAGCATGACATTTCAATCCTATGGCTTTCCTATTCTCGCGTCTTCAAAATCCACGGAGTTTAATTTGCTCGGTTTCAAACCAAAGAAGAAGACACCGCGAGGTAGATGGGTACCAACGAACTAGATTTATGTCTAAATCGCTTTCCAATGTGAAAAGTTCGTCTATCGGAAAAGAAGACGTAACAGGTTAGTGATAGCACTAGTAGATAAAGGGTCATCAGACCCGGTTCATTTGGGCCTTTTAGCCCCGGTTCCAGAACCGGGACAAGAGGGTCGGTACTAATGCTCTGACCCTTTAGTCCCGGTTCAATCCAGAACCGGGGCAGAAGGGTGTCCACGTGGCCTGTGCACCGAGCCCAGGCAGGAGGGGCTTTAGTCCCGGTTCGTGGTACCAACCGGGACCAAAAGACATCCACGCGTCAGCATTTCTGTGGCTGTGGTTTTTGTTTTTTTTTTTTTGAAAGGGGAGGGGGGGTT
>LR738713.1:866735539-866764201 GCA_902687465.1 Secale cereale | reverse complement strand
ATATATATATATATATATATATATATATATATATATATATATATATATATATATATATATATATATATATATGCATACAGAGAGAAGTAATATCGACCACCTCTCCTTCTCCGAGAGATTGGTCGAACAACAAGTTCTCGTATATCTATCCGACACTACCGGGCATATATATACAATAATTATCTCATACAAAAATAATCTCCTATCATATGGATGCATGGTCCACATAGTATTCTCCGTCTTCAGCGATCACGTGTTCAAGGAAGAATGCCGCCAATTCCTCTTGAATTGCTCGCAGACGATCTGGTGTTAGGAGTTCATCCCGCATCCGAAACATCTAATTTGAAGTAGGGGGTCAATACATGAAATGATGCTATAAATTTGTGAATATTATTGATTGCTTACGCACTTCAAATTGTTCATCAGTGTAGCCCCGCTCACAGGTCGTGTGGCAGATGGACTCGCAAATGTAGTATCCACAATAATCATTACCGGGTTCCTGCCACAACCACTTTACAAGAAATAGAGGTCAATCAAACTGATAAGCAAGAATGCCAAATTGGTATTGATGAAACTAGCGATTGAATCAAGATATAGGAGATGCGCGCGCGGAACATGCTACTATATAGTACTTACTTTCGGGTATCTAAATTGTAGCTTCTTCGGCAGTCCCGGAGCTTTTTTGGTGAATTTTTTCCAAGCCCTGCCAGACAAAGAAAACAATTAGTTGATATCAGAAATGAAGTTGCTGATATATATGCATGGTGGATAATATTGATCGATTTAACTTACCTGGCTAGCATTTGAGTCATGTCCGCATACTCCTCGGGATCTTTACGTTTAGAGTCCAAGACAGTTACTACTCCCTTCTCAAGCTTAATCTCTAAGAGAATATAGTGGAAGCTGCGCACGAATGCATGAGATCATCAATTACATCACTATAACCTTGACTGATATATAAGGGAAACCAAATATGCACAAGACAGTAACACTCACTTGAAGTTGTAAGGAAAGAGTATTATATCTTTGTTTTCATTTACCACCAACGATCGTAGCAAGTTGGTCTCGGTATCGTCGGGACGCAATTTAACCTCGGTTGCATCTATCAGGTATGTGTTAATAAACCCAATATCACCTACTTGTATTTTCTTCAATTCGACGATCTTCAATCTACATAATATAGTGAGGATAATTATAAATACATGCAATGAAGATCAGCTATATAGAGAGACTTAATGACAGAAGTAGTACTACTTATAGACAGTAGCAGGTGACCGTTGTTTTATCGAGGACCAATTGATTGAAAAACTGATAGAACTCCTCAAATGGAACAGGCAACAGGTCAATTCCAACGAGGTCATGCTCCGGTTTAACTCTCAAATACAAGTTATCCCTCCCCCCAGACTCTCTGCAGATTTTCAAGTACCAATCATGCAATCTTCGCATATTCGTTGATAGAGATCTTTCATTTTTGACGAGAGGCTTTTTGTACTCGTATCTTTCTATCTGCACTTCCAAGAAATCATAGTGTACATCGTCGGACGCGTAATCTGCAAGATTGGTATAACCGGGCACCATCCTCGGATCATTAGCGACCATGTCGCTAGACACCTTGAGCGGGGGGCACGATTGGTCCGCTTGTTCGCCGAGCTGGGCAATTTGTTTCCCAGCTCGCCCTTCTGCTAACCTCTGATCACTTTTAGTACTTCCCGACCGCTTCGCTGCTTAATATGTCTTTTGGATCATGCGGTCATAGTTGTCCTGCGGCTTACTTTGCGCTGGTTGCTTCAGGGCAGCAAGAGTGCGCTTTGCTTTCACCGCATCTATCTTCTCCTCCGGAGGTGGATGTCTCTGTGCTTTCAACCCTTCAAAAAAGTCCTTCACTTGGCCTTGAGCGATCTTCGTGTTTTCCTCGTCGGACCTCTCGTACGGTAACTTCTCTAGAGGCGTGAGAGAAGGACCGAATCTGCATCGCCTCCCGCCTCTGGCTGTACTGGTAGACGTCGCCGGACCAGACGAAGCGGCTGTCTTTTTTACTTGCTTACGCGCCGGAGCAGGAGCAGCCGGAGCGGCGGCAGGTCTCTTCCGCCCTTGCTGATTAGGCGGAGAAGGAGGAGCAGGCTGGCTGCTCGGGCGCGCCGGCGGCGAAGGAGGCGGAGTGCCGCCACGCGCCGGCGGCGAAGGAGGCGGAGTGCCGCCATGCGCCGGAGAAGGAGCCGGAGTGCCCTGATGGTCACTCGCCGGAGGAGGAGGCGGTGGAGGAGGCGGAGTGCCCTGACTCGCCGGAGGAGGAGGAGGAGGCGGAGGCGTCCAGTTGAGAATGGTGATTAGGTCCTTCCGCCTTCGGCATGGAGTCTTCAGTGAAGAACCCAGCCGAGTCTCCCCTTCACCGGTAGGGTGGTCAAGCTGGAGCTCCTCAAATCCCTCCGTTATTTCGTCGACCATCACCCTAGCATATCCTTCTGGAATCGGCCGGCAGTGAAAAGTGTCGTCGGGTCCAGAAGGATAAACAGAGCCAGCAGCCGCCTTGACCTTCAGATTCATCCACTGCGCCATAAGGTGGCAATTTTGTGCCTGCGTGATAGCATCCACAGGATTCCTGGCAGTAGCCGTCAAGGCAGGCTCTGGCTGAAGCAGCTAGGTGGAAGCCACGCTGCTTCTCCGCTGAGATGGCGGGGTAGCTTCGGGGGAAGCTTCGGCAATTCTTTTCTCCCGATTTGCTTCCCGTTCCTCTATCGCTTGTATTCTGGCCCGCAGCGCCTGGATTTCGGTCTGCTCCATTTTCTTCCTTTTGTCGTGGCATTTGTAGCCTCCTGCGTCCGGAAACCCAGCACGCCACGGAAGGGAGCCTGGCGTCCCTCGTGTCCGTCCAGGGCGCTCAGGATTCCCGAGGGCCATTGTCAGCTCGTCGTTCTCTCTGTCGGGGATGAACGTCCCTTCATGCGCTGCTTTGATATACTGTCGCATCTTCCTGAGTGGTGTTCCCAATTGCTTGTCCGTCCAAATGCACCACCCTGTTACAGGGTCCAAGGTTCCGCCAGCCCCGAAGAACCAAGTCCGGCAACGTTCTGGCCAGTGCATTGTCTCTGGTTTGATCCCTTTCTGAAGCATATCATTCTCAGCCTTGGCCCACTTAGGCCGGGCTACGAGGTAGCCGCCCGACCCCGTGCGATGGTGATGCTTCTTCTTCGCAGCATTTATCCGGTTTGTCTCCGACATCTTCTGACTCTTTTCCGACTTCTTATGGGCCACAAATGCGGGCCAGTCATCTTTGATCTTCTCATATATGCCCACGAATTCTGGAGTCTTTTTATCTTTGAAAAACGTATTCAGTTTTTTCTTCCATGCCCTGAATTGGTCTGCCATCTTCGAAAGTGCAGCAGACTTGATTAACTCCTCTTTAACTGGGTTCGCCGGATCAACCTCTCGCGGTAGGACGAAATTTGACTTCAGCTCAGTCCAAAGATCTTCTTTCTGCATATCAGTGACATAAGTCACCTGAGCATCGTTTGCAGCCGGCTTTAACCATTGATGGATGCTGATCGGGATCTTGTCCCTAACCAGAACCCCGCACTGATTAACAAATGCGTTCTTTGTCCGGATGGGTGCAATAGGCTCGCCGGAGCGCGAGATTTCTGAGATCTCAAACTTTTCATCCGGCCTCAACTTTTTCTTCGCTCCTCGTCTCTTTACCGAAGATTTGCTCGATCCGGAGGGCTAGAAAAAGGAACAAAGACGAGAGCTAATGAATGAATCAATTAACTAGTCAGCACATGCTTAACTAACATATATACCTCCTGGCCGGACTCGGTTCGATCACCGGAGCCAGCATCACGGTCTCCTTCTTGCACCGGCATTGGGTCACCGGAGCCGTCCTAACGGTCTACTTCTTCCATGTGCATTGGGTCACCGGATCCATCAATATCATAGCCTAGATCTTCCAGCTGCAGCTCTTTTTCGACCTGCTCATCGGTGTCGTTGAGAAACGACAAGACGGCATTTTGTCCGTGTGCGATTATGTCCATCAACATCGCTTCTTGTGCTAGGTCTCGGGTGTTGTCGTCCATTGTTTCTACAAATATTTACAACATGCCAATTATTATTCAAACATGATAGATGGATATATTAATGGCAAACGTAGAACTAGCTTCAACCCTCGACTGCTCGGCGATCCACAAACCCTAGACCCCCTCATGTCACATTTTTTCTAGTGTCAAAGGATTCAACAAAACCAATACTTCATCATTAGGCGAAAGTAACAGTAGCCTGATGGTACGAAGCTCTCCAAAGTTGTTTTGGAACGGAGTCCCCGGATAAGATAATTCGTAACAAAAGACGGATTATCCTATCAGGGACTTCGTTCCAGAACAACTTTGCATAACTTTGTACCAAAATGCCCCGGTTACTTCTGGCAAATGATGAAGTCATGGAATTCTTCAATACTTTGACACTAGCTAGGCAACCTCTCTCGACCCCTCGACCCCCGACTTCTCGGCGATCCACAACCCTAGTCCCCCTCATGTCACCTTTTGTCTAGTGTCAAATGATTCAACAAAACCAATACTTCATCATTAGGCGAAAGTAACAGTAGCATGATGGTACGAAGCTCTCCAAAGTTGTTTTGGAACGAAGTCCCTGATAAGATAATCCGTAACAAAAGACGGATTATCCTATCAGGAACTCCGTTCCAGAACATCTTTGCATAACTTCGTACCAACATGCCCCGGTTACTTCTGGCAAATGATGAAGTCATGGAATTCTTCAATACTTTGACACTAGCTAGGCAACCTCTCGACCCCCCCGACTTCTCGGCGATCCACAACCCTAGACACCCTCATGTCACATTTTGTCTAGTGTCAAAGGATTCAACAAACCAATACTTCATCATTAGGCGAAAGTAACAGTAGCATGATGGTACGAAGCTCTCCAAAGTTGTTTTGGAACGGAGTCCCAGATAAGATAATCCGTAACAAAAGACGGATTATCCTATCAGGAACTCCGTTCCAAAACATCTTTGCATAACTTCGTACCAAAATGCCCCGGTTACTTCTGGCAAATGATGAAGTCATGGAATTCTTCAATACTTTGACACTAGCTAGGCAACCTCTCTCGACCCCTCGACCCCCGACTGCTCGGCGATCCACAACCCTAGACCCCCTCATGTCACATTTTGTCTAGCTAGTGTCAAAGGATTCAACAAAACCAATACTTCATCATTAGGCGAAAGTAACAGTAGCATGATGGTACGAAGCTCTCCAAAGTTGTTTTGGAACGAAGTCCCAGATAAGATAATCCGTAACAAAAGACGGATTATCCTATCAGGAACTCCGTTCCAAAACATCTTTGCATAACTTTGTACCAAAATGCCCCGGTTACTTCTGGCAAATGATGAAGTCATGGAATTTTTCAATACTTTGACACTAGCTAGGCAACCTCTCTCGACCCCTCGACCCCCGACTGCTCGGCGATCCACAAACCCTAGACCCCCTCATGTCACATTTTGTCTAGCTAGTGTCAAAGGATTCAACAAAACCAATACTTCATCATTAGGCGAAAGTAACAGTAGCATGATGGTACGAAGCTCTCCAAAGTTGTTTTGGAACGAAGTCCCAGATAAGATAATCCGTAACAAAAGACGGATTATCCTATCAGGAACTCCGTTCTAGAACATCTTTGCATAACTTCGTACCAACATGCCCCGGTTACTTCTGGCAAATGATGAAGTCATGGAATTCTTCAATACTTTGACACTAGCTAGGCAACCTCTCTCGACCCCTCGACCCCCGACTGCTCGGCGATCCACAACCCTAGACCCCCTCATGTCACATTTTGTCGAGTCAAAGGATTCAACAAAACCAATACTTCATCATTAGGCGAAAGTAACAGTAGCATGATGGTACGAAGCTCTCCAAAGTTATTTTGGAATGGAGTCCCAGATAGGATAATTCGTAACAAAAGACGGATTATTCTATCAGGAACTCTGTTCCAGAATATCTTTGCATAACTTTGTACCAAAATGCCCCGGTTACTTCTGGCAAATGATGAAGTCATGGAATTCTTCAATACTTTGACCCCCGACTGCTCGGCGATCCACAACCCTAGACCCCCAACTGCTAGGCAACCTCTCGACCCCTCGACCTTCGGCCTCTCGGTCCCTCGACGACCCTCGACCACGGCCCCCCCTAATGTCGAAGTTATCGGGGAGTAGGGTGTATATCGACATAGACATATCCGATAAAAAAAAGAGGAAGAATAAGAAAAAAAGAACCGCTAGAGGAGAAGATCGAAGAAAAAAAAGAAAAAAAAGGAGAAGAAGAAAGGAATAGAGGAGAAGAAGAGAGAAAGGAATTCTTCTCCTCTATTCCTTTCTTCTTCTCCTTTTTTTCTTTTTTTTTCTTCTTCTTATTTATTTCTCCTCTTCTTCCTCTCCTCTTCTTCTTTCTTTCCTCTTTCTTATTTTCTTCTTTCCTATCCTTCTTTTTCTAAATATATTTGTAACTTTTGCATATATAAAACTTTCTATATGTATTTAGCATATATAAACAAAAAATATATAGCCACATACACATATATATACATCACATACACACATCACATATATACAGCAACTTCCTAAGAAAAAATATATTTATATACACATACATATATATTTAGCAAATTCCTTAGAAAAAAAATTATATACACATACATATATATACAGCAACTATATATACAGCAATTTATATAAACATAAAAAAAAATACACATATATACATATATACACAGCAACTATATATATATACAGCAATTTTATATAGACATAAAAAAAAGGGAGCCCTCACATCGCGCGGCGGGGCTGGGCGGCGCGACGGCGGCGGGGCGGGGCGGCGACGAGGCGGCGTCGGGGCGCGGCGGCGCGACGGCGGCGGGGCGGGGCGCGCGGCGCGACGGCGACGGGCCGGGGCACGACGACGGCGCGGGGCGGGGCGGAACGGGGTCGCGGGGCGGGGCGACGGCGACGAGGCGGCGTCGGGGCGGCGTTGGGGGCGACGGCGACGGCGACGGGGCGACGGGGGCGACGGCGACGGCGACGGGGCGACGGGGGCGTGGAAGGAGAGGGAGGCGTCGGGGGGCGCGGAAGAAGGAAACTGCCCAAAATTTTGCAAGTCCTGGTTATATAGGAGTTGTATTAGTCCCGGTTTCAACCACCAACCGGGACTAATGCCACCCTTTAGTCCCGGTTGCTGCCACCAACCGGGACTAAAGGCCTTGCTGCGGTGCGGTGGGAAGTTTAGTCCCACCTCGCTAGTTGAGAGAGGCCTGCACCAGTTTATAAGCCCCGCTGCCTCTCTCCTCTCGAACTCCTCTAAACTGCAGGCCTAAGGGCCTAAACTGACACTGCTTTGCCTGTGGGCTTGCTGGGCTTACTACGGGCCTGAATCCTGGCCCATGGTTGGGTTTCTAGTCGTATTCAGGCCGTGTGGGCCTAGTAGGTGGCTTTTTAATTTTTTTCTTTGTTGCTTTATTTTTTAGTTTTGTTTCTACTTTCAACAAAATACTTACTGTTGCTATTTTTATTTATTTGTTTTCTTTGTTGCTTTATTTATTTGATTTTGTTTCTACTTACAAAAAAATACTTATTGTTGCTATTTTTTTTCAAGTTTTTTTGTTTTGTTTTCTGCATTATTTATTTTCTTTTGTTTTTTGCTTTATTTTTTACTTCTTTCTGGTAAAACCAATTACAAACTTTCTGTTAGTGCAAGTAGTATTCAAATTTGAATAGTTTAAATTTGAAATTATTTGTTTTCTTTGTTGCTTTATTTATTTTATTTTGTTTCTACTTACAATGAAATACTTATTGTTGCTATTTCTTATTTTTTTGCAAGTTTTTTTTGTGTTCTGCATTATTTATTTTCTTTTATTTTTTGTTTTATTTTTTAATTCTTTCTGGTAAAACCAATTACAAACTTTCTGTTAGTGCAAATTTGAATAGTACAAACGGACAATGGTATCATACTCGTTTGTTACAAAGTTGGCATGGTATCATCATAATAGTTGCGGAAAAAACTCTTCACTTTTTCTTCGCTTGTGTCATTTGCTTATTGCGCCGTAACCATGGATAATCTTCATCGTTTATCAGGATGCTTGGGTCAGCCTTGACTTTGAAGGGAGGAATTTCATGAAACTTTTCATAATCTTCAGACATGTCTGTCTTGCCCTCCACTCCCGGGATGTCCCTTTTTCCTGAAAGAACTATGTGGCGCTTTGGCTCATCGTATAATGTATTCGCTTCCTTATCTTTTCTTTTTCTCGGTCTGGTAGACATGTCCTTCACATAGATAACCTGTGCCACATCACTGGCTAGGACGAACGGTTCGTCAATGTATCCAAGATTTTTCAGATCCACTGTTGTCATTCCGTACTGTGGGTCTACCTGTACCCCGCCTCCTGACAGATTGACCCATTTGCACTTAAACAAAGGGACCTTAAAATCATCTCCATAGTCAAGTTCCCATATGTCCACTATGTAACCATAATATGTGTTCTTTCCCCTCTCGGTTGTTGCATCAAAGCGGACACCGCTGTTTTGGTTGGTGCTCTTTTGATCTTGGACAATCGTGTAAAATGTATTCCCATTTATCTCATATCCTTTGTAAATCAATACAGTCGAAGATGGTCCCCTGGACAACAAGTACAACTCATCACAAACAGTGTTGTCACCTCTGAGACGTGTTTCCAACCAACTGCTGAAAGTCCTGATGTGTTCATGTGTAATCCAGTCGTCGCACTGCTCCGGGTGTTTGGAGCGCAGACTGTTCTTGTGTTCATCGACATACGGGGTCACCAATGTAGAGTTCTGTAGAACTGTGTAATGTGCTTGAGACCAAGAATATCCGTCTCTGCATATTATTGAGTCCCTTCCAAGCGTGCCTTTTCCAATCAGTCTCCCCTCGTACCGCGATTTAGGGAGACCTATCTTATTAAGGCCAGGAATGAAGTCAACACAAAACCCGATGACATCCTCTGTTTGATGGCCCATGGAGATGCTTCCTTCTGGCCTTGCGTGGTTACGGCCATATTTCTTTAGGACTCCAATGAACCTCTCAAAGGGGAACATATTGTGTAGAAATACGGGCCCCAGAATGACAATCTTGTCGACTAGATGAACTAGGACGTGTGTCATGATATTGAAGAAGGATGGTGGGAACACAAGCTCGAAACTGACAAGACATTGCGCCACATCACTCCTTAGCCTTGGTACGATTTCTGGATCGATCACCTTCTGAGAGATTGCATTGAGGAATGCACATAGCTTCACAATGGCTAATCGGACGTTTTCCGGTAGAAGCCCCCTCAATGCAACCGAAAGCAGTTGCGTCATAATCACATGGCAGTCATGAGACTTTAGGTTCTGGAACTTTTTCTCTGCCATATTTATTATTCCCTTTATATTCGACGAGAAGCCAGTCGGGACCTTCATACTGAGAAGGCATTCAAAGAAGATTTCTTTCTCTTCTTTCATAAGAGCATAGCTGGCAGGACCTTCATACTGCTTCGGAGGGATGCCGTCTTTTTCATGCAAACGTTGCAGGTCCTCCCGTGCCTCAGCTGTATCTTTTGTCTTTCCATACACGCCCAAGAAGCCTAGCAGGTTCACGCAAAGGTTCTTCGTCACGTGCATCACGTCGATTGAAGAGCGGACCTCTAGGTCTTTCCAGTAGGGTAGGTCCCAAAATATAGATTTGTTTTTCCACATGGGTGCGTGTCCCTCATCGTCATTCGGAACAGCTAGTGCGCCGGGGCCCTTTCCAAAGATTACGTGTAAATCATTGACCATAGCAAGTATGTGATCACCGGTACGCATGGCGGGCTTCTTCCGGTGATCTGCCTCGCCTTTGAAATGCTTGCCTTTCTTTCGACATTGATGGTTGGTCGGAAGAAATCGACGATGGCCCAGGTACACATTCTTCCTGCACTTGTCCAGGTATATACTTTCAGTGTCATCTAAACAGTGCGTGCATGCGTGGTATGCTTTGTTTGTCTGTCCTGAAAGGTTACTGAGAGCGGGCCAATCGTTGATGGTCACGAACAGCAATGCCTTTAGGTCAAATTCCTCCTGTTTGTGCTCATCCCACGCACGTACACCGTTTCCATTCCACAGTTATAAAAGTTCTTCAACTAATGGCCTTAGGTACACATCAATGTCGTTGCCGGGTTGCTTAGGGCCTTGGATGAGAACTGGCATCATAATGAACTTCCGCTTCATGCACATCCAAGGAGGAAGGTTATACATACATAGAGTCACGGGCCAGGTGCTGTGATTGCTGCTCTGCTCCCCGAAAGGATTAATGCCATCCGCGCTTAAAGCAAACCATACGTTCCTTGCGTCCTTTGCAAACTCCTCCCAGTACTTTCTCTTGATTTTTCTCCATTGCGACCCGTCAGCGGGTGCTCTCAACTTCCCGTCTTTGTTACGGTCCTCACTGTGCCATCGCATCAACTTGGCATGCTCTCTGTTTCTAAACAAACGTTTCAACCGTGGTATTATAGGAGCATACCACATCACCTTCGCAGGAACCCTCTTCCTGGCGGGCTCGCCATCAACATCACCAGGGTCATCTCGTCTGATCTTATACCGCAATGCACCGCATACCGGGAATGCGTTCAGATCGTTGTATGCACCGCGATAAAGGATGCAGTCATTAGGGCATGCATGTATCTTCTGCACCTCCAATCCTAGAGGGCATACGACCTTCGTTGCTGCGTATGTACTGTCGGGCAATTCGTTATCCTTCGGAAGCTTCTTCTTCAATATTTTCAGTAGCTTCTCAAATCCTTTGTCAGCCACAGCATTCTCTGCCTTCCACTGCAGCAATTCCAGTACGGTACCGAGCTTTGTGTTGCCATCTTCGCAATTGGGGTACAACCCTTTTTTGTGATCCTCTAACATGCGATCGAACTTCAGCTTCTCCTTTTGACTTTCGCATTGTGTCCTTGCATCGACAATGACCCGGCGAAGATCATCATTTGGTTCCTCTTGATCTTCAGCAGCTTCACCCGTTGCAGCATCATTGGGCACATCGTCTGGTTCCTCTTGATCTTCACCAGCTCCCCCCATTGCAGCATCACCGTATTCAGGGGGCACATAGTTGTCATCGTACTCTTCTTCTTCGCCGTCTTCCATCATAACCCCTATTTCTCCGTGCCTCGTCCAAACATTATAGTGTGGCATGAAACCCTTGTAAAGCAGGTGGGAGTGAAGGATTTTCCGGTTAGAGTAAGACATCGTATTCACACATTTAGTGCATGGACAACACATAAAACCATTCTGCTTGTTTGCCTCAGCCGCATTTAGAAACTCACGCACGCCCTTAATGTACTCGGAGGTGTGTCTGTCACCGTACATCCATTGCCGGTTCATCTGCGTGCATTTATATATAATTAAGTGTGTCAAAAACCATTACAGAACATCATAAATAGATAATTAAGTTACCAAATGAAAAAAAGTTCATCATCACATTAAAACCAAAGTACATACATATATAGTTCTCATCTAACAACATATAGCTCTCCATACACATCGAAACTATGTAAAACATTTCAACGCGAAAACAAATGCTATCATAATCGCAACCAAGGTAACAATTGATCCAACGGCATAATGATACCAAGCCTCGGTATGAATGGCATATTTTCTAATCTTTTTAATCTTCAACCGCATTGCATCCATCTTGATCTTGTGATCATCGACGACATCCGCAACATGCAACTCCAATATCATCTTCTCGTCCACAATTTTTTTTATTTTTTCCTTCAAGAATTTGTTTTCTTCTTCAACTAAATTTAACCTCTCGACAATAGGGTCCATCTTGATCTTGTGATCATCGATAACTTCCGCAACATGCAACTCCAATTCCATCTTTTCCTCCTCCATTTTTTCCAATTTTTTCTTTAACGAAATGTTTTCCTCTTCAACTAAATTTAACCTCTCGACAAGAGGGTCGGTTGGAATTTCCGGTTCAACTACCTCCTAGACATAATAAAACATCTATGCATGTCAGGTTGGTCGGCATAACTATCATAAGCACTAAAACAAATAGTTATAAAT
The DNA here is from genome assembly GCA_902687465.1 of Secale cereale. Classification (NCBI taxonomy): domain Eukaryota; kingdom Viridiplantae; phylum Streptophyta; class Magnoliopsida; order Poales; family Poaceae; genus Secale; species Secale cereale. The sequence continues at coordinate 866,752,113 of LR738713.1, read as the reverse complement.
TAAAGATAATATACCACATCCGAATCGTAGACCGGACGAGGGCTCACGTGGGCGGATATCAAAACCATCGCACTATATAATAACAAGCAATAATAAACGTAAGAAAATTAGACAAATATCTATCTAAAGCAATAATAAAAGTAAGAAAAGCATGGACATAACAAGAGGCTCACCACGGTGGTGCCGGTGACGAGATCGGCGGGGGCGATCGACGGCGGTGAAGACGGGGACGGGACGTGACGGACCGCTAAACCTAGACAAATCTCGGAGAAAATAGAGCTTCGAGAGGAGAAAAGATTAACTAGTGTGGCTCGGGCATTCCACCGAACACGTTGTGTGCATAGAAGGTGAGCTAGAGCACCACTAACCCCTCTCCCCCTCGGCCAGAAAAAAAAACAGAGCAGTGAGCTCTGCTCTTGAGTGAGGGGGTTTATATAGGCAACTCACTGGTCCCGGTTGGTGCTACAAACCGGGACTAAAGAGGTGCCTTTGGTCCCGGTTCATAACACCAACCGGGACAAATAGTGGTGGGCCAGGAGCAAGAGCCATTGGTCCCGGTTTTTAGCTCCAACCAGGACCAATAGGTCCAGACAAACCGGGACCAATGGCCCACGTGGCCCGGCCGGCCCCCTGGGCTCACGAACCGGGTCCAGTACCCCCATTGGACCCGGTTCTAGATTGAACCGGGGCTAATGGGCTGGACCAATGCCCTGTTTTCTACTAGTGTAGGTACGTTTTGACACTTAAATCAAAACATGATTAGCTTTGCTAATGGCTCTTTTCTTCATCATCATCACACAGAATACAACACCTAGTTCGGTCTCCGTGTCCAATTCACTTAGCAGTGTATCGTTGTCCAACTCATGCCACAGTGCACCAGTGTCTAACTCAGGCAACAGTGTCCAACTCACGCAACAGTGCACGAGTGTCCAACTCGAGTACCATTGTACGAGTGATCAACTCATGCAATAGTGTCCGAGTGTCCAACTCAAGTACCATTGTGACATTGTGCAACTCACTTACAGTAAAGAAGGTAGTCATGAAAAACTTAGTCCACTCCAAAAGCTAAAAAGTAATAACATTAATTCATTGTAAGGAATATTTTTTGTAAGATTTATCTTTGTCTTCTTCAGTTCTCTTGATTTTTTAGCACGTTCTATTTGTTAAAAAACTTTATAATTTTCCTTACAAGGAATATTTGTAGAAACATAGAATAACAGATAAAATGATTATTTACCACACATAGTACCTAATAATATATAATTTCAAATTTAATTAGGTTTTCCAATTTAGAATAAACTAGGTATTTGTGAAATAATCTCAAAGAAAGATATCAATGTTGACGCCCGTGTAGGAGAAAAGAACTACATGGTGTCTATCACTGTAGCAGATCGTCATGCCGTTAGCGACTTTTATTGATATACGGTGGTACGGTCCACAAAAGGCATTTTCTCGAGCGAGCAACACAACTACGTAACGCAAAGTCACACGAAAATCAATTCAGAACAATAGCTGCCCACATCCTTTTCGAGTACGGGAACTTATGCTGGGTCCTCAAGTTTGTTAGGCCTACATGGGAGTGTTCACACACGAACACATCACTATGTACCCTCGACGCCGGGGGGCAGCTCACGTCGAAGGAGACCCGACCGGAAGCGCGGTACACAAGCAGTCCGACGGGTGCTTTTGCAGACCCGAAAGCCCACACGTCCGGAAGGGACCCCATCAGGGCGCGTGGCGGCTATGGGCTGCCCTAGGTCGTCCTGATCGCGCCTAGGGCCTTGTGAATCACTGCCCTCCTTCACAAAGAATGAATGAGGAATGAGGAAGAAGAACAAGGGAGAGATATAAAGGTAAAGATAAAGGATGATATATTGATATGTTCGATTCGGTGTTGTTCAGTCGGCCGTCACCTCCTACATACTCCCTCCGTTCCTAAATATAAGGTGTATTAGTTTTTCAAATAGTCAAACGTAACCTATGTTTGACCAACTTTATAGCAAAATATATAAAGATTTACAACACTAAATATATAAAATATGAAAATATACTTCATGGGCAATCTAGTGATAATGGTTTGGTAGTCTAGACATTGATATTTTTGTCTATAAACTTGGTCAAAGTTAGACAAGTTTAATTTTTTGAAAAAATAATACACCTTATATTAAGGAACGGAGTGAGTATATGTGAGGCGACTGGACTTTCCGTACAAGAAAAGGACTCAAGTCACGTCCAAAGCATCAAAAGTTGCCCTAACTCGGACTATGAGGGCCGGAACGTCCGGCCCGGCCAAAAACTTCCGGGCTCAAATTATATCAAGTAGCCCTCTTGCCCTGAATCAGCAGGTCGCATATGACTTCAGATCACGATGGTACGAAAAGCAAAGTTGTAGATCTTGAAGCGGAGAACTCCTTTGTTGATTACTTTTCATCCGATATGATCTTGATGTTGAATTCGGGCCAACAAATGAGCAAATAATATTGAATTCCTGTTTTCTGGGCGCACCGCGTGCAAACTTTCTGTTTTGCACCGAGCCTCCCCGAAAGTTGCCCAGAACTTCTGGAGCAGACTTCTGCAGCGCACTGTTTTGGCTCTAACTTTTACATACGAACTATTATTGAGACGATTTGTTATATCAAAATCAACCGTTTCGATGAGATGAAGACAATTCGTGTAGAAAGTTTCCTCACATGAGTCAGTCTTGGGGGCATAATTGGCCGAACAGTTCTCTGCACACAAAATCCTAGTACTTTGAGCACAACTTTGGCCTTCGAGATGAGATCGGATGGCCCTGGCCCAAACTTAAAATATGTTCATGTCGACACAATGAAACTTATTCATGTATATCACTCCCTTATTTGAGGCCATCTAACTAATGTTTTCTTCCGTGCCAAAATCTGATGTCAACACATGCCCCCCTATTTTTCGGCAAAGCATGTGTGCCGAAAAATAGTTTGCACCTAGCTTGTTCTAAGGACGACGTCAGCACTCCATCGACCATTTTGGATGTTCTTAGGATGAAAAGTATACATGGGCCATCTTTACTCTTAGGGCGATAATTGTGTATCGGCCATTTAGATTAGCAACAAAAGTGTAGCTAATCGGACGTATGATGATTTGGTAGTACCCTTTCATGATGTAAGAAATTATATTCCATCCACTGATTAAAATAAGTGCATGGTGGGTAACCAATCGTACCTAATGATGAAGTCCATGGTATAGGCATTAATGACATAGTTGAAGAATATGGATATTGTTTGAACCGACGATTTTGATGCGCAAACCTTCGGCTTGGTTGTTCAGAGCTTTTACTCATCTCTTTCTTTGCATTTGCCACACTTTTTTCCATTGGAAGCTTGCGTATTATTCTTGTTGATAGAAATTCCTTTGGGAACTCATGCCATGTTCCTCTTTTCAAGTTCTTGTGCACTTAGCTTTTGCAATTTCTTCTTTTGCCAACACGATGATATGTGTGGGCGCCCCGACTATTGATTTTGTTTGAAGCAATGATAATTCTTGTTTTACCTTGTGCACTCTCAACTTCTTCTCTTCAGATTTGACACATGATTGACTTGCCTCATTGCCTTTAGTAGCCAATGTCAACACTTTAATTGGCTCCTTTTCATTTGAGATCATATCGAAAGTGGCACTCTTACAACTATCTCTTTTAACGTGGTAGACTTGCTCAACCACCTCCTTATTCTTCCTAGTGCTCCTGACCGATTCTTTTTGAGTGGAACGGTCTTTAACATTTGATTCTTTATTGAATGTGGGCCTTTGTGGAGCTGCATGGTCTTTGTGAGATGTTCTAAATTAAGATGGGGAATGTGCACTGGAACCATACATGTCCCATGATGAATATGGATAAAAAATAGCATAGGAGGTATCAATGGCATTGGCGGCCCAAAATATGGACATGAATATGATGCATTGAAATTTCCTTTTTGCCAATACCGGTCCTCAGTTTTGCGCATAGGATGTGATCTTGATGCTTTTGAATTACTTGTCCGATAAGCAATCTTCTCCTCACTTATATTATGATATTTTTCCAATAGTTGCGTGAAAGTGACTTTCAGCTTTTTACCTTTGTGGTTACCTTGGCCTTTGCTTGCATGGAACTTTGGATTTTTTTGTTGTTGCCCCCAAGTACTTGCTGTCTTCATTGCAACTTTAATATAATTTCTCCCTCAAGAATATTATCATTGTGCTCTTGAACAACATCCTTACTTGAAAGCTTGATCCCATTATCTGTAGTTTTTACCTTCTCATGTTTTAATATATCGACCTGAAGTAACAAATGCGGAGCATCCTAAGGACATCACCCTTCTGATGCGGGGCATCCTAAGGACATCACCATGTCAAGAGTCCGTTTGGCAAGTGACACGTGCGACATCTACTTCTCATACATAAAGGTGAATCATCTCCTTTACACGTGTTCATTTGACCCCTTCGAGGATGGTATACTACTTGACACTCCACTCGTTTGCATGCATAGGTATCGTCGGAGCTTCACGGATGATGAGGAGGAGTGCAAGCACCAAGGAACACCTATACCATCCGCGAGGAAAGCTTGGAAGCGAAGACGGGGCGGCTGAAGTTACAGCCGCTGGACATCCGGCACCTCAGCAGCCGCCGGACATCCGGCCTTCAGCCCGGAAATCCGGCGCTAGCAACAGAACCGCACCCGTGGCTTGGCCCCGCTAGCCCGGACATCTGGGCATTACCCCGGACATCCGGCGCAACCGCCGGACATCCGGCCTTGCCTGCGTGCATGTATCCAGGCCGATGCCCATGTACCCGTTTCACCCCTCACTTACCCCTTCATGACCCTAGACTATATATACTCCTCCACCTCCACCATTTTAGGGTTAGCAAATGTGATAGCTCATTTTAGACTAGAGCTTTGCTCATCCATTACGGATCTGCTCCACGAGAGAGACCGCGGCCCCTCTACGGAGAAGATCCACCTTGGATTCAAGACCCCTAAACGGGAAGATCCTTCGCGGATTCAAGACCTCCTCTTGGAGATGAACTCTACCTTGTATCTTTCCCTTTGTTGTTCATGTACCTTGTGATCTTGTGTGTTTGATTGTCTAGTGGATGTGTAATTGGACTTGTTCTTGAGTGTTTTCCCTTGTGATTTCTCCTTGTTCGTCCCCGTGTTCATCGTGTTCCTCGAGGGATACCTCTTTTTCATGAAAGATCGGCCTAGAATCGGGTTGACCCCGCATCATATGGTATCATGAGCCTTGGTTCATCACGAATTTGAAGCCTCTCCACCGTTTTCTAGCCTTGTTTTGTTGTGTTCTTCCCCAAATTTCGAAAATCCGCACCAAAAATAGCCCCAATAATTTTTGTGATCTGTTGGTTTGATGATATTTTGTTGATTTTGATCTGTGGATTTGCTTGGTTTCAAGTGGATCTAGCATTTTCCCAAGTTTCCCCATCTTTTCTCCACAAAATCCGTCAAATTGTGCCCCCAAAATCATCAAATTCCGCCCCCAAACGAGTTCGGAAGTCCCAATCCCGATCTGGAATCGTCGGGCCGGACATCCGGGCCATTGGGCCGGACATCCGGCCCCTGGAGGGCAAAATCCCGCGCGGTTCTGGACATCAGGTCCCGGATTTCCGGACCCGACCCCGGATGTCCGGCCCCTGGGAATTCAGCCACCCGTGTTTCACCGTTTTGTCCATAACTAATTCATCCGAACTCCGATTTCGACGTTCTTGAGCTCGTTTTGAAGCTCTTGACATCCCCCATAACACAAAAATACCATCATCATCATTTGACTCCATCATATATTGTGGATTTTGGCATCTTTGCCTAGGGCTTCCACCATATCATCCGCATAACCAGCACCGACTTCCGCAACCTAACCATTTTGAATCCCCATAGCATTTGTGGTTGCTTGAGTAGTGATTTGAGTCTCCTAAGGTGTTTAGGATACTTAGGGACCATTTCTTCTTCATCAACCACCACCACCACTTCCGCATAGCCTAGTCCACCTTACATAGCAAACCCAACTTAACCAAATTTTGTTCGAGCTTGTTTGAGTTGTGGCTTGTGTCTCCTAAGGTGTTTCGGCTACTTAGGGACCGTGACTTCAACTCCGACACTATGTATAGCCCATCATACACTTCCACCACCATAACCCATTTTGACCGGGTTTCCACCAAAAATTCCGCAACCACCACCGCTTGTCCGCTACCATCATTTGACATTTGTCCTTGAGATTTTGAGTTGTGGTTTTTCCGTTTCCTAAGGTGTTTCGACTAATTAGGAAAGGGTCTACATCAAGAGAACCACCACTCCTCATCGACACGGACGGTAACTTTGACGACATCTTTGTATATTCCCTTGCAATTGCATTGTTAACCCCTAGCTCATTTTGCGTCACTTGCCTATCGAGACTTGCCTTTGAGTATTGCCGGCAATGTTACTTGTGCACATTAGTGATCATCGATACGCTCTTCCATTGCATATATACCATATCATATTGGTATCATCATATCATCCCTTGTGTCACAAGATTGTTCCCGCATATACACAATTGCTATCTTGGTTTGTGCATTTCGCATCGTGGCCATACAAAAAAAAAGAATAAGCTTTTAAGCAAAGAAAAAAAAAGAAAGACAAAGAAGCTTGTAAGCAAGAGCCATAGCATCACAAAATATCATATCATACTAGATCATCTTGGATCATCTTGTGCTAAAAGCACCGGAACATCATACATACATAACATACTTGTGATAGGAAGTCGCTACATTTTGTCTCATATAGGTAGTGCACAAGTTCGTATCTGCCTATTGAGCAATCGGCTAGCGTCTCTCTAGTGTTGTGCGACAAGAGCATTTTCCGTGGATTCCACACTTTCAGCCCAATCCTTGGTTGCACAACCACATTTATCTATCCGTGCGTGTGTTTCCGTGTGCCACTCCTTGCTATTGGTCTACTTGTTTCACTTGCAAATTTGTGAATCTCTTTCAACTTTATTGACTCTTGCTAACATTTTGCATTAAATTTTTGTGCCACTTATCCTAACCAAGCCACTCGATAAGCTTTACTTGATAGGTGTGAGTGAACAAGTCCGGTACCTATTCCACTATTCTTTCATTTCACATTGAGTGAAACGGGATACATCCTCAACGTTGGGAAAAGGTAACTTGGTATTGTTTATCTCATATCCTACTCACCTTTGCTTGAGTCTTGTGATGGATAGGTGCTAGGTGGCTTCTCACCCCTCGTTGGTTACCCCAAGTGGAAGGTTTGAGATGCAGTGTAGCAGAAGTTTTCCCTTGGCAATACCAATGATCGTTTTCCCTGAGACTCCCTGTTTCAACAAGAAGGTGTCAACTGCTAACGGCGCCAGATATTAGCAATCAACGTGGACCTGCACACAGATACAAATAGCTTTGCTCCCAACGAGTACAGAGAGGTTGTCAATCCCTCCGGCCTTGTAGTTTACAAAGGATCAAACGCAAGTGATAGTAGTGATAGATATAATGCAATAGTAAGTAAAAGCAGAAAGTAAATAGCGGATGTGATCGATGATGGTAATATGGACCGGAGTCTCATGATGTTCACTAGTGATGTCTCTCTCCCAAAAGACGATAAAACAGCTATGTGAGGTAAACGAATTACAGCTGGGCAATTGACAGGACCATTTGCGCAAACCAATGCTGACTACATTGGAAGAAAGGTTGAGGTTCAAAGCATGGGCGGTACGCCGAGGTAAGTAGACCGAAATCCATCTGCATCTACTACTAATCATCCACCATGAGATATCTATCCAGAACATCTAGCTGGTATTAAGTTGCGAGTCCCACCCATAGTGTAAACTCAAAGAAACAGACAACTGCATTAAAAGAACCATGCGTAAAGTAAACAGTCCTTGCACCCGCGGGCACAAGCACCGTTGTTTTCCCCCTTGTGGCAACAACACATCCCCTATACTCATGTTTCTGTCACTCAAACTAGTCATCGAGGGGCATGAACCCACAATCGAGCATAACGTTCCCTCTTGGAGTCACTACCTATTACTTGGCCAAAGCAATAAATAACAACGGAGAACATGCAAGAATTACTTACGAACATAAATATAAAAGAGGTGAATCAAATATATTACTCAAGCACAATCTGAACATAATCTCATAATCCATCGGATCCCAGCAAACTCATCATAGCAACAGCATAAGGATTACATATGTGCCTCGATCATGTAGGGCAGCTCACGAGGACTAATTAGTGAAGCACAAGAACGGGATGAGAACATCACATAGCTACTGGTCATGGACCCATGGTCCAAGGGAGACTACTCACAACTCATCTGGGAGGCGTCCATGGTGGTGGAGAAGCTCCCGGTGGTGATCCTCCCCTCCAGCAGGGTGCCGGGAAGAGTTCTCCTGGTGCTCCCGATCTTGGAAGCGGCGGCGGCGGCGGAACAGAGATGAGATCGCGAAAAAGAGTTCCCATCTCGAGGGTTTCGGGAGACGCTTTAAATATATGCCAAAGGGGGGCATCAGCGGAGCCTCGGGGGGCCCAGGCGCCCCCCCGGCGTGGCCCAGGGGGGGCGCCACCAGGGCGCCTGGAGCCCTGGTGCCCCCCCCCCCCCGGCTGTACTTCGGGCGCACGGTAGTTTCTGGAACGCTGATTTTTTATATAATTTTTCTGGATTTTTCCTGGCAGTTCTCGTAACGTGAAAACCTGAAATACAAAAACAGCCGAAAACAGAAACTGGCACTGGGGTGCACTGAGTTAATAGGTTAGTCCAAATATGATCAAAAGTGTAGGGAAGTGTATGAATAACATAGCAATATCACCCAAAAGAGGCGTGGAGCAAGCAGAAATTATAGTTACGTTTTGGACGTATCAACATCCCCAAGCTTAATCCCTGCTCGTCCTCGAGTAGGTAAATGATAACAAGAATAATTTCTGTGGTGACATGCTATTAACCATATAGGACTTTTTCATAGTCATATGGCAAAAGCTTACTGAGACAATGAATCTATAGTAATTAAGTCGCCTCATGAGAAAATCACAAAGAACTGAAAGTTTTACAATATGATATTGAAACATCAAATAGATTTGTAATGAACATGATGTGCAAATATGATAAAGTGATATCTAGCTTGCCCCCTTTAGTGAAGCAAAACATAAATGCAGGGGCACCTTCAAGGTTTAAGTGACGACTAGATACAATGATTTCAAAATAAACGATATCAGAATCATGCAAAAGACAATGCTACTTTGGGACAATGCACATTACACTCAGAATGACAATCATGCTCTCAGTAGTTGGTGCTTTTAAAAGAAGGTGGAGACTCTCGAACCGTGGCTTTTGTTGGCAAGGTTGAAAACCCGTAGTCGGAAACAAAGACAAAACATGTACCAGAGCTCTTGGCTTTAAAAACAGAGGTAATACTTATTTTTTTGATTATGCATGTTTCGTCAACGAATGCTAGCAGACAACTCAATCACTTTTTGAGATGGACAAGTTTCGAGGAATGGCTCCCGAATGAGGACGATCACATCCTCTTAATCTCCTTTGTTTATCATTGCCAAAGTTTTCTGATTTCTCATGAACAAAGCGTGAAGGAGGGTTTGTTTGTTATATTAATTTTGAGCCGGGCGCACTCAATGCCAGTTCCTTCTCGTATTATGGGTTTGCACATTATACATGCAATCCCGGGGTGAAACTTGTCCAACTTAAAAAGATCATGAATTAACCACTACTTCCTCATGAACTTACAATAGAGGCACAAAATAAGAATGCTTTTTTTTCTTAGAATAATTTCGAGATGGCACATGCAAGTCTCTGTTAGGAATGGCAGGTAAATATCATGTAGGAAGATATGGTGGACTCATAAGGGATAACTGGATTAAAAGGATGTGGATGCACAAGCAGTCAGTCCGCTTAGTACAGGCGAAGGTTAGCAAAAGACTAGGAGCGACCAACTAAGAGAGCTATGACGGTCATAATCATGCAGAGCGACAAAGCAACATTGAATCAGGCATGGAAGTTATATCGCTACTCAGAAACAAAAGATCATCAAGGCTTGACAGACTTTCTTTACAGTCTTAAATATGCGTGAGCATACGCCAAGTCAATCAAAATAAATTCTCAAAGGAAGATATTACTAAACCATACCACATCATAGGCAAACAAATCATGTTGGTAGTCCAATAACACATTGGAAACCTCCCAGCTATTTGAGACCAACCATAAGAAAACATGAACTACTAAGCGCCATTATGCACGTAGCATCTTTATCATAGACATATCAACCAATGCAACGGAAGCAAACTCTCTTAATAAGATAAGCATGATAACTAAAGAGAGTTCAAGCAACCAACTAAACAAAAGCTCTTTAAAAGATAAGCATGAATACTAAGAGCAGAACATGATAGTAGCTATTGAAAGACAAAGAACACACACAGCAAAGATAGACATGAAAATTCTATGTTATGTTCTAGGTAGAAGTGGAGCGTTTTTCTCTCCCACATAAAGAAAGCTGAGTTCCGACTCGTTATGAAAAACTAAAAAGGAAACTAAAAACAAGACGCTCCAAGCATAGCACATAACACATGAAGTGATAAAAATATAGTGGAACGAAAGACGAACTGATAATGTCGATGGAGAAGGGGATGCACAGGGGCATCCCCAAGCTTAGACGCTTGAGTCTCCTTGAATATTTCTTGGGGGTGCATGGGGGCATCCCCAAGCTTGAGCGCTTGACACTCCTGAATCTTTTTATCATCTTCCCTCGCACACTTGAAAACTCCCTTCATACATAACTCATCATAATCTGATTAGAGAGGTTAGTACCCATAATAAAATAATTATACCTTGCTGGAAATAAATATATTCTTGAAGGTCTACTGTTTCTCAAGAATGCCAAAAGGTTTTTGCAAAGAAAAAGCAAGCTCTAGGTTTGCAAAATGAAGGAAAGGCAAAACAGGACAGAATCTGTGAAAAACAGAACATCATGTAGTAAATGATTTGTTCGGGGTACTTATGCAACTCTAATAAAAAAACTCAGAACAGACGCACGAAAGACAATTATATAGAGCACGCTGTCGAAAAAATTCAGACCAAAAAGATGATCTGGTGATTTTATACGAATTTTTCTATCCAAGGACAGAATCTGTTTCCTGGACAGCACGTCACAACTTTTGAACTTTCTTGCAATCAGAGGCTACACTTGCCACAAAATTGAAAAGTAAAGATACAATGATGATGCTACTGTAGTAACAAACATCAAGACCACTAAAACTGAAAGAACAAACTAAAAGCAAAGATAACAAGGGTTGTCTCCCTAGAGCTGTTTCTTTATAGCCATAAAGATAGGCTTAAGACTTTAATGATGCTCTCATAGGAATAAGAGTTGAAGAACAAAAGAGAGCATTAAGAAGCAAATACCAAACACATTTAAGCCTAACATGCTTCCTATGCATAGGAATATTGCAATACAATAATTCATTGAAGCACAAAGCAATAAGCATAGGAAGACAAAACAAGTGCAGCTTCAAAACCTTCAACATAAAGAGAGGGAACTTGATATTATTGAAATATCTATAAGCATATGTTCCCTTCTCATAATAATTTTTGGTGGGATCACGAATAAACTCAACAATATAAGCATCACATAAAGCATTGTTACCATGATCCACATGCAAAAAGGTATCATTACTCTTCATATAAGCAAAATGAAGAGGATAAAATTTAGTATAAAAGAGAGACATAAGCTCTTGCCAATCAAGCAAGTGCGAGTTATCGAGAAGCTTATACCAATCTGAAGCTTTATCTATAAGTGATACGGCGAACAATGTCCTCATGACAAACTCCCTTGATACACCTGCAAGCTTAAATAATGAACATAATTGTGACAGATATAGCAAGTGTTCACCGGGATATCTGTCTCCTGCATAACGATTAGCCAAAACATAATCGATAATTCCAGCTGGTATTTTATAGGGCACAATTTCAGTAGGGGGAGGAGCAACCACCACAGGTGTGGGGCGTCTTCCCACAAGCAACGATCCAATACCAAGGTTGTCCATAAGCATAACTAGTGAAAAGACATAAAGAAAACTGAAAGGTAAACTAACAAGACTAAAAGCAAAGGTAAAAGATAGCGTGCAACTCCCCTATCCTGAAGAGTGGAGTCCCCGGCAACGGCGCCAGAAATTGCTTTGCTAGGTGGCTTCTCACCCCTCGTTGGTTACCCCAATTAGAAGGTTTGAGATGCAGTGTAGCAGAAGTTTTCCCATGGCAATACCAAGGATCGTTTTCCCTGAGACTCCCTGTTTCAACAAGAAGGTGTCAACTGCTAACGGCGCCAGATATTAGCAATCAACGTGGACCTGCACACAGATACAAATAACTTTGCTCCCAACGAGTACAGAGAGGTTGTCAATCCCTCCGGCCTTGTAGTTTACAAAGGATCAAACGCAAGTGATAGTAGTGATAGATATAATGCAATAGTAAGTAAAAGCAGAAAGTAAATAGCGGATGTGATCGATGATGGTAATATTGGCCGGAGTCTCATGATGTTCACTAGTGATGTCTCTCTCCCAAAAGACGATAAAACAGCTATGTGAGGTAAACGAATTACAGCTGGGCAATTGACAGGACCATGTGCGCAAACCAATGCTGACTAAATTGCAAGAAAGGTTGAGGTTCAAAGCATGGGCGATACGCCGAGGTAAGTAGACCAAAATCCATCTGCATCTACTACTAATCATCCACCTTGAGATATCTATCCAGAACATCTCGCTGGTATTAAGTTGCGAGTCCCACCCATAGTGTAAACTCAAAGCAACAGACAACTGCATTAAAAGAACCTTGCGTAAAGTAAACAGTCCTTGCACCCGCGGGCACAAGCACCGTTGTTTTCCCCCTTGTGGCAACATCACATCCCCTAGACTCATGTTTCTGTCACTCAAACTAGTCATCGAGGGGCATGAACCCACAATCGAGCATAACGTTCCCTCTTGGAGTCACTACCTATTACTTGGCCAAAGCAATAAATAACAACGGAGAACATGCAAGAATTACTTACGAACATAAATATAAAAGAGGTGAATCAAATACATTACTCAAGCACAATCTGAACATAATCTCATAATCCATCGGATCCCAGCAAACTCATCATATCAACAGCATAAGGATTACATATGTGCCTCGATCATGTAGGGCAGCTCACGAGGACTAATTAGTGAAGCACAAGAACGGGAGGAGAACATCACATAGCTACTGGTCATGGACCCATGGTCCAAGGGAGACTACTCACAACTCATCCGGGAGGCGTCCATGGTGGTGGAGAAGCTCCCGGTGGTGATCCTCCCCTCCGGCAAGGTGCCGGGAAGAGTTCTCCTGGTGCTCCCGATCTTGGAAGCGGCGGCGGCGTGGGAACAGAGATGAGATCGCGAAAAAGAGTTCCCATCTCGAGGGTTTCGGGAGACGCTTTAAATATATGCCAAAGGGGAGCATCAGCGGAGCCTCGGGGGTCCCAGGCGCACCCTGGCGCGGCCCAGGGGGGCGCGCCGCCAGGGCGCCTGGAGCCCTGGTGGCCCCCCCCCCGGCTGTACTTCGGGCGCACGGTAGTTTCTGGAACGCTGATTTTTTATATAATTTTTCTGGATTTTTCCTGGCAGTTCTCGTAACGTGAAAACCTGAAATACAAAAACAGCCGAAAACAGAAACTGGCACTGGGGTGCACTGAGTTAATAGGTTAGTCCAAATATGATCAAAAGTGTAGGGAAGTGTATGAATAACATAGCAATATCACCCAAAAGAGGCATGGAGCAAGCAGAAATTATAGATACGTTTTGGACGTATCAATAGGCAAAGCATTTCATCTACTTCGGTCTACAACAACAACGACAAATTCGATGCCATGACAAAACACTTGTGCGCCAACATGGATGCTCAAATGAAGGAGCTCAAAGCCCTAATCCAGAACTGCAAGAGGTCTTCCTCATCTTCGAGAAGACGCTCAAGTGCACATCCTTCCGAGCTACCATCTCCGGCAAGATCTCATCGGAATCGACACCATCAACGACAAGAACGTGAAGGTCAAGAGCTCAACTCCAACAATCGCTCAATGACTTCACCATGCACCTTGGCATCTTCGCCAAGCGACTTCAAGGCATCTTCGCCTTTGGACATACGGCATCTTCACCAACAAGCACCTCAAGCTTATGATCAAGAGAAGCTCCCCAAGCTCAAGTCCGTGACTTCCACGAGCTACTACGACCTCGACAACGACTACACGATTCCTTTCTATGGGACTCAAGACCCCGAGGAGTATCTCGAGTGGGAGCGCAAGATGGACGACTACCTCAAGCTACATCAAGTTCCCTACGAAGATCAAGCGAAGTGCGCCACAAGAAACCTCCACGACAACACGTCAACTTGGTGGCTTCACACACCTTCGACGAGCTTCAACGTGAATTGGCCCAAGACGAAGAGAGCTTTGCGGCGAGAGTTCGTGCCTCTCACCTACACGGAACAACTTCTACGCCAATTGGAGAACACCATCCAAGGATCCAAGTCCATCAACGAGTACTTCAAGGACATGAAGATTGCCTTGCGACGAGCCGGCGTGGATGACCCCATTTCGATGAAGCTCCACTTCATGATGGGATTGCACAACGACATCTACAAGACTATCTTCCTCGAGAACTACAAGTCCCTCGACGACAACTACATTGGTGCTCTCAAGGCGGAACAAGAACTCATGAAGGCCAAGGCTTTCCCACCGCAAGCACACTTCTCGAAGACCAAGCTCCAAGAAGGCGAGCATGAGGCTAGTACCACCATGATGTCCAAGCCCAATGAGCTCCAAGACGACGTTCCAAAGTTCGACTTCGTCGCCATCCATCTTTGTAGCATTCATGATGCCGAGTCTACTTCGACTCTTTTTCAAGACGATGCGGTGACGACTACGACTACGGAGCCATTCCAGGACCAAGCTTTGGAGGTGAACGACATGGTGACGAGCAAGGATGATGCTTCCATCTTTGGAGGCGAGAGTGATGATGTGCCATCTTCGGCCTTCATCCACGGTGACAATGACGAGATGGTTGAGCATGGGATTTTCCCTTCGACCACGGCGACGTATGATGACTTGAGTGACTTGTGCCACCATATTGAGAGTGAGAGCGAGTTCACCACTAGCCCCATATATGATGAGCTGCCACAATTCACATGTGAGGAGAACCACTGATGGCTTCTCGCCCCTCGTTGGTTACCCCAAGTGGAAGGTTTGAGATGCAGTGTAGCGGAAGTTTTCCCTTGGCAAAGATACCAAGGATCGATTTCCCCTGAGACTCCTAGTTTCAACAAGAAGGTGTTAACTGCTAACGGCGCTAGATATTAGCAATCAACGTGGACCTGCACACAGATACAAATAACTTTGCTCCCAACGAGTACAGAGAGGTTGTCAATCCCTCCGGCCTTGTCGTTTACAAAGGATCAAACGCAAGTGATAATAGTGATAGGTATTGCTGCAAATAGTAAGTAAAGCAGAAAGTATATAGCGGATGTGATCAATGATGGTAATATGGACCGGGGTCCCATGATGTTCACTAGTGATGTCTCTCTCCCAAAAGACGATAAAACAGCTATGTGAGGTGAACGAATTACAGCTGGGCAATTGACAGAATTATGTGCGCAAACCAATGCTAACTATGTTGCAAGAAAGGTAGAGGTTCAAAGCATGGGCAGTACGCCAAGGCAAGTAGACCGAAATCCATCTGCATCTACAACTAATCATCCACCTTGAGATATCTATCCAGAACATCTCGCTGGTATTAAGTTGCGAGTCCCACCCATAGTGTAAACTCAAAGCAACAGACAACTGCATTAAAAGAACTTTGCGTAAAGTAAACAATCCTTGCACCCACGGGCACAAGCACCGTTGTTTTCCCCCTTGTGGCAACAGCACATCCCCTAGACTCACGTTTCTGTCACTCAAGCTAGTCATCGAGGGGTATGAACCCACAATCAAGCATAACGTTCCCTCTTGGAGTCACTACCTACTACTTGGCCAAAGCAATAAATAGCAACGGAGAACATGCAAGAATTACTTACGAACATAAATATAAAAGAGGTAAATCAAATATATTACTCAAACACAATCTGAACATAATCTTACAATCCATCGGATCCCAGCAAACTCAACATAGCAACAGCATAAGGATTACATATGTGCCTCGATCATGAAGGGCAGCTCACGAGGTCTAATTAGTGAAGAACAAGAACGGGAGGAGAACATCACATAGCTACTGGTCATGGACCCATGGTCCAAGGGAGACTACTCACAACTCATCCGGGAGGCATCCATGGTGGTGGAGAAGCTCCCGGTGGTGATCCTCCCCTCCGGCAGGGTGCCGCGAAGAGTTCTCCTGGTGCTCCCGATCTTGGAAGCACGGCGGCGGCGGAACAAAGATGAGATCGCGAAAAAGGGTTCCCGTCTCGAGGGTTTCTGGACGCGTGTTAAATATATGCCAAAGGGGGGCATCAGCGGAGGCCTGGGGGGCCCAGGCGCCCCCCCCCCCCCCCCCCCCC
>LR738713.1:866680947-866735513 GCA_902687465.1 Secale cereale | reverse complement strand
CCCCCCGGCGCGGCCAGGAGGGGGGCCGCGCCACCAGGCCGCCTGGAGCCCTGGTGGCCCCCCGCCGGCCCTACTTCGGCTGCCGGGAAGCTTCTGGAACGCTGATTTTTATATAAATTTTCCGGGATTTTTCTGGCAGTTTTCGTAATGGGAAAACCTGAAATACAAAAACAGCAGAAAACAGAAACTGGCGCTGGGGTGCACTGAGTTAATAGGTTAGTCCAAATATGATCAAAAGTGTATGGAAGTGTATAAATATCATAGCAATATCACCCAAAAGAGGCATGGAGCAAGCAGAAATTATAGATACGTTTTGGACGTATCAACCACAACCCCCACCACTTGAGTGAGATGAGTGACTCCACCATATGTGACATTGAGTGCACCTACCTTGAGGGAGTGAGTGAGCCACCACATAGAGAGAGTGAGATAGTTGATAGGTCATGTGGGGACACTTTCAACACTAACGACTTGACCTCTACCTCTATTGTGTCTTCTCATTTGGTACTAGGTCCCATTTATGATGACGCGCCGATCCTCGACGACTTCGTCCTTCCATTGGACAAGACGATGGCCATGGTGGAATATGATGCACCCCCCACATGGTTCCATCAATTTGACGATGATGACCACCATTTGGTCTTTCCCACCTCACCTACACCACATGAGTGGAATAAGAAAGGTAACAAAGGTGAAGGTGATGCTCTAGTCCCACTAGTGGACATTCTTGACATCGATTGCTTGCACGATGTTGATCAACCTATTACCATGCTTCGTGCTAGTATGATTTCCCCACGCGATGATTTACCCATTTATGATGAGTTTGATGATTGCCATGTGGAGTCTATTAGTTGTGATGCCATGTTGCATAGGATTTTATGTGATAATTCTCTCGGTCACATCATGTTTGACAATCTGCTTGACTTGTCATATGCTATGAATGAGATCAACCATATGTCATATTTGCAATCTCTTCGTAGTAACTATGCATATGCCATTAAGATAAACCCAATTTGCACATATGGCATAGATGACAAGCCCATGGTTATTGGCATTTCTTTTTCTTGTGATGATATTGACATGCTTCCTTTGCATCATATCCATCATATGCCATGGCATGAACACCTAGCTTTGGATATGCATTGTTTTGGAGATTGTTCCACTTCTCCATATTATGCTTTCGATATTGCTTATGAGGAGACCCCCATAGTTTCCTCATACATTTTAGGAGATTTTGGTCCATCCCATCCATTGCATGATCCCCATACTTGTATGCTCAATTTGCATCCACATCACGCTATACATAATAACTATTCATTCATGATGGATGACATGTTCTTATACCATGCATCAAATTTCTTTGAGCGATGCTTATCTTGTGCTAACTCACACATGCACATACACATCATGATGGATGATGTGTACATTTACCACGCGCACAATTTCTTTGGTTTGTGTGTCTTTTGTGTAGGTCCCCATCCTTACTCGTCAACCTCGCAAGAGCACGAGTTGACGAAACAAGCTCTAGAGAGCAACGACAACTTGGGATTCCGTGGATTATCCTTCCAACCGCTCCCCTCACGCAAAGACTTCGCGCATCTCTTCTACATGGCCCTCACATGGTTATGGGTTATTGTCCATTATATCTCTTATGCCCCTCTTGACATGTTCACTTTGCATGATATGCTCATTTATATGCCTTTGCCATGCATTTGTGACCCATGCTTCGCATTACACATGATGATTGATTCTCATACTTGTATGTGTATTTGCAAGCTTGGTGGAGATATTGCTTGTTATTGCCATGTTTGCTTTGTGCCAAATGCCTATGATGATACCTTGTTCATGCTATGTGCTCATGCTTGTGATATGTCGTGTGCATTGCTTATGCCTACTATTGGCTCACATGGCATGATTGCTATGAACTCATCTAGTGTGTTGCATCTTCGCTCCACTAGTTTGCACGACATGATTAATATGCTTGCTTATGTTGCATCACCGATGATTCATACTTGCTCCTTTCATGCGGTTGATATCAACCATTGCCATGCTTTGCTCATGATTGATATTGCTTGTTGTCATATGTCTCCACATGTTGCCTCTCTCATGCTATACGATTGTCCATGCATTGAGCGCAACCATGATTTTAGTCTTGCCAATGAGATTGCCCCCATAGCATTATCGCATTTATTTGGAGATTTTGACATATTTCTTGTGAAGTATGCTTCTCTTACCTCTTTGCACCATATTCCTAGTGCCATGAATATAGCCATTGCTGCACCATCTTATTCATGCACTTTTGCTTCTAGTGGTTATGTGCAAGAGAAGAGAACCATCATGATGGATGATGTGTTGATCTACCATGCGCATACGTTCTTTGTTTTGTTGTGTGCATGTGTAGGATACTTGGACATCGTGTCGACTTCCACTTCAAATGAGTTGACCATTCGAGCTCTTGAGAGTGAACCCCCTTCTACCACGACGATTCTACATCACACTTGCTTGTGCTTCGGCATTGTGAAGGACGCACAAGGACCCGCTTTCAAGGTGATATCCTTCTCTTTCGAGAACCACAAAACCATGAGCATGGATATTGTGGATCACACTACATGTGTTGCTTGCGCAATGAGACTTATTTGTCATCTTGGACCCCTTGATTTCACACATGTTAGAGATCATGCTTCGACTTGCCATTGTCACATTGCCATGCCTCATGTTATATATGCCTTGTGTGTTGCATCCACTTCTTGGATTACTTCTCCCTATCATATGCTTGGTTGCAACAATGTCATCTCTTCACATATGCCATGTCCCATTGCTTTTCACATGATTGACTTGATTGCCTCACACATGTTGAACAATTGCTCTTTCTATTGTGTTGAGTGCCACACTATTTTCACTACACCCTATGCACGTTATGCTTGGATTGTCTTGCACTTGACCCATGTGTTCAGACACTTCATTTTATTTGGTGTTGTGAATGATTCCTATGCCTAACATAGACCTTTCATTGACCACTTTATGCATGCTTGCTACGACTTTGAGGTAGATGCTTACTCTCTTGTTACACATATGTGCATCTCCACCTCACATTTACATGCTTGTTTCCATGATGACCTTGATTGTGCTCAATTCATATGCTTACATGCCATCTCACAATCCTTTGTCACACCACATGCTATGCTTGATGACAACACTTGTTGGGTGAATCACCTCTTGAATGCTTGGTTTTGCATGACCGCTAACCACATTTGTTTTTCCAAGTGTTTGTTGTCCTTGCTCCTTTTGAAGGAATCACTAGATGGTGCGACATTGGAGAGTGCCCATTTCGAGCTTCAAGATGATGAGTGCTTGGTGATCGACCGCTTCGACATGGCGACACCATCTCTTTCCCATGGTGATTTGGCTTTCAATCCGAGATCGGATCTTTTCCAAGGGGGGGGGGGATGATGCGGAGCATCCGAAGGACATCACCATGTCAAGAGTCCGTTTGGCAAGTGACACGTGCGACATCTACTTCTCATACATAAAGGTGAATCATCTCCTTTACACGTGTTCGCTTGACCCCTTCGAGGATGGTATACTACTTGACACTCCACTCGTGTGCATGCATAGGTATCGTCGGAGCTTCACGGATGACGAGGAGGAGTGCAAGCACCAAGGAACACCTACACCATCCGCGAGGGAAGCTTGGAAGCGAAGACGGGCCGGCTGAAGTTATAGCCGCCGGACATCCGGTGCCAGCCCGGACATCCGGCACCTCAGCAGCCGCCGGACATCCGGCCTTCAGCACGAAAATCCGGCGCCAGCAACAGAACCGCACCCGAGGCTTGGCCCCGCTAGCCCGGACATCCGGGCATTACCCCGGACATTCGACGACCCGTGAAGAGCCGGACATCCGGCGCAACCGCCAGACATCCGGCCTTGCCTGCGTGCATGTATCCAGGCCGATGCCCATGTACCCGTTTCACCCCTCACTTACCCCTTCAGGACCCTAGACTATATATACTCCTCCACCTCCACCATTTTAGGGTTAGCAAATGTGATAGCTCATTTTAGACTAGAGCTTTGCTCATCCATTACGGATCTACTCCACGAGAGAGACCGCGGCCCCTCTACGGAGAAGATCCACCTTGGATTCAAGACCCCTAAACGGGAAGATCCTTCACGGATTCAAGACCTCCTCTTGGAGATGAACTCTACCTTGTATCTTTCCCTTTGTTGTTCATCTACCTTGTGATCTTGTGTGTTTGATTGTCTAGTGGATGTGTAACTGGACTTGTTCTTGAGTGTTTTCCCTTGTGATTTCTCCTTGTTCGTCCCCGTGTTCATCGTGTTCCTCGCGGGATACCTCCTTTTCGTGAAAGATCAGCCTAGAATCGGGTTGACCCCGCATCACCTTCTTTATTAGTCTTTGAAAATTACTTATGAGAATTTTTCTTATAGAAGCATCCACAATGAAGTTGCGACCAAATCGGAAGATAGGTAAATCACTTTGTAGACATACCTCTTCAATTATGTTGGGAGAGCATTAT
This sequence comes from Secale cereale, assembly GCA_902687465.1. Classification (NCBI taxonomy): domain Eukaryota; kingdom Viridiplantae; phylum Streptophyta; class Magnoliopsida; order Poales; family Poaceae; genus Secale; species Secale cereale. The sequence goes on along the minus strand of LR738713.1, from coordinate 866,730,978 downwards.
GGTTGTGTTACTTGAACGATATCTTGTTCCTGTTTCAAATAGATGCCCAACACCTTGTCGTATTATTTTTCTATAATAGAGTCGACATATATACTGTTTGATGCGACATTTTAATAACCAAATTAACTTTGTTATCTGAATCACCACTCGTTTTGATAATTCTATCCAGTCGTAATGCTTTCTCTTTTTGCGATAATTTAGCTTGTATTGCAATAGAATCAATAGGATTTCCCTCATTCATTAATTCTTTTAGAACAACATTTCATTCATTCCAAAAAGACGTAATATTTATCTTAATAACCCAATTTGGATAGAATTGCCCTCCGACACTTTTAGACTCTGTTCGTAACAAGATGTCCTCGAAATTCTTTAATTGTGAGTGGATAACATTGTATGCTATGATACTGGTTGAAGACACAAGTGATCCTATAGAATTTTCACTTATTCGGCTATTAGCGTGAAGGTGTGAAGATTAATTATGAATACCTACAGCTCCATATGGTGTGAAAAAATTAGTGGGACGAGTTGTAGCACATGATGGTTGAGGGTAATTGGCCGGATAACTAGTAGTATTATGGCCAATTCCCCTATCCACCAGCATGTTTGGATTAACAAATTGCAAGCTAGTTCCCGATGAATAAAAAGGTGAAACACTTTGTTGCCTAGTATTGGAAGTTCCTATGTGAGGTGTGTCAACTTGATTAACCGAACTCATCACGTTGTTAATCAGCATATGGGTTTGTGGGGTTGCCGATACATGAGAGTTGGAATACATATGGTGCATGTTACTAGTATCATAAGAAGTCGAAGCATGTAATTTACTTTGAATCGGACCTTGCATGTAATTAGATGCATGATTGAAAATGTAGGGTTGGCCAATAGAGTATACTCCTTGAACAATCTAGTAACACCATATGAATTATTTGCATCTAGACAAAGTGATTGGGTATTCATATTACCTTTGTAGACAGCAAACCCTAGATGACGATCTCTTCATGGCAAGAACGGTCTGGAGACCGTTCTAAGCTTTGTCCCCAGCGGAGTGGGCAAAAAGTGTGTTCGCACATGAACACATCACTGTGTACCCTTGATGCCGGGGGTGATACACCGCAGCTCACGTCGAAGGAGACCCGGCTGGAAGTGTAGTATGCAAGCAGTCCGGCGGGTGCTTTTGTAGACCCGAAACCAAACACGCCCGGGAGGGACCCATCAGACTTATGCAGCACATTGGTTTGGCTTTAACTTTTACATACGAATGCCGATTGATATGATTTTTATATCAAAACCGATCATTTCAACGAGACGTAGACAGTTCTTGTAGAAAGTTTTCTCATATGAGGCCGTCTTTAGGGCATAATTGGCCAAACAGTTCTTTGCACACAAAATCCGAGTACTTTAAGCACAACTACAGCTTTCGAGATGAGATGGGAAAGCCATGGCCAAACTTACAATATGTTCATGTCGACACTACGAAACTTATTCGTATATATGACTTCCTTATGTGAGGCCATCTTAATAATGTTTTCTTCCGTGCCAAAATCTGATTTCAACGGGGAGTACTATTATTACATATCCATTTCTTATCCAAGTACGGTGGAATAAAAGAGGATATTAATTCATACTATTTCTCGTACCAAAACTAGTGTGATTAGTGTTGTGGTTTTAATAGGACAATAGTGACTTTAATTGCTCCCATATAGTTGCATATCTTTGTTGTCCAAGTTTTTCTTTCTAAGGGAAAGAAAAGAGATGGCTCACTAAACACAGAGGATTGGGAGAAAGTGACATACCTCACAAGTTTAGTAAAGATTGTTGCATCAACCTATAACGCCGTTTGAGGGTTTTCCTTTAAACACTAGAAATGCACCCCCGAGGTGATTTCGTCAATCTGAAGATGTTGTACCGGCTTAGAATGTCACTAGTGCTCATAGGGGTAGGGTGTGCATGAGTGCATTCATAGGGGTTAGTGTATGTGTGTGTATATGAGTATCTGTGATCGTACCATGCCAAAAAACAGTAATGCACCCTAGCCATGTCATATGTCCTTCTCGCGCCAAATCCTTTAACTTTTGCTGAAAAGCCCGTAAAACATTAAAATCTTATAACTTTCAATCTATAAATCAAAATTTGATGATGTTTCTGCATATTCATTATTTGAATTTTTCTGTCCATAAAAGTCATTAATTTATTTCTCAAATATGAATTGAAACATAAATTTTGCTATAACTTAAATTATGTAGCACCATTCGGGATGACTTTTCTTGCATACTAAGCTTTTTCAACCACCCTTTCACGTGAAACAAATGTGTTGTATCAAGTCAAACTAAATTGAATTCTAGTATTATATAATATACATAATTTATTCAACTTTAATTAATTAAATAGATCATTTTTGAATGATTCCCTTGTTGGGGATCGTATCAGAAAACAAAATTTTCTATGCGTCACCAAGATCAATCTATGGAGTAATCTAGCAACGAGGGAGAGGGGAGTGCATCTACATACCCTTGTAGATCGCTAAGCGGAAGCGTTACAAGAACGCGGATGAAGGAGTCGTACTCGTAGCGATTCATATCGCGGTTGATTCCGATCTAAGCACCGAACAACCACGCCTCCGCGTTCAACACACGTGCAGCCTGGTGACGTCTCCCACGCCTTGATCCAGCAAGGAGAGATGGAGAGGTTGGGGAAGACTTCGTCCAGCAGCAGCACGACGGCGTGGTGGTGATGGAGGAGCGTGGCAATCCTGCAGGGCTTCGCCAAGCACCGTGGGAGAGGAGAAGGACTTGGGAGAGGGGGAGGGCTACGCCAGTACTTGGTTACGGCTGCCCTCCCACCCCCACATATATATAGGGGCAAGAGAGAGGGGGGCCGCCCCCTCAGATCCAATCTGAGGAGGGTGCGGCGGCCAGGGGGGTACCTTGCCCCCCAAGGCAAGGGGGGCGCCCCCCTTTAGGGTTCCCCCCAAACCCTAAACGCATGGGCCCTAGGTAGGAGGCGCCCAGCCCACTAAGGGGCTGGTCCCTCTCCACATACAGCCCATAGGGCCCTTCGGCCAGGTGGACCCTCCCGGTGGACCCCCGGAACCCCTTCGGTGGTCCCCGTACAATACCGATAACCCCCCCCCCCCCGAATTATTCTGGTGACCGTACGATGACTTCCCATATATAAATCTTTACCTCCGGACCATTCCGGAACTCCTCGTGACATCCGGGATCTCATCCGGGACTCCGAACAACATTTGGTAACCACGTATATCTATTCCCTATAACCCTAGTGTCATCGAACCTTAAGTGTGTAGACCCTACGGGTTCGGGAACCATGTAGACATGACCGAGACAACTCTCCGGCCAATAACCAACAGCGGGATCTGCATACCCATGTTGGCTCCCGCATGTTCCATGATGATCTCATCGGATGAACCACGATGTCAAGGATTCAATCAATCCCGTATACAATTCCCTTTGTCTACCGGTATAGTACTTGCCCGAGATTCGATCGTTGGTATCCCAATACCTTGTTCAATCTCGTTACCGGCAAGTCTCTTTACTCGTTCCGTAACACATCATCCCGTGATCAACTCCTTTATCAGATTGTGAACATTATGATGATGTCCTACAGAGTGGGCCCAGAGATACCTCTTCGTCACACGGAGTGACAAATCCTAGTCTCAATTCGTGCCAACCCAACAGACACTTTCGGAGATACCTGTAGTGCACCTCTATAGCCACCCAGTTACGTTGTGACGTTTGGTACACCCAAAGCATTCCTACGGTATCCGGGAGTTGCACAATCTCATGGTCTAAGGAAAAGATATTTGACATTTAGAAAAGCTTTAGCATACAAACTACACGATCTTGTGCTAGGCTTAGGATCGGGTCTTGTCCATCACATCGTTCTCCTAATGATGTGATCCCGTTATCAACGACATCCAATGTCCATTGTCAGGAAACCGCAACCATCTATTGATCAACGAGCCAGTCAACTAGAGGCTCACTAGGGACATGGTGTTTGTCTATGTATCCACACATGTATATGAGTTTCCTATCAATACAATTCTAGCATGGATAATAAACAATTATCATGAACAAGGAAATATAATAATAACTCATTTATTATTGCCTCTAGGGCATATTTCCAACATCCTTTTGCATATTCAATTTAAGGTGTAAGACGAAAGAAAAAATTAATTTCCACCCAAAGTTTCTCAGTTTTTAATAACCATTCAAACATTATTATTAAATTCTAGCCTATTTGGCCATACAAGCAAAGATTAATTTAGAATTAAAACATGATATAAAAAATATAAATCACAATAAAACTATCGGTAGACAGTAATATTCTTTTTGTGTTGTTCTTTTGGACTTCACTACTTGGTTCTCTTTCGATACTTTTATTGCACATTTTTGGACCATGTTGCTTGTTTGCCTTTATTTATTTTTACTTTAGATTGTCTGGGGTGCGAAGAAAATTACTTTCAGGAGTTCGATTGCCACAACAACAACCAAGGCATCATGCACGTATTGATCATATTTTCTTCATCTATATATTCCTTTGAATTGTTGAAATTCACAGAGAGTAGCATGCATTTGTTGAATATTTAAAGTAAATATGTAGGGTATTAGCAAAACATTTTTTACTTTCTCATAAGAAAAAATTATTTTGGTGAGGGTTGTTTGGTATTCGTGAATGGTATGAGCGATCAACTCAATTTTAACTTAATAATGAAACATATCGGTGGATTTGGTTTGATTGTCTATCGAAAGGGAAACTTGGCTGACTAGGAGATTGTGAGGACACTATTAGAATCCATTTTATTATTGCCTGGTTTGTGGCCACTGATCAGTGATGACTATTCCAGGTAGGTGTGGGCATTCAGTTTACATGGTTAAATCAGTTTGATTAATTTGGGTTTTTAAAATTTCGGTTTGTGTAAAATGAGCACCGAAATAATCAAAATCAAAATAGAAACCGAACCTTATTAACAGCAATTTATCGGTTCGGTTAAAAACCGAATTCTATGTGCTTTATCAATTTGATGCATGACGTCATGAGCAACTTTCATTTGCTAGTGTAATAATTAAGCACACATGTTATCCATATGCTAATCCGTTCAAGGATTGATGCGCTAGTAGTGTGGTATATGCATGATTTTTCAGGATTTACGTGCTAGTAGCCTAGTAGTAGTAGTAGTTACAGGAATCGAGATCCTATGAGTACTTGCTGGACAAATAAACTTCTGAAGATGGGTCAGTGGTCCGAGGATGATGACGGTTTATAAAGCATGTGCATGTGGTGTGCCCTTTAGGTAGGCTACACCGACTGTTGGTCCCGATACGTTATGTGGATGGATTGACGATGATACCGGATTTAGATATTGGGAGTGAGAGCACTCCACATTATCGATTTTGTAGGTATGAGTGGTAGTTTCGGGTTGATTGATGTATGTTCTTGTCATTCCTTTGTGGAATAATGAATAAAGATGGTTGCATGCATCGATTAACGTAGAGACCGGGGGTTTAACCTCCTTTAAAAAAACTAGCCAAGGCTATTGCCTACAATTTTTTTGATGGCTTCGTCTTGTGCCTACGCTTTGCGTAAACTGTCACTTCAAATTACATCCGGGGGATTCGCTTGGCAGGTACTTTTTTCTTTGAGGGGAATTCCATCATGGTGGTTTATATTTCATGTGATAATAACGATACATCGCTTGTCAATACATCAAGCAGAAAATTCGGAGGCCCTGATTTCCACACAATAGTTTGAGAGACCTCCGAATTCCTAGCCAACAAATTTGCCGCCATATTTGCTGCCCTAGGACAATGAGAAAAATTATGGAAATAATATTACGAGCTAAGAAAGAGCATTCTTCATAATTTGCTGTTGCCGGTACAAGCAAATTTCCTCCCTTTCACATGATTTCAATGACTTCCATGCAATCACCTTCTACGCATATCTTATTGCATCCAATTTCACTTGTGAGAAGAAGTCCATCTCTTAAGCCTCGTGCTTCTGCCATTGCCGCTTCGTCAACATAAGGGATGTTTCTACAAGATACCGCCACAATGAAACGATAGTGGTCTCGAAGTATAGCACCTGTAGCACCAGTGCCATTGTCAATGTCGAAACCAGTGTCCACATTCAGCTTGATTGTGCCCTCTGGTGGTTTCTCCCAGCCATGTCTCCTAATTCTGTTGTGATTGAATTTTTCTCTTGAGTAATTTTTTGCAAGTGCCGAAATTGCTTGCGCAATTCTGGTAGGCTCGTACAATTGCTCACCGTGTGTAAGCCTGCGTCGTTCCCACCACAAGTAACACATAGCCGTGGCAACAAGGTCATTGCGCTGAACATCATTAACCAACACCTTAGTTGGATTCTTGGACAAGAGGAGGTCATCCATCACCGAGCCACCCTCCCTTTCCACCATGCATACCTCATTCACCACTGCTGCCATACCTAGTAAATGCCATACCTCCTGTACTAGAGGGCACAAGAATAAAGCATGTTGGACGCTCTCACAACCTGAACTGCATAAGGGGCATTGAGAACTCGAAATTATATGTCTGTTCGCTAAGACTGCTAGACATGGAAGAGCTCCAAGCAAAGTTCTCCACACATGAATTTTCACTTTTGAAGGCACGCGTAGTTTCCAAATGGTCCTCCAAACTGGACTAGTACTTGAGGCTAGTATCGAATTTTTCATCCTCAACTTTCATTCGTGTTGGTGTTCCCATTATTCATGATACACCGACCTCACCACAAAATTCTGCCTCTATTAAAATGCCAAGAAACAAAATCATACATCTTCCCTAGAGCCAAAGGGATGTTGAGGATACGTTGTGCATCAATTGGCCAAAACGGATCATTAATTAACTGTTCATCCCAACCTCTATTACAAGCATCAATGCGTCCCTACACCTTGGTAATCACAATGTTCGCCCTTGGTGTCATGACTTTCAGAGTGGGGTTGCTTGGTACCCAGGAGTACTCCCATTTAGTATTTGAGACCCATCTCCTACTCTCCATATATGACCTCTCTTGAAGGTCTAAATACCACTCCAAATTCTTTGCCAAGTGTAAGAGCTGCCCTTCTTTAAGCTGCACGTAAGGAGATTGCCCTCTAGAGAATATTCTGCTCTTAATATTCTGGCACATAACGAATCTGGCTCACTCAAGAGCCTCCAACACTACTTTGCAAGAAGGGCCAAATTAAAATAGTGTAGATCACGGAATCCAATACGACCCCTCTCTTTAGGTACACACATTTCCACCAAACAAACTAGCACATGGCTGAAGTAATTGAATTGCATACCTGCTTTGGCTATTTAAGCACCGACATAGCATATGAGAGAATCGCATGAATAACTGCCTTTAACAAAACCTTTCTTCCTTCATATGACAATAGTTTTCCCATCCATCCTCTGATCCTACCGAGCACTCTATCAGTGAGATGTTGAAAACAATCAGAACGGCCCACTCCCAAAATCGGCGGAAGGCCCAAGTATTTATCCGTGATCACTTTTGCCATTTTGTTTAGGGTGGTGCATACCTCCACCCTAGTCTCCACAGGTGTACAAGGGCTAAAATATATGCTAGATTTAGCATCACTCACCAACTGCCCTGAAGATATGTAATAATCATCCAGGGCTCTCCGGAGACTAGCTACATTGGCAGCATCTTCTCGCATGATAATTAGTGAATCGTGAGAAAAAGAAGATGTGACACTGAGGGGGCGTCTTTGAACACTTTAACTCCCATTAAGTTACCGGACTCCTCCTCGTGCATGAGCAAGCTAGAAAGGCCCTCCGTTCATAGCAAGAATAGGTATGGTGAGATGGGGTCTTCCTGCCTAAGGCCCTTGGAAGGAACAAAATAATCGGTCAACATATTATTAGCCCATACCTGGTATGTGATGAACCTCACACACTCCATAGTTAGGTCCACCCAGAGTGGTGTGTAGCCCAATCGTAGAAAGATGAGTTGTAAGAAATTCCACTCCACCCTATCATATACCTTATGTTGGGGAACGTAGTATTTTAAAATTTTCCTACGATCACGCAAGATCTATCTACCAGATGCATAGCAACGAGAGGGAAGAGTGTGTCTACGTACCCTCGTAGACCGGAAGCGGAAGCATCAAGTGACGCGGTTGATGTAGTCGAACTTCTTCGCGATCCAACCGATCAAGCACCGAACGTACGGCACCTCCGCGTTTAGCACACGTTCAGCTTGATGACGTCCCACGAGCTCTTGATCCAGTTGAGCTTCACGGGTGAGTTTCGTCAGCACGACGGCGTGGTGACGGATATGATGTATCTACCGGCGCAGGGCTTCGCCTAAGCACTGCGACGGTATTACCGAGGTGTGTTTCTGTGGAGGGGGGCACCGCACACGGCTAGAACAATTCAACTTGTGTGTCTTTGGGTGCCCCCTTGCCCCCGTATATAAAGGAGCAAGGGGAGTAGGCCGGCCGGCCCTCTATGGTGCGGCTAGGGCTGCAATCCTACTAGGAATAGGATTGCAATCCTATTCCTAGTAGGAACCTACCAAAGAAGGAAGAAGGGGGAAGGAAAGAGAGGGAGAGGGAGAGGGAAAGAGGGGCCGCGCCCCCCTCCCCTTGTCCTATTCGGACTCCTCCTAGGGAGGCGGCGCGCCACCTCCTGGCTGCTGCCCTCTCTCTCCCCTATTGCCCACTAGGGCCCACCATTCCCCCGGGGGGTTCCGGTAACCCCCCCGGCACTCCGGTAAATTCCGAAACTTTCCAGAACACTTCCGGTGTTCGAATATAGTCGTCCAATATATCAATCTTTACGTCTCGGACACTCCGAGACTCCTCGTCATGTCCGTGATCTCATCTGGGACTCCGAACTACCTTCGGTACATCAAAACTAATAAACTCATAATACCGATCGTCATCAAACGTTAAGCGTGCAGACCCTACTGGTTCGAGAACTATGTAGACATGACCGAGACTCATCTCCGGTCAATAACCAATAGCGGAACCTGGATGCTCATATTGGCTCCTACATATTCTACGAAGATCTTTATCGGTCAAACCGCATAACAACATACGTTGTTCCTTTTGTCATCGGTATGTTACTTGCCCGAGATTCCATCGTCGGTATCTCTACACCTAGTTCAATCTCGTTACCGGCAAGTCTCTTTACTCGTTCCGTAATACATCATATTGTGACTAACTCATTAGTCATTTGCTTGCAAGGCTTATTATGATGTGCATTACCGAGAGGGCCCAGAGATACCTCTCCGACACTCGGAGTGACAAATCCTAGTCTTGATCTATGCCAACACCACGAATACTTTCGGAGACACCTATAGAGCATCTTTATGATCACCCAGTTACGTTGTGACATTTGATAGCACACAAGGTGTTCTTACGGTATTCGGGAGTTGCATAATCTCATAGTCATAGGAACATGTATAAGTCATGAAGAAAGCAATAGCAGTAAAACTAAACGATCATAGTGCTATGCTAACGGATGGGTCAAGTCCATCACATCATTCTCCTAATGATGTGATCCCGTGGATCAAATGACAACTCATGTCTATGGCTAGGAAACATAGCCATCTTTGATCAATGAGCTAGTCTAGTAGAGGCATACTTGGGACATACTATTTTGTCTATGTATTCACACATGTATCAAGTTTCCGGTTAATACAATTCTAGCATGAATAAAAGACATTTATCATGATATAAGGAAATACAAATAACATCTTTATTATTGCCTCTAGGGCATATTTCCTTCAGTCTCCCACTTGAACTAGAGTCAATAATCTAGATTAAAAAGTGATGATCCTCACACCCATGGAGTCCTGGTGCTGATCATGTTTTGCCCGTGGAAGAGGCTTAGTCAACGGGTCTACAACATTCAGATCCGTATGTATCATGCAAATCTCTATGTCTCCCTCCTTGACTAGATCGCGGATGGAATTGAAGCGTCTTTTGATGTGCTTTGTTCTCTTGTGAAACATGGATTCCATCGCCAAGGCTATTGCTCCAGTGTTGTCACAAAAGATTTTCATTGGACCCGATGCACTAGGTATTACACCTAGATCGGATATGAACTCCTTCATCCAGACTCCTTCATTTGCTGCTTCCGAAGCAGCTATGTATTCCGCTTCACACGTAGATCCCGCCACGACGCTCTGCTTGGAACTGCACCAACTGACAGCTCCACCGTTCAATAAAAATACATATCCGGTTTGTGACTTAGAGTCATCCGGATCAGTGTCAAAGCTAGAATCGACGTATCCATTTACGATGAGCTCTTTGTCACCTCCATACACAAGAAACATATCCTTAGTCCTTTTCAGGTATTTCAGGATGTTCTTGACCGCTGTCCAGTGATCCACTCCTGGATTACTTCGGTACCTCCCTGCTAGACTTATAGCAAGGCACACATCAGGTCTGGTACACAGCATTGCATACATGATAGATCCTATGGCTGAGGCATAGGGAATGACTTTCATTTTCTCTCTATCTTCTGCAGTGGTTGGGCATTGAGTCTTACTCAACTTCATACCTTGTAATACAGGCAAGAACCCTTTCTTTGCCTGATCCATTTTGAACTTCTTCAAAAACTTATCAAGGTATGTGTCTTTTGTGAAAGTCCAATTAAGCGTCTTGATCTATCTCTATAGATCTTGATGCCTAATATATAAGCAGCTTCACCGAGGTCTTTCATTGAAAAACTCTTATTCAAGTATCCTTTTATGCTATCCAGAAATTCTATATCATTTCCAATCAACAATATGTCATCCACATATAATATTAGAAATGCTACAGAGCTCCCACTCACTTTCTTGTAAATACAGGCTTCTCCAAAAGTCTGTATAAAACCATATGCTTTGATCACCTCATCAAAGCGTATATTCCAACTCCGAGATGCTTGCACCAATCCATAGATGGATCGCTGGAACTTGCATACTTTGTTAGCACCTTTTGGATCGACAAAACCTTCTGGTTGCATCATATACAGCTCTTCTTTGAGGTATCCATTCAGGAGTGCAGTTTTGACATCCATTTGCCAGATTTCATAATCATAAAATGCGGCAATTGCTAACATGATTCGGACAGACTTAAGCATCGCTACTGGTCGGAAAGTCTCATCGTAGTCAACTCCTTGAACTTGTCGAAACCCTTTCGCAACAAGTCGAGCTTTGTAAACAGTAACATTACCGTCTGTGTCGGTCTTCCTCTTAAAGATCCATTTATTTTCAATGGCCTGCCGATCATCGGGCAAGTCAACCAAAGTCCACACTTTGTTCTCATACATGGATCCCATCTCAGATTTCATGGCCTCAAGCCATTTTGCGGAATCTGGGCTCATCATCGCTTCCTCATAGTTCGTAGGTTCATCATGGTCTAGTAACATGATTTCCAGAACTGGGTTGCCGTACCACTCTGGTGCGGAACGTACTCTGGTTGATCTACGACGTTCAGCAGAAACTTGATCCGAAGTTTCATGATCATCATCATTAACTTCCTCACTGATTGGTGTAGGAATCACTGGAACAATTTTATGTGATGTACTACTTTCCAACTCGGGAGAAGGTACAATTACCTCATCAAGTTCTACTTTCCTCCCACTCACTTCTTTCGAGAGAAACTCCTTCTCTAGAAAGGATCCATTCTTAGCAACGAATATCTTGCCTTCGGATCTGTGATAGAAGGTGTACCCAACAGTCTCTTTTGGGTATCCTATGAAGACACATTTTTCCGACTTGGGTTCGAGCTTATCAAGTTGAAGCTTTTTCACATAAGCATCGCAGCCCCAAACTTTAAGAAACGACAACTTTGGTTTCTTGACAAACCATAGTTCATAAGGTGTCGTATCAACGGATTTAGATGGTGCCCTATTTAACGTGAATGCAGTTGTCTCTAAAGCATAACCCCAAAACGATAGTGGTAAATCGGTAAGAGACATCATAGATCACACCATATCCAATAAAGTACGGTTACGACGTTCGGACACACCATTACGTTGTGGTGTTCCGGGTGGCGTGAGTTGTGAAACTATTCCACATTGTTTCAAATGAAGACCAAACTCGTAACTCAAATATTCTCCTCCACGATCAGATCGTAGAAACTTTATTTTCTTGTTACGATGATTCTCTACTTCACTCTGAAATTCTTTGAACTGTTCAAAAGTTTCAGACTTGTGCTTCATTAAGTAGATATACCCATATCTGCTCAAGTCATCAGTGAAGGTCAGAAAATAACGATGCCCGCCGCGAGCTTCAACACTCATTGGCCCACATACATCAGTATGTATGATTTCCAACAAATCTGTTGCTCGCTCCATAGTTCTGGAGAATGGAGTTTTAGTCATCTTGCCCATGAGGCATGGTTCGCAAGCACCAAGTGATTCATAATCAAGTGATTCCAAAAGTTCATCACTATGGAGTTTCTTCATGCGCTTTACACCAATATGACCTAAACGGCAGTGCCACAAATAAGTTGCACTATCATTATTAACCTTGCATCTTTTGGTTTCAATATTATGAATATGTGTATCACTACAATCGAGATCCAATAAGAATAGACCACTCTTTAAGGGTGCATGACCATATAAGATATTATTCATAAAAATAGAACAACCATTATTCTCTGATTTAAATGAATAACCGTCTCGCAACAAACAAGATCCAGATATAATGTTCATGCTCAACGCTGGCACCAAATAACAATTATTTAGGTCTAAAACTAATCCCGAAGGTAGATGTAGAGGTAGCGTGCCGACGACGATCACATCGACTTTGGAACCATTTCCCACGCGCATCGTCACCTCGTCCTTAGCCAATCTTCGTTTAATCCGTAGTCCCTGTTTCGAGTTACAAATATTAGCAACCGAACCGGTATCAAATACCCAGGTACTACTACGAGCATTAGTAAGGTACACATCAATAACATGTATATCACATATACCTTTGTTCACCTTGCCATCCTTTTTATCCGCCAAATACTTGGGGCAGTTCCGCTTCCAGTGTCCAGTCCCCTTGCAGTAGAAGCACTCAGTTTCAGGCTTGGCTCCAGACTTGGGTTTATTCGTGGGAGTAGCAACTATCTTGCTATTCTTCTTGAAGTTCCCCTTCTTTCCCTTGCCCTTTTTCTTGAAACTAGTGATCTTGTTAACCATCAACACTTGATGCTCCTTTTTGATTTCTACGTCCGCAGCCTTGAGCATAGCGAAGAGCTCGGGAATTGTCTTTTGCATCCCTTGCATATTATAGTTCATCACGAAGCCTTTATAGCTTGGTGGCAGTGATTGAAGAACTCTATCAATAACACTATCTTCATCAACTTTGTAACCAAGTTGAGTCATATGATTGTAGTACCCAGACATTTTGAGCAAGTGTTCACTGATAGAACTATTCTCCTCCATCTTGCAGCTGTAGAACTTATTGGAAATCTCATATTTCTCGATCCGGGCATTTGCTTGAAATATTAACTTCAACTCCTGGAACATCTCATATGGTCCATGACGTTCAAAACGTCGTTGAAGTCCCGGTTCTAAGCCGTAAAGCATGGCACACTGAACTATCGTGTAGTCATCAGACCGCGACTGCCAGACGTTCAAAGCGTCTACATTAGCGGGAGGGGGCTTGTCACCTAGCGGTGCTTCAAGGACATAATTCTTCTGTGCAGCAATGAGGATAATCCTCAAGTTACGGACCCAGTCCGTGTAATTGCTACCATCATATTTCAACTTAGCTTTCTCTAGGAATGCATTAAAATTCAAAGGAACGGTAGCACGGGCCATTGATCTACAACAACATAGATACGCAAAAACTATCAGGACTAAGTTCATGATAAATTAAAGTTCAATTTAATCATATTAATTAAAGGACTCCCACTTAGATAGACATCCCTCCGGTCATCTAAATGATCACGTGATCCAAATCAACTAAACCATGTCCGATCATCACGTGAGATGGAGTAGTTTCAATGGTGAACATCTTATGTTGATCATATCTACTATATGATTCACGCTCGACCTTTCGGTCTCCAGTGTTCCTTGGCCATATCTGCATATGCTAGGCTCGTCAAGTTTAACCCGAGTATTCTGCGTGTGCAAAACTGGCTTACACCCGTTGTATTTGAACGTAGAGCTTATCACACCCGATCATCACGTGGTGTCTCGGCACGACGAACTTTCGCAACGGTGCATACTCAGGGAGAACACTTATACCTTGAAATTTAGTAAGGGATCATCTTATAATGCTACCGTCGTTCTAAGCAAAATAAGAAGCATAATAAGATAAACATCACATGCAATCAAAATATGTGACATGATATGGCCATCATCATCTTGTGCTTTTGATCTCCATCTCCAAAGCAACGTCATGATCACCTTCATCACCGGCGCGACACCTTGATCTCCATTGTAGCATCGTTGTCGTCTCGCCAACTATTACTTCTACGACTATCGCTACCGCTTAGTGATAAAGTAAAGCAATTACATGGCGATTGCATTTCATACAATAAAGCGACAACCATATGGCTCCTGCCAGTTGCTGATAACATTACAAAACATGATCATCTCATACAAAACCGTATAACTCATCATGTCTTGACCATATCACATCACAACATGCCCTGCAAAAACAAGTTAGACGTCCTCTACTTTGTTGTTACAAGTTTTACGTGGCTGCTACGGGCTTAGTAAGAACCGTTCTTACCTACGCATACAAAACCACAACGATGTTTCGTCAAGTATGTGCTGTTTTAACCTTCACAAGGACCGGGCGTAGCCACACTTGATTTAGCTAAAGTGAGAGAGACAGAGACCCGCCAGTCACCTTTAAGCAACGAGTGCTCATAACGGTGAAACCAGTCTCGCGTAAGCGTACGCGTAATGTCGGTCCGGACCGCTTCATCTCACAATACCGCAGAAGCAAAGTATGACATGCCGGTAAGCAGTATGACTAGTATCGCCCACAACTCATTGTGTTCTACTCGTGCATATCATCTATGCATAGACCTGGCTTTGATACCACTGTTGGGGAACGTAGTATTTTAAAATTTTCCTACGATCACGCAAGATCTATCTACTAGATGCATAGCAACGAGAGGGAAGAGTGTGTCTACGTACCCTCGTAGACCGGAAGCGGAAGCATCAAGTGACACGGTTGATGTAGTCGAACTTCTTCGCGATCCAACCGATCAAGCACCGAACGTATGACACCTCCGCGTTCAGCACACGTTCAGCTTGATGACGTCCCACGAGCTCTTGATCCAGTTGACCTTCACGGGAGCGTTTCGTCAGCACGACGGCTTGGTGATGGATATGATGTATCTACCGGCGCAGGGCTTCGCCTAAGCACTGCGACGGTATTACCGAGGTGTGTTTCTGTTGAGGGGGGCACCGCACACGGCTAGAACAATTCAACTTGTGTGTCTTTGGGTGCCCCCTGCCCCCGTATATAAAGGAGCAAGGGGGGTAGGCCGGCCGGCCCTCTATGGTGCGGCTAGGGCTGCAATCCTACTAGGAATAGGATTGCAATCCTATTCCTAGTAGGAACCTACCAAAGAAGGAAGAAGGGGGAAGGAAAGAGAGGGAGAGGGAGAGGGAAAGAGGGGCCGCGCCCCCCTCCCCTTGTCCTATTCGGACTCCTCCTAGGGAGGGGGCGCGCCACCTCCTGGCTGCTGCCCTCTCTCTCCTCTATGGCCCACTAGGGCCCACCATTCCCCCGGGGGGTTCTGGTAACCCCCCCGGCACTCCGGTAAATTCCGAAACTTTCCAGAACACTTCCAGTGTCCGAATATAGTCGTCCAATATATCAATCTTTACGTCTTGGACACTCCGAGACTCCTCGTCATGTCCGTGATCTCATCCGGGACTCCGAACTACCTTCGGTAAATCAAAACTCATAAACTCATAATACCGATCGTCATCAAACGTTAAGTGTGCGGACCCTACTGGTTCGAGAAATATGTAGACATGACGGAGACTCATCTCCGGTCAATAACCAATAGCGGAACCTGGGTGCTCATATTGGCTCCTACATATTCTACGAAGATCTTTATCGGTCAAACCGCATAACAACATACGTTGTTCCTTTTGTCATCGTTATGTTACTTGCCCGAGATTCGATCGTCGATATCTCTATACCTAGTTCAATCTCGTTACCGGCAAGTCTCTTTACTCGTTCCGTAATACATCATATCGTGACTAACTCATTAGTCATTTGCTTGCAAGGCTTATTATGATGTGCATTACCGAGAGGGCCCAGAGATACCTCTCCGACACTCGAAGTGACAAATCCTAGTCTTGATCTATGCCAACACCACGAATACTTTCGGAGACACCTGTAGAGCATCTTTATGATCACCCAGTTATGTTGTGACATTTGATAGCACACAAGGTGTTCTTACGGTATTCGGGAGTTGCATAATCTCACAGTCATAGGAACATGTATAAGTCATGAAGAAAGCAATAGCAGTAAAACTAAACGATCATAGTGCTATGCTAACGGATGGGTCAAGTCCATCACATCATTCTCCTAATGATGTGATCCCGTTGATCAAATGACAACTCATGTCTATGGCTAGGAAACATAGCCATCTTTGATCAATGAGCTAGTCTAGTAGAGGCATACTAGGGACATACTATTTTGTCTATGTATTCACACATGTATCAAGTTTCCGGTTAATACAATTCTAGCATGAATAAAAGACATTTATCATGATATAAGGAAATACAGATAACATCTTTATTATTGCCTCTAGGGCATATTTCCTTCACCTTATGCATGTCAAGCTCCACCGCACATGTACCATAATTGCCCATAGTTTTCTTCTTAATTGGTGATATGACTCAAAGGCAACCGTAAAATTATCTATAATGAGACGTCCCAGAACAAATGCACTTTGGTTTGGTGAGATTATCTCCGTCAATTTTTTTTCAGACGGTTAGCCAGAAGTTTGGAAATCACCTTGTATACCACATTGCACAAACCAATTGGCCGCAATTGAGTTATAATTTTGGGATCTTCAACCTTCTGGATTAGGACAATGGTGGTGTTGTCCCATCCTTCTAGGATCTTCCTTGAGTTAAATGAGCACTTCATCTAACATATCCTCACCTATGATATGCCAAAACTACTTATAAAAAAATGCAGGTAAACCATCTGGGCCTGGAGCTTTTAAATCGTCAAAGTTAAACATGGCATTTTCACCTCCTCACGGGTGTAGGCCTTAGTCAACTCTTCATTCATGGCTGTGGTAACTCGTGCTTTGACATTGGTGATTACAATCAGATCCAGAGCTTGTTGACCTGAAGTAAATAGAGAGGAAAAACAATTAGCTGCATGTGCTCTAATATCCTCCTAATCATCTATCCAATCACCATTCTCTCGCTGTATACATTTGATGGAATTTAACTTCCGACACCCATTCGCAGCCCTGTGAAAAAATTCTGAATTCCGATCTCGTCGAGAGAGCCAGTCTGCTCTTTCCAGTGGAGCCAATATATTTCCTCCTGTTCCAAAAGCTTCTCAATATGCATGTTTAAATCATGCTGCCTAACCACGGCCTCATCAGACAAAGGGCCAGAAAGAACTTCATTCAATTCCTTCTGAGGCTCTTGGAGTTTATTGTGTGTCCCCTTGAGGACCTCCTTATCCTAGCGGTGTAGCACCCTATGAACCTCAGTTGTGCTGTCCGCTAGTGGAGCAACACCAATCTCCTTACATTTATCCCAAGCAGTTTGGACTATAGTTTGAATATTTTCATCTGCTAACCACCGTGCCTCAAATTTGCAGGTTCCAGTACGCCACCTAGGCTGGATCGCTGGTTGGTAATCAATATCAATCAAAACCGGACGGTGGTCCGACTTATAAAAGTCCTTATTAGACACTAAGAAACTTGGGAATAAGTTTGCCCACAATATATTTCCCACTGCGCGGTCCAAACGCTCGTGTAACTGGCCTCGACGCCATGTAAACAAATCAACTATGCACCCAAGATCGTCTAGGCCACAATCAAAAAGTGCCTCACAGAACAATTGCATTCTCCTTTGGGATGGTATAACACCACCCTCTTTTTCATTTACTTGCAGAATTTCATTGAAATCACCCACCACTAGCTAGGGCAAGTTCCTCATTCCATGTAGTTCCCTCTGGTAATCCCAAGACAAGTGTTTTCTATCCCCACTTGGTTCACCATAGAAACCCGTGAAGCGCCAACCATTAACATTTGCTTCATTTATTCGGATGTCGATGTAGTTAGGTTGCACCTCATATGATGTTACACCCAATTCCGAATACCAGATCATCACAAGACCCCCAGTTCTTCCATCTCTTTCCGCCAATGCAAACTCATCAAAACCAAGCCTTCTTTTCAACTTTTCTGCCTTAGCTTTACACATATGATCTTCAGATAGAAAAAAGCACACCCGGCCTCACCCGCCCTTGGACCCCCAAGAGCGCATGCACTGTCGTGGGCTTCCTCATCCCGTGGCAGTTCGAAACTTGAATTTTCATTGCGACCGGTCGAGCTCCTTCTTGGAGGTCGCCGATAAACGGTGGCTGCCATCCATCACGGCCATGACATCCGTTTTTGACCTTTTAAAATCTTGGGAAGAGTTGTCATCATCCTCTGCTCCACTGTCCATAGGCACCAAATTGTTCTGAATTTCCATAGCCGTAACTATAACAACAACACCCGTATTCCCTAGGACAATTTCCACCAACTTACTTGCAATTGGGTCCTATGGAACCACATCATAGCCTAAACATTTCCTGCTAGTAAATTTCTCCAGCAACTCACCCATAGTATTTTTTAGAGGACTAGTGGCATCGTCCTGGGGGTCATCATTGGTAGTACTTTCTCCTCTCTGCTTATTACCTGCTCTTCCTCCTCCCAGGCCTGAATTTTTGCGTCCCTGCCCATGTTGACCTTGAGCACCATGTTTCGGAGCCAACATCCACTCTCCCCACTCCATGGACTTAGGGTCGTGCTTACCATTGCCATGTTCTAGATTCGTGTGTCCCATATAGCCACAAACATAACAGAATACATGGATTTTCTCATATAGGATCGAGTAGTAAACTTTCTTCAGATTTTTTGTTATAGAGACAAATCTCATGATCGGTTCATTAACATCCAGCTTCACCCAGATTTGCACAATCCTACCATCTCCCCACTTCGGGTTGAGCATCACACTCATGACCTCTCCTACCTTCTTCGTCAAAGATCTGACACAGCGTCTTTCCTGTACAAAAGTGGGAGATCAACAATTTGCATCCATACCGGCACTTTATCCAGCACCACTTCATCAAATTTGGAGAACCCACAATAGCTTTCCATCAAGACACCATGTTCACGAAACAGCCAAGGGCCTTCCTCTGTAACACTTTTCCAATCCCCCAGGCAATTCACGGTGATCACAAACATGTTTGCCCCCATGGCGTTGAGGCTTGCACCCTGGGCCGAACTCCAAGCATTGCACATCGAGTCATAGAAAGATCCACGACTGAAGGGTTTGTTAGTATGTACCCTAGCGATCACCATGAACTCAGCCTCGTCCACTTCATCAGGGAATTCCTCGTCGAAGTTCAAATCATATTCTTCTATCTCATGAAGGTTCAGTTAACCGATCAGTTCATACACACCAGCGGGCGAGCCTGCCGCCGTTGCCTGAGAACCAGACCCCGCCATCGCTTTCCTCTATGCAGAGCGCCCTAGACTCCCAGAACCCTTACGGGGATTTAGATCGGTCTGCATCAGACCGTAGTAACGTGAGAATCGGGAACCCTAGATGTCACCGCCAGGGGAGAAAAGAACCCTAGACGTCGCCGCCAGGGGATATGTTGTAGGTACTATTTTTTGAGATACCATTGGTAGGTAATTAGTAAACACTAATGGGTTGGGCGCCTGCCTGGGCCTGTTTCACTGAGCGATAAAGGAGGCCGTGCATGTATTTCGGCTAGTTCGTTGTTTACGATTTCTTTGAAATAGAAACCAATGCCCAACCGAGACACCGAAATGTTGGCCAATTTCCAACCGATCCAAAACACCAAAAAACAATTTGAACATTGTAGTTTTTTATTGGACGTTGCAGTAATCATAAAAGCAGTGTTATTGATGCTTTGGATGAAAGTGGGCACCATGTCAGTTTCAGTCGCCATCATGCTATAAAGGCTTGAATATTTCTTGCACAAACTTCCCACATACACAGAGGATCGACATAAGCAAGCGAAGGACAGAAAAGATAATATTCTGATCCCTATACCACGGTCACTCGTCAAGTTTTCATCATTATTGCTTATCCCTTGCTCTATATGAACATTTTTTAAATGATAATATGCAAGTACATCCATGACTATGCACTACTAGCTAGAATCTGCAAAACAATAGAACTATTCCAAAGGAAACAAGCAATTCTTGTTCATTAGGTAACACACATAAGGAAATAAAAAAGGACAAATATATTTCTAGTATTCTGTTTCGTGAAACATAAGATGCAAGAAGATGCAACCAGAAACATAATCGGTTTTGTCGTTTTGTTTTCTCTAATGCCTGGACGCTAATAAGAAGCATAAAAACCCCATAAAATGCAATTGAAGAAGCATGAAGAACCAAGAAGTGCAGAACGAAAGACATATAATTTTTGTTGTTGTTATGTAAGTCATCAAACCCATTAAGCAAAAAGAAGGAAGGTAGAACAGTAATGAAATATTCGTGTGATTTCCTTAAACCATAAGAGCAGCAAAACAAACCAAAGAAATGAATAACAAGAAAATATTTTCGCACGGTTACTTTATTGAAGACTTTTCTTGGAGATTGCTCAAACTTGATCTTTAGGGTGAAATCCTACGATCTCAGGTCTCGCATTCGGTGGTTTGTTGTGGCTACAATTGTGATTGCTCATCGTTCTCCTCGTTGGAGATTGCTGTTGGACAATCTTTCTTATAGTCCTTATGTTGCCAAGAGATAAAAAAGAATAAAATGAAAATAGAAAATGAAAAACGATAGAAGAAAATAAAATAAAAGAATAAAAATGGAAGAGAATAAAAAACGATTTTTTTGCCTAGTATGTGTTAAAACACTCGGCCAAGTCCGTTCTTTACCGAGTGTAATACTAGGAAAAACATCGAAATATCGATTGTAAATTTCTTTCCAAATGATTTCCCTAGCGCACTCAGCTATGGGTTTCTTTCCAATGTAAAATACACTTGTCAAACTATTGGACATTCGGCAAACACAGCGATTCCGCTAGTCGTCAACGTCCTTCATGTCCTCCTTTGGCAACGCCGTGGCTCTTCTCTGGTAGGTTATGGCTCACCGCCGCGGGGAACACCACAGCCTCCCTATCTACAGCTTGGAATAAGCGTGCTCGATGGAACTCGACTGACTTGTCTTATTTTGGGTACCCAAGGTTATGCTTTATCCGATGATCACGCACGGTTCATTTTGCTGTAGCGTGTGAAATTCGCCCATGATAGACCGAAAATAAAGGTGCGATGTTTTTACTCCTTGCACCCAATTCTTTTATTTTGACCATGTGCTCTACAATGCATACGATAAATCCTTATAAGAGTTATCACACAAGATTTGGTTTGAACTGTGTGCCTGGTATCATACCTGGATTAGATTTCTTAATTGTTTGAGGTATATTTGTGATACACGTATTTGGTAGTCGAGGATTAGTAATCTTTCTCCTCCATTATCTTTAGGAGAGACGCCTTGCCCTTCAAGTTTTGTAATCAATATATACACACTCTCGAGGCTCAGTAATATATGCATCATATTCCACCAATTCCTTTATATCCCTTCTAACATGGTATCAGTCTAATTGATCCAACCATAGCTGTCGTCCGTCGACTTCGCCCTGCGCCGCCGCCCATACCTCCGCCGATCGTGTTGACCGGCTGTCCTATATAGTATTTTTTCAAAGCCCTTGCTCCAGGTTTTTCTCTATCCCGCCGGTTATCTCAATCGCCCTGCTCCGACCGGGACCCATTGTAGGACCGAAAGTACGTCTAGAGGGGGGTGATTAGACTACTTGACCAAATAAAAACCTAGCCTTTTCCTAATTTTAAGTCTTGGCAGATTTTAGCAATTATGCACAAGTCAAGCAATCAACCTACACATGCAATTCTAAGAGTATAACAGCGGAATGTAAAGCAATTGCATATGAAGGTAAATGGAGAGGTTTGGAGAGTGCAAACGCAAGTGTAGACATGGATGTTTTTGTCGTGGTTCCGATAGGTGGTGCTATCTTACATCCACGTTGATGGAGACTTCAACCCACGAAGTGTAACGACTGCGCGAGTCCACGGAGGGCTCCACCCACGAAGGGTCCACAAAGAAGCAACCTTGTCTATCCCACCATGGCCATCGCCCACGAAGGACTTGCCTCACTAGGGTAGATCTTCACGAAGTAGGCGATCTCCTTGCCCGTACAAACTCCTTGGTTCAACTCCACAATTTTGACGGAGGCTCCCAAGTAACACCTAACCAATCTAGGAGACACCACTCTCCAAAAGGTAATAGATGGTGTGTTGATAATGAACTCCTTGCTCTTATGCTTCAAATGATAGTCTCCCCAACACTCAACTCTCTTTCATAGATTGAATTTGGTAGAAAGATGATTTGAGTGGAAAGAAACTTGGAGAAGGCTAGAGATCAAGATTTATGTGGTTGGAATGGAATATCTTGACCTCAACACAAGTGTAGGTGGTTCTCTCTCAGAAAATATATGGTGGAAGTGTAGGTATGTTCTGATGGCTTTATCCATGAATGAAGATTGGGTGGAGGGGTATATACAGCCTCCACACAAAATCTAACTGTTACACATAATTTACCAAACTCGCTGGGACCGAATAAGAAAACTCGGTCAGACCGATTTAGGTCATAATGTGACCGTTAGGCATTTCAGTGGGACCGAGATATGATCAACTCGGTAGGACCGAATTCATTAGGGTTAGGGCATAACGTAATCTTGGTGAGACCGATTACACAAACTCGGTAGGACCGATTTTGGTAATAAGCTAAACAGAGAGTTGGTCAGGCAAACTCGGTGGGACCGATTCGCTCATTTCGGTTGGACCGAAACGTTACGAAGGGGAAACAGAGAGTTTTCATTGCGAACTCGGTGGGACCGATCGCTCATCTCGGTTAGACCTAAACGTTACGAAGGGAAACAGAGAGTTTGTAATGCCATCTCGGTGAGACTAAGATCCCTATCGGTGAGACCGAATTGACTAGGGTATGTGGCAGTGGCTATGTCAACTGAACTCGGTGGCGCCAGATAGAAAGTTTCGGTGGGGCCGAGTTTGACTTTTGGTTTGGGACATATGTGGATGTGAGAAAGTGTCTGAGGGTTTTGGAGCATATCACTAAGCATTTTGAGCAAGAAACCAATTAAGCAACACCTCATCCCCTTTTAATAGTATTGGCTTTCCTATGGACTTAATGCGATCTTGGATCACTAAAATATAAAATGTAGAGTCTTCAGCTTGAGCTAATATGTGTCCTTAGCATTTTGAGGGGTCCACATTCCTAGTCCATGCCATGCCAATCATTGAACTTTCTGAAATGATCATCTAGAAAGAGCATTAGTTCAATGAGCTATATATACCAAAACCACCCAGGGATAGTTGCACTTTCAATCTCCCCTTTTTTGGTAATTGATAAGAACATATAGATAAAAGCTTCGACAAACGATAATAAGATTTAAATACATCGTCGCTTTGAGAAGTATGTGATAAGCAAGAGCTCCCCCTAAATTTGTGCATTATTTAAAATTTGCGTTTGAATGCAAATGCACAATCGATTAGGATCATGGGTTACTCTTCCATGACACATACATCTTGGTGGAGCGCTCAAAATGATAGAAGGTAAAAATATGCACTCATCACCAAGGCACATTGAATGATCATATACAAGACATAGATAATATCATCATTTAAGCAAGTATGATATGATCAAACACATGTTCAAACAAGTATCTCACACACATAATGTAATGTATGAAGCAAACACACAAATGTATCAACCAAATAGCAAGAGACCAAGAAGCAAAAACACTCTCTCTCGAAGCCTATGATCTATACATTTCTCCCCCTTTGGCAACAAGTTACCAAAAAGTTTGAAAATGCATAGCGCTATGCGTCTCTCTAGGCTTGATCTTCGGGAGGTGGTGTTGAGAGGACTCCAAGGACGAAGGCTTCTGTAGATGTTGTTGGAGCTGTTGGAGTGGCAATTGGAGGTGGCACTGAAGCTGTGGCTACTGGTGCTGATGTAGTAGCTCTAGTGTCAGGCATGGGCACTGTAGGAGATCTCTGACCTCTAGGCACTCTCTGAAAGGCATCTGTGGTAGCCTGCACTTTCCTCTCCTCTGCTTCCTCCCGGGGCTACTCAACTGCAGTCTGTATCTCAGTCACTTTCAGATCAAAATCATAGAACTTTGTTTCAATGATCCTCTCCAAGCTCTCCTGATTTGAGTCAGGGTGGCCAAGCTCTTCTCAATCCTAAAAGTTTCTTCGATCAGATATGCCATTTGATCTTGTTTAGATTTGAGGGACACTTGAGATGACTCTTCAATACTTGGCATCTTTGCTGTTTCTCAGCTCTAGCTTTTTCTCTCTTTTCTTGTGCTTGCACTGATGAAGGTTCATTCTCATCCATCACAACTGTGTTGTCCTCAAATTCAGGCAACAAGGGAAGATGTTCTTTGCCCAATAAGTTTGTGCATGTGCCCATCTTGGAGTTGATGAGCACCTGGATGTGTGGAGCATACCCACAAGACCTCTTCTGGTCTGCAGCAGTCCTCTTGATTGTTTCAACAATCATGCTCATAACTTTGAATTTCTGAGGCACATCAAATATCTGCAGCAAGTTGATTGAATGGCCTTTGATCATCTTGTGATCTCCAGATTTGCGCCACAATGTATGCCTCAATATAGTGTTGATTGTAGCTAAACCAGACAACAAGTAATGTACAGATCCAATCTCATGTGTTTCCAATGCTTTGTTTGGGATCTCTTTGTATATGTTGGCCATAGAGTTATGGTCTTTCTTCTTCTTGGCATAGACATCCAAGTCATGTTCATGCTCTTCAGGGGCTTTTCTCAACTTGGCCCACTCATCAACAGTTGACTGGTACCTTGTACCTTCAGACATCCACACAATTCTACCATCTGGAGAAAAATGTGTTGTAGAGTAGTAGAATTGCATGATGAGTTCATCATTCCATTTTGTCAGCTTTTGACCCACAAACTTGACAACACCACAAGATTTGAAACTTCATGCACACTTGGAAAATGATCTTCATTCTCATCAATGAATTTCTAATCTACCCACTTCATATCACAGACAATTGGCTTCTTATCAAGCAAGATGGTCTCATAGAAATCCCGTTACTCTCTGGTGTGGAACCTGTAATCCACAACAGTCCTTCTCCTCACAGCATATGGATCAGATTGTCTCCATCTTCTGAGACCTACATCCTTCCTCAACTTCATGTCCTTAGTAACAATATGATTATCATCATGATCAGGGATCTTGGGCTTGAGCTTCCTAAGCACTTGGACTTCATAATCTTCTTCAATTTCAGACACTAGGGCCTTGTTCTTTTCTACGGCCGGAATGCTCATTGGGCTTCTCTTGGGTGCAGACTTGGTGGCTTGAGCAGCAGCTTTGGGACAGTCTTGGGCTTTGAAGGAGCAGCCCCTGACTTAATGGCATCCCCTATCAGCTTCTGAGATTTAGGTGCTAGTGCAGCATCCTATTCTTCTTCTTCTTCTTCTTCTTCTTCTTCTTCTTCTTCTTCTTCTTCTTCTTCTTCTTCTTCTTCTTCTTCTTCTTCTTCTTCTTCTGCTTCATCATCATCATCATCTCTCATAGATGGCTTGCCAATCACTCTGGCTGTGGTTTTCCTAGCTCTCTTCTTTGTTCCTGCTGGCTCATCATCTCTAGTTTCAAGAGTGAACACCATTGTTTCTTGAGTTCATGCTCTGGCCTTTGACATTGGAGCTCTTTTGGCAGGGGCCTTCTTGTCCAAACCTGGCTTGGTTGAAGCAGCCGTGTCATATTCCTTCCTAGCAACATTCTTCTTTGAGCTGACTTCTTCAACTTCAAAATCTTCATCCTTTGAATCTGAAGTTTTCTTCTTTCTCTGCCTAGTTGATGCCTTAGGCAGGTTGCTCGGTGTTCTCCTACTACCCTCATTAGAACTCCTAGAGGGACTAGTGCCCTCACTCATATTATCTTGCTCCTCAGACCTGTTCTGGCTGTCACTCTAGTAAGACATCTTGGCAATTACACTGACAGCAAACCCCGCGAATAGATGTAGAGGAGGTAGAGTGGATAAGCATCACAAAGTGCAGAGTTTTTGCAAAACAGATGACTCAAAAACTTAGTTTTAGTTCTCCACAGAAAGCATTTCAGAGCTATCGTCGATTTGTTAAACTCGGTGATGCTGAAGCAATTTTGGAACCTAAACTAGTGAACTCGGTCAGACCGAGTCACAGTTCGGTGGCACCGAGATTGCTAGGGTTTCACAGAGAGTCGAACTCGATGGCACCGATTTGCAATTTTGGGTCAGACCGAAAAGTGCAAGTGCAATGGCCTCAGCCAAATCGGTGAGACCGATTTCTACAACTCGGTCAGTCTGAGATGAGTTCGGCGGAGATCTAACCCTAATTTTTCGAATCAAAACTAACCTATACGAAGTTTCTGCTGGACAGGATGATTTCAATCGTGGCAAGAATCATGGAATTATCTTTGTGCTTAGAATCATAGATAAGGGTTGCACAAAGATCGAGCTCATACCCTAACTTGGCGGTGAGCTTGCTATGGCGGCAACGGCAGGGCAGAATCCCGTTGACGGCGGCGGGAGGTAGGTGGTGCCGAGAAGACAATCTGGAGACCCGAGACGGCAGAGCAGGTGACACGCGGGCGAGAGGTTTTGGAAAGTTTTCCAAAATTTTACCCAACGGTATATATAACCTGACCCTGTCAGTGTGACCAAGTGGAACAACTCGGTGGCACCGAGATGCAAAATTGCTAGGAGTTACTACAACTCGGCGTGACCGAAAAGTTTAAATCAGTTGCACCCAAATTGAAAACCTATATCAACTTAGTGAACTCGGTGTAACCGAAGTGGATGACTCGGTCATACCGAAATGCACAAAGAGGTTTTGAAAGTTTAAGTCTATGACGGATCGGGGACTCCGAGTGCTCCTCACACAGAGTGGTTCGAACCTGACTTGATCAAACTTTGTGATGTAGCATGAATAGAGTATGAGCCAAGAAAATCATAGATAGCTAGAGGAAGTTCTTAGGCATTCTTGTCCATCCATTTGGCAAAAGAGAAAGATCCAAACAATTAAAGCAACAAATGGATGTCCTCGAATGAGAAAAATATGCATTCAACATGCTCACACAATAAGATAGCAAATGAAACATGTGGCAAAGCATGCACAACCATTCTAGCATCTATCAAGCAATTGGCGATGACTAGGTCATCTATATATGAGTATATTGACTTAGGAGTCACATGAGAACATTTGATCATAGGTCATACTCATCGTTTAAGCACAAGTGGGATTACCACTTTTACATAAAGCATTGTTGTGTTCACATCATTAGAGTTGCTTTAGCTCAATTGATTAGAGTAAAGCTCCCCCTAGATGTGATATTCCCCCTAAGAGGGGTGAACTAACCATGGGTATTGTCGATGATGAATTCATGTAGGTGTTCAAGATGTAGATGATCAATGTTGATGTAGATCATTTGGAGCAATCCATTGGAGTGAGTTGCACTTTCAATACCTACATGGGTTAGTCCGAGAAGGAACAAACAAGGATATCCATAGACATAGAGTGATGTTCACATAAGATGATGTCCATGAATGCATTTGGTTACCTTGTCCCTTGTCTTACCAGCAAGAGGGTTTGTGACTCCTTGAACTAGTGCAAGATATGGAAGTTGTTTGCACTTGTCCTCGCCAAAATGATATGCGTGAAGTATGTTGGCGGAGTCACCCTCAAGAACTCTCTAGTTATTCTTCTTCAAGATCCACACCATCTTGATGGGAATCCTTGGAGTTGTAGTCGTACTTGATGAAGTAGAACTTCATGTGGTCTTGGGAACCCACTTAACCAAGGCCTTAGGAGCTTCTTCAAATGCATCAATCTCTTCTTGAAGCTTGTCCTTGCCCTTTAGCTTGTGGTCTTGTGGTGGAAGACCATCTTGTGCTTGTGTCCCCTTGAAGGAAGTAGGATCATACTTCTCTTGTTGAGGAACAAACTTGGTCTTGGGGTATTGATCTTCTTCCCACTAAACTCCATTGGCATTGAACTTACGTTTAAAACCAACACCTTGATTCTTCCGATGTCTTCCTTGCTTACGTACAATCTCCTCAAATTGCTTACTTCCGGCAAGGCTCTTGTAAACAGCTTTCTCTATAATTCCCTTCAATAGGCTATTTTCTTGCTCAAGTGTAACTTTGCTAAGAGAATCATTAGTGGAATCAAGAGTACTACTAGAAGCAACAATATTTGATTTAGCATGATTATTGTTACTAATAGATGAAGAATCTTTCTTGTTCTTGTTGCTAGATTTAACTTGTGGCATGTAAGTAGACAAGAGTAACCGTTTGGCAATGTAAGAAGAACTTTTCTTGCGAAGATCATCATTGATTGCATTTGAGAACTCATGCTCTTATTCAAGGTTTAGCTTTTGAAAGCGTAACTTCTCATAAGTTTTTAAAAGTTCTCGATGATCTTCCAAGGTAGTTTCATGAGCTAACTTAAGAGTGTTTAATTATTTAGTTAGACGCTAAATCTTCTCCTTATCATTGTCATTCGTTTTATCTTGATTAGCATGATTAATAGCAATTTCATCATAGTTTTCATCATAGGTTTCATCACTATTGCTACCAACAAGTAAATCATCATCTCCTAGCAAATCATCTTCATCACTATTGAAATCAAGATACTCGGGGTGTGATACCTTAGGGCCTTTAGCCATGAAGCATCTTCCAATTCCTTCATTTGGTGAGTCAAATATGTCGTAGGAGTTGGATGACACAAGAACAATTCCGGCAACACCTTCATCTTGAGTACCTTCGGAGTCGGAGTAGTAGTTTCTTTCAGAGTGGTCATCAGAGTCGGAACCGGATACCCATTCACCAACATGAGGTTGATGTCTTCGTCTTGTGTAGCTCCTTGATGATTTGTCCTTCCTTTCCGAATCTTTGCTTCTCCGAGAAGGTCTTCATTCATAACGGTCATCTCTACTCCTTCTCACTCTTGGTGGTGAATCTTTCTCTTCTACTCCTCCTTTTAGGTGAGTCTTCTTTTCTCTTGTGTGGAGCCATACATTCATTGGAGTAGTGTCCGCTTCTTCCACAATTGTAGCAATTCCGATCACGACTTGAAGATATTTTGTCATTGTAGGACCTTGATTTGGAGTTTCTCTCTTTGCTTCTATTCTTGTAGAACTTGTTAAAGTTCTTCACCATTAAGCTCAATTCTTCATTGAAGACTTGTTTCTCACTTGATGATGTAGGAGCGTCACATGAGGCTTTGTAAGCACCACTAGAGTTGTTGTGAAGCTCTTCTTTATCTTTGAGTGACATCTCATGAGCAACAATTCTTCCAATGACTTATGTTGCCTTGATATCTATGTAATTGGGCATCATTTGGATCAATGTGCACACGGTGTCATATTTCCCATCCAAGGCTCTTAGGATTTTCTTGATGATGAATCTGTCGGTCATCTCTTCGCTTCCTAAGCCGACAATCTCATTTGTGATGAGAGCAAGCCTAGAGTACATTTCAGCGACACCTTCACCATCCTTCAACTTGAACTTGTCAAGTTGACATTGAAGCACATCCAACTTGGATTCCTTGACAGAGTCGGTACCTTCGTGCATATCAATCAAAGTATCCCAAATTTCCTTTGCATTCTCAAGATGGTTGATTTTGTTGAATTCTTCGGGGCACAATCCGTTGAAGAGGATATCACAAGCTTGAGCATTATATTGCAGCATCTTCAACTCTTCCGCGGTAGCTTCACGGTTTGGTTCCTTCCCTTCAAAGAATCACCTTGCAAGCCAACACATATAATAGCCCAAACGGTGGGGTTATGTCCTAGAATATGCATTTCAACTTATGCTTCCAACTAGCAAAATTAGTACCATCAAAGTAAGGACCTCTACGGTGGTAATTTCCCTCGCTAGACGCCATACTCTCCTAGGTTGTGAAACCAAGGCTATGATCACTAAAAGGTATAGAAATCAAGGCAAATGGAGACCAAAGCTCTGATACCACTTGTAGGATCGAAAGTATGTCTAGAGGGGGGGGGGGTAATTAGACTACTTGACAAAATAAAAACCTAGCCTTCACCCAATTTTAAGTCTTGGCAGATTTTAGCAATTATGCACAAGTCAAGCAATCAACCTACACATGAAATTCTAAGAGTATAGCAGCGGAATGTAAAGCAATTGCATATGAAGGTAAATGGAGGGGTTTGGAGAGT
The DNA here is from genome assembly GCA_902687465.1 of Secale cereale. Classification (NCBI taxonomy): domain Eukaryota; kingdom Viridiplantae; phylum Streptophyta; class Magnoliopsida; order Poales; family Poaceae; genus Secale; species Secale cereale. The sequence goes on along the minus strand of LR738713.1, from coordinate 866,700,464 downwards.
GCAAACGCAAGTGTAGACACGAATGTTTTTCTCATGGTTCCGATAGGTGGTGCTATCGTACATCCACGTTGATGGAGACTTCAACCCACGAAGGGTAACGACTGCGTGAGTCCACGGAGGGCTCCACCAACGAAGGGTCCACGAAGAAGCAACCTTGTCTATCCCACCATGGCCATCGCCCATGAAGGACTTGCCTCACTAGGGTAGATCTTCACGAAGTAGGTGATCTCCTTGCCCGTACAAACTCCTTGGTTCAACTCCACAATTTTGACGGAGGCTCCTAAGTGACACCTAACCAATCTAGGAGACACCACTCTTCAAAAGGTAATAGACGGTGTGTTGATAATGAACTCATCGCTCTTGTACTTCAAATGATAGTCTCCCCAACACTCAACTCTCTTTCATAGGATTGGATTTGGTAGAAAGATGATTTGAGTGGAAAGCAACTTGGAGAAGGCTAGAGATCATGATTTATGTGGTTGGAATGGAATATCTTGATCTCAACACAAGTGTAGGTGGTTCTCTCTCAGAAAATATATGTTGGAAGTGTCGGTATGTTCTGATGGCTTTTTCCACGAATGAAGAGTGGATGGAGGGATATATATAGCCTCCACACAAAATCTAACCGTTACAAACAATTTACCAAACTCGGTGGGACCGAATCAGAAAATTCGATTAGACCGATTTAGTTCATAATGTGACCGTTAGGCATTTCTGTGGGACCGATATGATCAACTCGGTAGGACCGATTTCATTAGGGTTAGGGAATAACGTAATCTCGGTGAGACCGATTACACAAACTCGGTAGGACCGATTTTGGTAATAAGCTAACCAGAGAGTTGGTCAGGCAAACTCGGTGGGACCAATTCACTCGTTTCGGTTGGACCGAAACGTTACGAAGGGGAAATAGAGAGTTTGCATTGCGTGGGACCGATCGGTCATCTCGGATAGACCTAAACGTTACGAAGGGAAACAGAGAGTTTGCAATCCCATCTCGGTGAGACCGAGATCCCTATCGGTGAGACAAAAGTGACTAGGGTTTGTGGCAGTGGCTATGTCAACTGAACTCAGTGGCGCTGGATAGAAAGTTTCGGTGGGGCCAAGTTTGACTTTTGGTTTGGGACATATGTGGATGTGAGAAAGTGTTTGAGGGTTTTGGAGCTTATCACTAAGCATTTTGAGCAAGAAACCCATTAAGCAACACCGCATCCCCTTTTAATAGTATTGGCGTTCCTATGGACTTAATGTGATCTTGGATCACTAAAATAGAAAATGTAGAGTCTTGAGCTAGAGCCAATATGTGTCCTTCGCATTTTGAGGGGTCCACATTCCTAGTCCATGCCATGCCAATCATTGAACTTTCTGAAATGATAATCTTGAAAGAGCATTAGTTCAATGAGCTATATGTTGTTAGGAATTCCCAAAACCACCCGGGGATAGTTGCATTTTCACCCATGCATCTCCACCTTTCCTTCATCGCGTATGTACGACCGACTCTACACGATGTTGCATTTGTCGCTCGGGGCTGGCCTCTCGGGCTCCGCTCCTGCGTTGGCCACTCGGGCGGCAGTACTGACGCGCTCGTCCGCACGTCGTCGCACACTGGCAGTTGTCGCATGTTTTAGGCCAGACTCCGATACCATCATGCCTGCACCGAGCGACGTCCACGATATCGCGTGCGATCGGATTGATCATCAGCCTGCCCCGCGATCCGCCCCGACCACGCCTTGCGACCGATCGGGCCAGTCGGTTGCGCGCGCCTCCGCACGTACCGTGAAGATTATCCCAGGTACAGTGCGCCCCTCCATCGAACACGCATCGGACTGCCTCTGCGATGCTGCACCATGGTTCTCCCTACGGCTGGACTGACTCGCCCGCCGCCGCTACGTCGACCCTTCAGGTTGTAGCATCACGCCACACAGTCCCCGCCGCCACGTCGTGGCCATCCCCGCAGCTGCACTGACTCGCGCGTAGCCGCTGCATTGCCCCTTCGGGACGTGCTGTCGCGACACGTTGTCCATGCCACTGTCCCGAGGTCTTCCCGATGTTGCCTCTTCGGGTCATAGCGTCGCGACACACAGTCCACTCAGCCATCCCTGCACGTCGATTTCAACGTGCTATGTGTCACGCCGCCTTAGGAACACCACCATCAGTGCCGGTGTTCATCACCCGGCTAGGTTCTTCCTCGGCAACTTTGAGCATCTCCGACGTGCTCCTAACCCAGCTGCTGCCGCCGCCGTCAGGCCGTGGCCGCCGCTCTTCCTCGGTGCTGCTGCTGCTCGCTCATCCGAGCCGCGCCACCCGTCCACCCCCTTCGTCTTTGTCCAGCACCAGCCCGTCCACCCCATTCGTCTTTGTCCAGCACCAGCCCGTCCACCCCCTTCGTCTTTGTCCAGCACCAACCCGTCACCAACGTCGTCGTCATCTTCCCCGACCACCGTTGGTGACATCGGCCCCTCGTTGATTGTCACCACAACCATCGTCGGGTCTCCTTCTCTGCTGGCGCCTCCGACTCCTCGACATGGCATACAACTCATGCAGGTCCCTCATCTACGCATGCCCGTGCTGGCAACACCGATGCGTGCTTTTGTCCACGTCATATCCCTGGCCCTGGCAAGCCCACTGCGGCGCTTCGTCAACTTTGTCTTCGTCCGTCTACGCATGCACGACGCTTCCGCCACAACCACGGGGGGATGTCAGCCCATCTGCTGTTATTCTCTCCAGTCTCACAGTCCGCGACGTTCCTGTTGTTCGCAACGCTACCGCTACGACTGCGGCGGATGTTAGACATATATTTGGGATACATGTATTTGGTAGTATAGGATTTGCAATCTGTCTCTTACCTTATCTGTAGGACAGGCGTCTTGCCCTCTAAGTCTTGTACTCAGTATATACTCACCCTCGAGGCTTAATAATACATCCATATTCCGCACCAATACCTCTCTCTCCCTTCTAGCATTAATCATGGGCGATGATCACACACGTTTCACTTTTAGTTGAATTCCAGAGTGTGCAACTGGCAAGGCTTAATAACAGGATTCTACTTTAGTGATTTTTTGTAAAAGCTACTTACACGGAATTTTCACTTTTGGGTTGTGTAGTTAGGAAACAACATTCTATCGAATCCGAGTGGAGCCTATATATATCACAGAAACCAGCTTGTTTGCAGTGCCTCACCCGTCAACAAACCAGCGCTGTCTCACAAAACCAGTACCTTCATACTACCATCGCCGGCCATGGCTTCCTCCTCGCCGCTACCGCTGCTTCTCGTCCTCCTGCTGGCCTCGTCGGCGGTCGTCGCACGCGCCCGGCCGGGGGACAACATTTGGGAGCACACAGTCGTGTACATGCACGAGAGGCTGACGGGCCCGAACGCCACGCGGCTGATTACGGTGCCGTCCCCGTTGGGCGGCGACAACTTCGGGCAGTTCGGCGTGGTAGACAACGAGCTGCGAGACGGCCCGGACCCTCTCCGCTCGTCGCTCTGCGGCCGGTTCCAAGCCCTCTTCGCGCTGGCCGGTCTGGTGAGCCCACCGGGCATGCAGTCCGCCGCCAACTTCTTGTTCACGGCGGGGAGGTTCGGGGGGAGCACGGTGACCGTGCTGGGCCCCATTCTGGACTTCGAGAGCACCTGCGAGCGCAGCATCGTGGGCGGCACCGGCGTGTTTCGGATGGCGCGCGGATACAGCTTCATGAGGCTTGTGCCGGAGATGAGCGCACCCGATGAGTACAGTGTCTACAGGCTCGACCTCTTCATTCAAGTCAGCTCGGACCGTCTGCCACCGCTGCCGCCGGTTGATTCCGTTGGCGCTTACAACATTTAAATCTGAAATAGTAAGGTTGTGCTAGTTGCTGGGTTTAAGTTCAGCTTATTATCTGTAGCGCCAGAAACGTGCTGTACTGCTGTAGTTCACGTTGTGGCCCAAGTTAATATGTATCCCGTCGGAGTAAAATCGACACGATCCGCCCACACCTGGTGCATGGGATCGTGGCGAAGTTTGTTAATGGAATAAAAAAGGAATCCTATCTATTTAAAATGGTCTGTCTCGGTCTCAGTCGACTAAGACTTCACCAAGTCTCAGTCAAGTGATATAGTATATGTGGAAAAAAGAAAAACTGAAAAGATTTTCTTGTACCAATCTCAATGCAGGATCAATGAAATATAATGTCGACTGAGACATAATGAAGTCTAAGTCGACTGAGACTTGGCAAAACTGTATTTAAAAATGTAATCCTCACTATTTTTATTATCTCAACACATGTGCACATGCCTGCTATCTCATTAACAGCGCACCATAAAATGCATGCAAAACTTTTATTATTATTATTTGTTGTTTCTCACTATTTTTATTTATTTTATCACAAAAAAGTTTCATATCACCACATATACCACCTCATCAACGACCCACTGAACCTGAAGAATGCCATTATACTATGCTACTTATATTCAATAAATATTTTTGACTATTTCAAATATTCAAGTTTCATAAAACAAAGTCTCATTGAAATATACTGTAATGATTCCTACAGCAACACGCATGGTATATCATCTAGTAAAATGAACGATGCTAAAATAAGTGACATAAATCTTATGTGCGACGCTGGGATATCTTGCTACTGAGAAACAATCTCATCCTGGAGAATTAGCAGACATCAGTTAGCCCTTGTATTCTGAAGGCTACAAACAGTCTTTCTCTATGATCATTCATAGGGCTAGACCTAATGTCCAGGTACATGCAATCATCGCTAGATTCCATATAAATTATTAGCCATGCTAAACTGTAAGGGCATCTCCAACAATGTCCATCAAATAGGACACACCAAACATCCACAAAGACGTCCGAATGTGCCGCTGGCAGTAGATAACGGCGGCCATCCACCGATATGAAGCAAATGCGCATACCTTTCAAAAATATATAAAATAAATGGCCCCCATGAGCCTCAGTTTGAATCATTGACCGGTAGCAATTCAAACGTACAGTTAAATCTTTGTAAAAGTACTAGATGTTTAATAAGTATTGCAAATCCATTGATCCCAAATTCAACCAAACTCCTCGGCCTTTATATCAACCTTTCCCTGCTCGAGATTGAACATATTCATCGACACATGTTGCTCACCAGATAGGCTTCCTCTTGTGCCTCATCCAACAATGTGTCAAAGTGAAGGGCTTACCCTCCATCCTTTGACACATCGCAGCAATGTTTGCGACCTATAGGGTGACGTGATTATCAAATCGTAACATTGAGTGAATCGTAGGAGAATTTACCAACACATGGAGCAACAAGAAGCAAAACTTATGATCTTCACGATTTATGTGACCGTTGGCCAGATTCTTTCCACTCGTACAATCAAAATGCAATACTTCATAATGGCATTTGTAATGGTGTACCACCCTTGGAGTAGCAACTTCGCATTGCAATCATGGATTGCTTCCAAATTGTCAGGATCATAATGCTTGAGCTGATGAAACCAAGAACACACATGTTGCCATTTTTCTGAGTGCCTACAAACCCCACACTTTTGGCCAACTAGGCGTCACACAAGAATGCATCCTCCCTCACCGAGTCCACCCGCCTTCATGCTTGCGTCATGTTAAACAAGGAGAAGGTCCAAAATATTCTCAATAGGATTCTGCCGAACACTTGCCGGGTGTGGTGTCTACCATGGACACTGTTGGGAGGGGGCATAAGATAAATGGGGTGCGGTTGGATCCGGGGGTCGAACGGCAGTGAAATACATGGGGCATGGGCGAAGGAGCAGTGGTTTGGCAAGAAGTGGGCCGCAAACATAGTGGTGGTGGCAATAGTGGTCTTGGTGGGGGCGGATATAAAACAAGAGGGGAGGGACAAAGTTGGGGAAAAGGGCTCCTAGAGGGGGCTTTCGGGTTGGCACGGTGTATCGGAGTCTGAAATGGTGGGAGTGCATACTCCCTGCGAACCCCCCCTCCCAACCCCCATCTTTGTTTTCGGTTTTGCAGAATTCGGACATGCCAACCAATCCATGGATGTTCCATGCACGATGTTGGATTGAAGAAAATGTACGAGCAACACAGTCCGGGCATTTACCAGTATTTTGATGCACTGCATTGGAGATACCCTAACCTCCCCCCTCCAATTCCTACCTTACCATCATTTATCAAATATAAAATGGCGTAGTAGGAATCTTCCTTGTTTATCATTTAGTGTCGTGGCTTACTGCTCCTCTAGTTGATCATTGCACAATAATGCATCCTCCCTCATCATTCCTCCTTGTTCATGGGGAACCTTATGTTATGATCAAATACGAAAAACATGCCCCTTGTGTCATGATTGCTTCCTGCACCTCCAGTGTCTCGCGTGAGTCACTCGATTAGTACATGGATTGAGATATAACACTTGGTATTTGGGATCTTGAAGATGCATTGGTTGTGGTGATTGGGGATGCTCCAATCTCATGCGACTAGTTCGTTACTAAATTATCCATGATAAAGAAAAGGTGTCGCATAAATATTCATCATTTTTCATGACCGAGAAGACTCCTCATTTTGTTCTTGAATCTTGAACTTGTGGGTCTGGAAGTTTTCCTTCTGTACAGATTAGCACTAGATCCTCCTTCAATACCTCGAGCATGTGTGTCTTTTGCTCTCGCCTTTTCTTCCACATCAAGAGTACCAATGAGATGCGGAACGGAAAACACCCGTCTCTTGTGTTTCAGAGAGATAGGGAAGTTCCTCCATGAGGGAGGAAGCTTAGTGATGATGCCTCCGGCAGCAAACTTGTTCAGGTAACATACAATTGAAGAGCTCAAGTTCTCTAGCAAATGACTGTATCTCATGAGCTTGCTAAACCACGAAGCGCTCATCAGTCATCCTGTAGTAATAGAACTGTTCCATGATATCCGAGACCCCAAACTTGGCCTCAAATGTGTTCCACATATCTTTTCCATTATTAATTGATGCATAAGCATCAACTAGGTTCTCACCAGGAACAATCAAGAGAGCAGCCTTAAACAGGGTGTCAGTTTTCTGAAAAGCTTGTTCCTGTTGAGAATTAAAATCTCTTTCAGGGTTACCAAGAGTAACTTCATAGCAGCTCATGGTTTGAAACCACAGAACATGTCTCACATGCCATCTCTTATAGTGCACACCCTCAAACATAGGAGGCCTCATGGATGCAACAAAAAAACATGGGGTAAATTGCCTATAATAAGCTTTTTGGATTTATTGGAAAAATGAGCAATTTAGCAAATCATTTTATTAACAAAAATATTAGATAAAAAATGACTATTATAGCAGAGATAAAACAAGTCATACAATCTCACAGAGAGAAGGTAAATAGCATATGCATATATGAACTAGAACAGAACATTTGTAGAACAGACACAAGAACAAGAAACTCTGGCTGGATCTCAAACAGAAAGAACACGAAGACGTTAAGCTGCAGCATAAGCATTGTTGTTGGGGTTGACTGCCTTGCCGGCCATGTCGTCGAAGTGGTGGTCGATTGTTCTAGTGTTTCTTAGACAGCTGCGCGGCGCGGCGCGGAGTGACGAGGCGGACGGCGGAGGAGGAGGAGCACGTGTATGTCTCTCTTGTTCTCATGCTCATACAAATGGGGAAACAACCTCGCTTATAAGGAGGTTCAACCTCTACCAAACTAGTAATATGGGACTAAATTTTAGTCCCATCTCTTGCCTAGCACGAATGCGCTAACTCGGCCTCTAGCATTTAGTCGGAATTCTGAAAATGCTATTGTGCTGGCCCAAATAGACTAGATTCCAGCAAAAAGTTAGTCTTTCCAAAATGAAAATGCCACAGACTTGTGACTGCTACGTTTTGATGCTTCAATCAAGACGTGATTAGCTTTGCTCACAGCTCTCCTCTTCTTCTTCATCATCACACAAGTGACATCACTTAGTTCGGTACCAGTGTCAATTTCAGGCAACAGTGTACCAGTGTCCAACTCATGCAACAGTGTCCAACGCATGCAACAGTGTACGTACCATTGTACCAGTGTCCAAATCACGTAGGCTACAGAAGGAATTGATGCGAAGATTAGTACACTTCTGTTTCTCTTTGTCATCTTCTGTTTCCACCAATATCTGCCGCCGCTTCGAAAGCAAAAAACAATCACAAAATTATTTCATTGTAAGGAATGATCTTTGATTTCTTCGGTTTTTGTGTTCTTTTTACCACGGCCCAGTTATTAAAAAACATTACAACATTCCTTGCAAGAAATATTTGTCAAAACATAGAATAACATTTTTTTGATGATTATGGCACACAAAGTACATACTAATAAGGCATATAAAATTTAATAAGTTGTTCAAATTTTGATGAATATATACTGATAAATACATACATCTAGAAGGCAGAGTGGCATGCATATATGTAACTAAAATAAAATGGGTATTTGTGCAATAAGATCAAAGAAAGATTGCAATTATGACGCTGGTGTAGGACCAGAGAAGTACATGGTGGCAATATTGTGGCAGATCCCCTCATGATAAAAATTCTGTAGCAAATATCCCGGACCGGAATTATGTATGGGGGTACACGCTCAACAAATGGCATTGCTCGAGCGAGCAGCCCACCGAGGCAACGCAAAGTCATAGGAAAATCAATTCGTAGCAGTAGCATCCGATCCTTTCAAGTACATAGTTGGGTAAAACAGGTGGAAAAAGAGGATCAGTGATTGTGTTTCTGTCTTTATAAGGGGTGAGTGTATATGCGTGTGTGTTGAGAGTATCAGTGATTGTACTGTCTTAAACAAAATACCAGTAGTCCACAAGAATCAAATCATCCATCACTTTCCAAACTTAAAGCTGTAGATGGCTTGGCCAACTCCACGGAGTTTAATTTGCTTGCTTTGGTTTCTAAAAAAAGAAGAAGACACAGCGAGGTAGTAGATGGGTACCACCGAACTAGATTTACGTCAAAATCGCTTTCCACTGAGAAAAGTTTGTTGTTCGAAAAGAGAATGTGACAGACTCGTGATACGTACGCTCATGGCTCTGTTCTTCTTCATCATCATTACACAAGAGACAACACTTAATTCGGTACAAGTGTCCAAGTCACGCAATAGTGTACTACAAGTGTCCAAGTCATGCAACATTGTCCAACTAACGTGCTAGTGTACCAATGTCCAACTCACCCAACAGTATATGTACCATTATACCAGTGTGCAGCTGACGTACTCTACAGAAGGCAGTAATGCAAAGGTTAGCAAAGCTTCATTTGCTCTTTGTCATCTCCTATTTCACTGGTATCTGCCACCGCTCCGAAAGCTAAAAAAATTGTAACATTAATTCATTGTAAGGAGTATTTGTAAAGAATGATCTTTGTCTGCTTCAGTTTTCTTGATCTTTTTTTAGCACATCGTAGTTATTAAAAAACATTATAACATTCTTTTGCTCTGAACATGTTTTTAAACATAGAATGATAGAGAAACAAATTGATGATTTGCCACATAGAAGACCCAATAACAAATCATGATAAATTTAGTTAGTTGTTCCAATTTAGACGAATACATACCCATAAGTACATGCATCTGGAAACCAGTGTGGCATGCATATATGTAACTAAAATAAAATGGATATTTGTGGAATAATCTCAAGGAATGATTGCAATGATGACGCCGGTGTAGGGCAAAAGAAGTACAGGGTGTCAATGTTGTAGCAGATCAACGGGACGTCAGCGAACCTGATTGGTATAGGGGATACGCTCACAAAATTAAAGTAGTGCTAGAGCGAGCAGCCAACTACGGACGCAACGCAAAGTCACACGAAAATAAATGCATAGCAGTAGATGCCCATCCTTTCGAGTACATGAACTTTTGCTGGGTCTTAAAGTTTGTTAGTACGATCCTCCATTATTATATATTCCATTCCTAATCCAGGAACAAGAGGAAACTGACGATGTTAATTCGCACTCTTCGACAAGTTCGCACATGCTCTGCGCCTTCGCTGGCTTTGGTATGAATGGACGGAGCCCCACAAGCTTTAGGTGGGTTTTGGCAATCCTTCCACCGATGATGACCGCCAGTTTTGCTACGCCTCTACCACCATCAGTGTGGGTGACGGCGCTAGAATACATTTTTTTAGACGCCCCCTGGCTTCTTGGTCGCAAGCCCAAGGATATTGCACAGAAAACATGGTGGTGGTGGTGGCTGGTGGTGCCATTTTCCTATTATATATCAGCATTGATTGGATAGAGTTAATGAAACATCAATATTTGTTCTAACACAAGCGTTTATGATAGGGTTTATTTCAATGTTAGGGAAACTACTAGGGAAAAACATCATAGGGTTTATTTCAATGTCAGGGAAACTACACTAGGGCAACATCTCATATATATCAATGACACTAGGGAAAGTAACTACATTATAATTAGTAACAAATTAACACACACAATCCTAATATACACTACAAACACACACACACACACACACACACACACACACACACATAGTCCTAATATACACTATAAACACACACACAATCCTAATATACACTACAAACACACATATACACCAATATGCAGAGTGGGGTGCGGCGGCCGGAGTGGGAGCGGCGCCGGAGTGGCAAGGGGCAGCGGCCAAGAGGCTCCCTTGGTGATCACACGATGGCTACATTGTTTTCCAGCCCTCTCAGCCACCTTTCCATTCGTCTGTTGAACTTAAATAGCCGGTACAAATGACTCAAACGCAAGCAAACCCGGCCACAATCGGCCACTAAGTCACGTACTAACTAATCTCCTACATGCAGCCCATGTCCACCACTTGCGCAACCACTCCACAACGGCCACGGACTTGGCCAGCATGCACATCACCTGTCCACTCCTATGCATGTGCTAACAGACTAACTAAGTGCCTGGCCAAGCAATTTCTCAACGGCCGCAAACCAAGCCGTCCAGTTAACTGACATCTACACGTTCTGAGCCATGCACGCTCATACGTACACTCGCCACAGCCAGGCCACGCACCGGCGCCTGGCTCGACGCGCACACGCACGCGTGGCTTATGTCTAACACTCTCCCCCCTAAGCCTGGACCTCGCCGTCGTCGGAGTTGACGCTGCTGCTCCCATTTGTCCTTCCTCGACGATCGCACGCCGAGCTGCTTCTCCACCAGCGACACACGTCTGGCGTCCTTGTGCGCCCCGCACGTCCCGCGCGCACCCGTCGCGCCCGACGAGCCCGACCGCACCAGTGCGTCCCGCACTTCCCGCGCGCACCCGACGCGTCCGACGAGCCCGACCGCACCAGTGCGTCCCGCACGTCCCGCGCGCACCCGACACGCCCGACGAGCCCGACGGCACCGGACGCTCACTGCGCGCCGCCTCTCCGTCCGCCATGCAGCCGCCAGCGACAAACGCCGGAAGGATGTGGCCGAACTCGAGCGCGGACTTGAGCACAACGGCGACATACGCCTCCTCCCAGCGTCAACCGCATGCTCGTACGCGCGCCCGCGGTCCCGACGCGCCTGACGCGTCCAATGCGCACCCATAACACGCACCGGTCGCGCCCGGCTCGTCGCCGCGGCTTATTGCCCTGCACCGCCGCGGCCTCCATGCCGCCATGCAGTGCCTCCACGCCGGCGTGCCACCACGCAGCGCCTCGGCGGCCTCTGCGGTCGCCCCACGTACGACGTCACCGCCCGCTGCCTCCGCCACGCGCCAAGACAGCCACAGCGACGCCCATCTCCATGGGCCGACACACGGCCCGGAGCTCCGTCGCGCAGCTGCCAGCGTGCGCCGCCATCACTGCCACAACTCCGGCACGGCAAGCACGCCCAAGAGACCAAGCTCATGATACCAATTGTTGGCGCCGCCTTCTTGCAACGCCGCTCTTCTTCTACCTCTTGTCTCACAGAAGGAGAAACTCCACACACACACACGCACACATGCACCAAGGAAGAACACACAAGCTTTGCCAAGAGGCTCCCTTGGTGATCACACGATGGCTACATTGTTTTTCCAGCCCTCTCAGCCACCTTTCCATTCATCTGTTGAACTTAAATAGCCGGTACAAATGACTCAAACGCAAGCAGCAAACCCGGCCACAATCGGCCACTAAGTCACGTACTAACTAATCTCCTACATGCAGCCCATGTCCACCACTTGCGCAACCACTCCACAACGGCCACGGACTTGGCCAGCATGCACATCACCTGTCCACTCCTATGCATGTGCTAACAGACTAACTAAGTGACTGGCCAAGCAATTTCTCAACGGCCGCAAACCAAGCCGTCAAGTTAACTGACATGTACACGTTCTGAGCCATGCACACTCATACGTACACTCGCCACAGCCAGGCCACGCACCGGCGCCTGGCTCGACGCGCACACGCACGCGTGGCTTATGTCTAACACTCTCCCCCCTAAGCCAGGACCTCGCCGTCGTCGGAGTTGACGCGTGGCTTATGTCTAACACATTGACTTTTGGCAAACAACCCCAGGTTCTTAGGTAAGAGAGTTTTAACATTTTCTTCTCCCATTCTTTGAATGGAGGTATCTCTTTGTTTTTTGTGGGAACTCGGTTTAGGACATGACGTGCAGTCAATATCGCCTCCCCCACTATGTCTTGAAGAGACCCGATGTGTCTAACATGGCATTAACCAAATCAGTTACATTACAGTTCTTTCTTTCGGCTGCCCCATTTGACCGAGGTGAATAGGGAGGTGTCCTCTCATGGATTATACCATGTTCTGCACAAGAATAATCAAACTCATTGAAAAAATACTCTCCACAACGGTCGGACCTAAGCCTGTTGATCGTTCGATCAAGTTGGTTTTTCGCTTCAGCTTTATAGATCTTGAAAAAGTTCAAAGGCCCATCCTTAGATTTCATAATATACACATGGTTGTATCTAGTGGAGTCATCAATTAACGCCATGAAATATAGTTTTCCACCTTTTGTCAAAACACCATTCATTTCAAAAAATATGAATGTATGAGCTCTAGTGGTGCAAGATTTCTTGTTTGCGCAATCGTATGAGACTTACGATGTTGCTTACCTTGCACGCAAACTTGACATTTAGATCCCTTGACAGTTGTGAAACTAGGGATTAAGTTCAACTTCGCTAGTTGCGGCATGCAACCAAAGTTGACATGACAGAGACCTGAATGCCACATATTTGATTCACTATTGTTGCAAACATGATTAACAACTTTCTTGCAAACATCTGACAAGGATAAATGGAACATGCCTCCTAACTCATAGACTTTACCAACAAAAGTTCCATACTGGGGTATTATGAATTTATTGGACTCTAAGACAAGTTTGTAGCCATCTCTACCTAAAAGAGATCCGCTAACAAGATTTTTATTGACGGAGAGAACATAATGCACGTTCTTCAGCCATATGATATTCCCCGAATTAAACTTCAGATCGACCGTGCCAACACCACGAATAGAAGCACTTGGACCGTTGCCCATCAACACGGCGGAAGTCCATGCGGTCCGATAAGAAGAAAACATGGAAATATCACTGCATACATGCACATCAGCACCCATGGTAATCAACCAATCAGGAGAATGAAATACTGAAAGAATTATGGGGAATATACCATACCGAACATCTTTCATGTCACTGTCACCAATGACAACATTGGCTGTCTTGCCGCCTTACCCATGTTGACGCTTGTCCTAATGGTTAGGGCAACTAGGAGCCCAATGATCAGGATCTCTGCACACATGACAAACACCTTTCTTCAAGTTAGACTTATTCTTGAAGTAGGTGTGCTGTACAGCCTTGTTCTTCCCATCAAACTTTCCCTTGTTGTTGAACTTGTGGGGCTGTAAGTTTTTCTTTTGTACCAGATTGGAACTAGATCCTCCCTCAATACTTCAAGCACGTGTGTCTTTTTCACTCGCCTTTTCTTCCACATCAAGGTATTGTTCTAGTGTATCTTAGAAAGCTGCGCGGCACGGCACGTCGTGGTGAGGCGGGCGACGGAGGAGGAGGAGTGCGCGTATGTCTCTCTTGTTTTCATGCTCATACATGTGGGGAAACGACCCCCCTTATAAGGAGGTTCAACTCCTACTAAATTAGTAATATGGGAGTAAACTTTAGTTCCATCTCTTGCCTTGCACGAATGCGCTAACTAAGCCTCTAGGATTTAGCCGATATTCTGAAAATGCTATTGGGCTGGCCCAAATAGACTAAATTCCAGCAAAAAGTTCGTCTTTCCAAAATGAAAATGTGACAGACTTGTGACAGCTACATTTTGATGCTTCAATCAAGACGTGGTGAGCTTTGCTCACAGCTCTCCTCTTATCCTTCTTCATCACACAAGTGACATCACTTAGTTCAGTACCAGTGTCAATGCCAGGCAACAGTGTACCAGTGTTCAACTCACGTAATAGTGTCCAGCTAACATACCAGGGTACCAGTGTCCAACTCATCCGACAGTGTCCAACGCATGCAACAGTGTACGTACCATTGTACCAGTGTCCAAATCACGTACGCTACAGAAGTAATTGATGCGAAGATTAGTACACTTCTGTTACTCTTTGTTATCTTCTGTTTCCACCAATATCTGCCGCCGCTTCGAAAGGAAAAACAATCATAACATTATTTCCTTATATCATAACATTATTTCATTGTAAGGAATGATCTTTGTCTTCTTCGGTTTTCGTGTTCTTTTTACCACGGCCCAGTTATTAAAAAACATTATAACATTCCTTGCAAGAAATATTTGTCAAAACATATAATAACATTTTTTGATGATTTTGGCACACAAAGTACAAAGCAATAAAGCATGTAAAATTTAAAAAGTTGTTCCAATTTGGAAGAATATATACTCATAAATACATACATCTAGAAGGCAGAGTGGCATGCATATATGTAACTAAAATAAAATGGGTATTTGTGTAATAAGATCAAAGAAAGATTGCAATTATGACGGTGGTGTAGGACCAGAGAAGTACATGGTGGCAATATTGTGGCAGATCCCCTCATGATAAAAATGCTGTAGCAAATCTCCCGGACCGGAATTATGTATGGGGGTACACGCTCAACAAATGGCATTGCTGGAGCGAGCAGCCCACCGAGGCAACGCAAAGTCATACCAAAATCAATTCATAGCAGTAGCATCCGATCCTTTCAAGTACATGAACTTTTGCTAAGTCTGAAAGTTGGATAGGAACAGGCGGAAAAAGAGGATGTTAATTCACACTATTTCTCGTACGAAAATCAGGCTGATGAGTACTGTGGTATTAATAGATGGCTTGGCCAACTCAACCGATCTTAATATCCTGACTGCTACGGCTAAAGGTTGCTTGATTTATTTTCTAACCTATGAACAAGACGCAGCAAGGTAGATGGGTACCGGGAATTAGATATACATCAAAATCTCTTTCCAAACATGATTAGCTTTGCTCACGGCTCTCATCTGCATCATCATCGGACAAGAGACAACACATAGTTCGTTAAAATGTCAAAAAACAAGAAGAAAACAAGAACCTCGGCGAACGACAACACAAAGTTTCAATGCCTATCCAACTCACGTATGCCACAGGAAGCCACGCAAGGCTTAGTACCTGCCACAAAAACACACTTATATTTTGGGACGGAGTAGTCACCAAAAAAGTATAACATTATTTCTTTTTTTGCGAGAAAATTTTCGATCTATTCATCTTCTATCATGGCAGTACAACGAATACCAGAAATAATAGAAATTACATCCAGATCCGTAGACCACCTAGCGACAACTACCAGCACTGAAGCGAGCCGAAGGCGCGCCGCCGTCATCGCCCCTCCATCGCCGGAGTCGGGCACAACTTGTTTTAGTAGACAGTCGGGAAGTCGTCGTGCTAAGGCCCCGTCGGACCAGTGCACCAGAACAGCAGCCGCCGCAGATGAAGAATAACGTAGATCAGAAAAATCCAATCCGAAGACACAAGAACGTAGACGAACATAGACGAGATCTGAGCAAATCCACCAAAGAAAGATCCACCGGAGACACACCTTCATACGCCCACCAACGATGCTAGACGCATCGCCGGAACGGGGGCTAGGCGGGGAGACCTTTATTCCATCTTCATGGAGCCGCCGCCGTCTCGTCTTCCTGAACAGGACACAAACCCTAGCAAAACTGAAAGAAACGATTAAAAACGGAGCCCTCCTGCCGACCCTTGCTGAGATCCACCGCGTCCCCATGGCCCTAAGGCCACCGGAGAGGAGGCGGACCTGCGGCGGCGTCGGCGGGAGGAAAAAACCCTAGCTTTTTGTGGAGGAGGAGGAGGCGGCGGCTGCTACGTATAAATAGGCTTGGCGCTTGACGGAGCTCTTGTTCTATTATTATAACAGATTCCTTAGTTCGGACCGACGAAATAATGTCACTCGACTATTATTAACCTGACTGCAATCTTTTTCTGTCGGTAGATAGATAGGGGGGACAGACAAGAGGTATGCAACCTGCTGAATATTGTCACCGAATCGCTCACTGACAAATACTTGGGGCTCCCTTCCCTGGTAGCAGTGGATAGGAGCGACTGCTTCCAACACATAATTGAGAGAGTTTGCACTTGGATTAGTGGCTGCAAAGAGGAAGGGCTAATTGGCCCCGCCATGGAGTGCCTAAACTAACCTTCCTGAACAGAAGTTGCAGAGGTAGAAGATATGTAAATCGTACCATCAAGGGGAAATGCACTATTGTTATGCTTGGGCCAGGTTAGCTGATCAAGGGAATATTCCTATCGGAAGAACAATCAGAAAATAAGGAGATAGTCAGTTGGCACTTTTCACACAAGAACCGTTTTTCGTATTAAGCACGGGAGTCGTAAGGAAAGACCTCTGCATTGCAAGGAATATTTGTAAAATTATAATGATGAAAACAAGATGAATACATTCTTGCCCCGTAAGAGAACCATGCAATAAATCATGTCAAATTTATTAAGTTGTATCAGTTTAGATGAATATATACTGATAAATACGTACGTCCATAAGGCAGCTGTGATATGCATATATGTGACTAGAGTAAATTGGATATGTGTAGAATAATTCAAGGAAATTAAGATTGCCATTATGAGGTAGGTGTAGGTAAACAAAATATGCCAATGCTTAGACCCGGTTATTAGTGAGGAAATTGTATGAGCAAATATTAATGAAATACAGATACAACGAAGGGGAGAAGGCTCCTTTGCAGCCACACATTGGAATGCTTGATCTGGCCTTAGGCATTGGGCATGCAATCGAACAAACCACTCTACTCCAGGAAGCATACCCTATGACATGCACATTTTGCACTTCACTAGAGAGCAATGCGTTCTTCGCTGGTAACTCGCCGGTGCTAAATAGTTACTGAGTATAGTAGAATGATCCCTGCTAGCATCCCTAGAGCACAAAACGCGAACGCGTCGTCGGTGAAGGGGGCGACAGGGATCTGCTGCCTCTCGCCCCCTTGCGTGGTGGTCGAAGGAAGACCACCGTTCTGGGCATCGATCAATCTCGGTGCCGCCGGATCAGATTTTGCACACAACGACCGTGGGCCAGGTGGGGTGAGTCAGCGGCCTACTCCCATGTGTGGCGACGATGTACTCCTCTGACGATGGAGACTCAGGATTTGGCGATGACCCGGTAACGAGAGCGATTCGGTGTTGTCTGCTCCAGGGTGGGTGCGCCCATGTTGCTGCAAACATGAGGACCGATCTCGTGCGTCCAAGATGGGCTTGGGTGGGTCGACGGCTCTCGAATATGACTCCAGGCTCGCCCGGTGGTGCCTGACAGTTCCGTGGTGGTGCCGGCGCCCGGCCAGGTGATGTGAGGCTGGATTGGGGCAGCGTGGGTGCATGCTGCCATGATGATAAATGTGGCGGTCCCCGTGCTCTTCTCGCATCTCAGCAACGGCTGCATGATCGGTCCACCTCGATCTGGCCATCAACGTGTTCCGGAGCGACCGCCGAAGATTTTGCTCAAGATATCTGGACCTGTTAGTTTTTGGTCGTGCACGTCCATATCAACCTGCGAGGTTCTGAGGGTGTGGCGTGAAGGTCTGTTGGCTGATGTCACCTTGGGACATGTCGGCTTCTTGATTTCCATGGTGGAAAGAGCGGTGGAGACGGTCATAGCGGCTGAGATCACAGGACGAACGGAGTCTTGGAGGCAATGGAGTCAGCCAGGTGTTAGATAACTCTCAGGAGCAGCAGTGATAAGTGGGGGTGGCAACACTAGAGGATTTCATCTTTTGTGGTACTCCTCGGGTGCCGAGTTGTGACTTTTAGGGTGAAAACCTAAGGTCTGACCTTCATTGGTCATGCCTAGCGATTGCTTGGAATTGTTTTGAGAGGTTGGACTTTCTATAGGGTGAAAACCTAACATCTTGAATCGGACAAAGATGGCGCTTGTGCACTATTTCCTTCTTCAAGGAGTTGCTTTTGGCGACGTTTTATGTTTTTCGGGTGTTGTATTTGGCGGTGGTATATGAGTGCTGCTACTGAGAGGAGTTGATTCCTGTGGTGGGACCTTTGTTTTCTTTTCCTTTCTTTTTATTTTCTCATTTGATTGTGTCCATCCTGATGTCGACATCCTGTAGGAGCAGAGGCTGGGTGTAATTTGTATCTTCGCGATATTAATATATTCCTCTTCGGAAAAAACTAGCCCATATTATGCATATGCTACATGGATGGATAGGGGACGGGAGATGGAAACAATAGTGCTAGGCCACAACAATAAATACTATGTTGAACTAAATCCACGACGCTTATTTTGAAACGGATGAAGTATGTAACATGCATCATTACTGTTTACGAGGATACCGGTAGTAGCGAACTGATGGTAGCTCACATGGTTAGGTTCCTCCTAGTTGAGCCAACCCACTAGGGGTTTAATTGCTGGACTTTGCAATGACACTCACACATTTATTTCTGATTTTCTGGTGATGTACGTCTGTCGGAGAAGATGTTCCTCTCAACTACGAGACACATATAGCGACTTTGTCAATCTCAAGATGTTGCCCAGATTCAGTATGTCAGA
This sequence comes from Secale cereale, assembly GCA_902687465.1. Lineage (NCBI taxonomy): Eukaryota > Viridiplantae > Streptophyta > Magnoliopsida > Poales > Poaceae > Secale > Secale cereale. The sequence continues at coordinate 866,681,514 of LR738713.1, read as the reverse complement.
GTAGCTCCTAGGATTAGGGTGTTCTTTCATTAATAGTTTTTTTTAACTTAATAGGGTTGACTGTATGTGCTTGTGTGTGTGAGCATCTCTAATGTAATATGTTAAAAAAAACTCTGTAGTCCACAAGAATAAAAGCATCCATCACTTTTCAGAACTTAAAGGTGTAGATGGCTTGGCCAACTCTAGAGTTAAATTTGCTTGATTTCAGTTTTGTTGGACGTCAGTTGCCGGAATATTGAATTTGGGCCCGTTTGGTTCGGTGTAGAAGCAATGAGCAACCTCAAAGCACCAAGGCCGCCGGCGGCAGCGCCATAACAGGGCTAGGCGTAGTTGTTTTTAAATCATGTTCTATGTTTTTTGTACAAATTTGAATGAAATCGCCGAGTTTATGCCATGTTTGTGTCGTGTTTGGGCTAACTTGGGGACGACCTGGGGGCGTCGACTTGGAACGCGTTCACCCTCACGCCGAAATTAACGCCGGTTCGGCCCCAGACGGCTTTTTTGGGCATCCTGGGGGGCCGAATGGCTGGAGATGCTCTTAGGGTGTGGGTGGGGGGGGGGGGGGGG
>LR738713.1:866649859-866680828 GCA_902687465.1 Secale cereale | reverse complement strand
GGGGGGGGGGTGGAGAGGAAGCAACAATCTCCTTGTTTATCTTACGGTGGAGGGGGCGCTAGGGAAGCAGCAACCTGCTTGTCTATCTTAAGTGTGCTACTGTCGCTTGGTTTGGTGTCTAACATAAGAACCATACAGTGAGGTAGATGGGTACTAGCGAACTAGATTTACGCCAAAATTGTTTTCAAATGGGAAAAGTTCGTTTTTCCAAAAGAAAATGTAACAGACTTATGACAGCTACGTTTTGATGCTTCAGTCAAGACGTGACTAGCTTTGCTCACAGCTTTTATATTCTTCATCATCATCACAAAAGAAACAACACTTATTTCGTAAGTGTCCAAGTCATGCAAGAGTGTCCGAAGAGACTTATGAGGCTGTCGGCGCTAAAGAAGCAGACTACGAGTTCCCTGCCTCTAAAGCGGACCCAAGCAAACGAAACCACAAACCAGGACATGCTGTATAAAGCGCATGGTTAATCTTTCAACGTATCAGCCGCCGCCTCCTCCTTCAAGAAAAGCTAGGGTTCGTGCCTCTCGCCGGCTCCACCGCAGGTCCGCTTCGTCTCCGGTGGCCCTAGGGCCATGGGGGCGTGGTGGATCCTGGCAAGGACCGGCGGGAGTGCTCCGTTGTTAGTCGTTCGTTCGAGATTTGTAAGGGTTTGTGTCCTATTCAGGAAGACGAGACGATGGCGGCTCCCTGAAAATGGAATAAAGGCCTCCCCGCCTAGTCCCCGTTCCGGTGGTGCGTCTAGCATCGTTGATGGGCGTGTGGAGGTGTGTCTCCGGCGGATCTATCCTCGGTGGATTTGCTCGAATCTGGTTGTGGTTCGTCTATGTTCGTGTGTCTTCAGGTTGGATCCTTTCGATCTACGCTATTCTTCATCAGCGGCGGTTGTTGTTCTGGTGCGCCGGTCCTACGGGGCCTTAGCATGACGACTTTCCGACTGTCTACTACAACAAGTTGTGCCCGACTCCGGCGATGGAAGGGTGATGACGGCGGCGCGCCTTCGGCTCGCTTCAGAGATTGTAGTCATCGGTAGGTGGTCTACGGATCTGGATGTAATTTTTATTATCTCTAGTGTTCGTTGTACTGTCATGATAGAACATTAATATATTGAAAGTTTTGTCGAAAAAAAATGCAAGAGTGTCCAACTTACGCATCAGTGTACATACCATTGTAACAGTGTACAACTCACGTCGCTACAGAAGGAAGTCATGCAAAGATTAGCACACTTCCGTTCCTCTTTGTCATCTTCTGTTTCCACCAATATCTGCCACCGCTTGGAATGCTAAAAACAATCATACCATTATTTAATTCTAAGGAATAATCTTTGTCATCTTTGGTTTCCTTTTTCTTTTTAGCATGGCCCAGCTATTAAAAAAAACATTATAACATACTCCCTCCGTTCGGATTTACTCGTCGTGGTTTTAGTTCAAATTTGAACTAAAACCACGACGAGTAAATCGAGACGGAGGGAGTACCTTGCAATGCTTGTACGTAAAGAAACATTATAGCATGGCCCAGCTATTAAAGAAATATTTGACAAAACATAGAATAACATTCTTTTTGATGATTTTGCCACACAAAGTACGTAATAATAAAGCATGTAAAAATAATAAATTGTTTCAGTTTAGAAGAATATATACTCATAAATACATACATCAAGAAGCCAGAGTGGCATGCATACATTTAATAACTAAAATAAAATGGGTATATGTCGAACAATCTCAAAGAAGGATTGCAATTATGACGCCGATGTAGGACCAAAGAAGTACATGGTGTCAATGTAGTAGCAGATCCGCTCATCATGATATAAATGCTGTAGCAGATCGCCCGGACCAGATTGATATAAATGCTCAGCAATAGGCATTGCTCGACCGAGCAGCCCACCGACGCACCGCAAAGTCACACGAATATCAATTCATAGCAGTAGATGCCCAACCTTTTGAGTTGGTTAGGACGATCCTCCATCATTACATATTGCATTCCTACTCCAGGAATAGTTGGAAAAAGAGGATGTTAATTCACACTATTTCTCGTAGCAAAACCAGCCTGATCAGTACTGTGGTATTAATAGGACAACTGTGAGGTTTACTGCACCCAGAAAGTTGATTATCTTCGCTGTCCAAGTTTTTCTTTCTACGGAAAAAGGAAAGAGATGGCTCCCATGTTCAAGATTGTCGGAAATGCGTCAAACGATAAATCATTGGAGGGCTTGCTTGTGCCCTCACGTTTAAAGACCAGCAATGCACCCTGGGAATGCCACGTGTCCCTGGTGCGCCAAAATTCTTTCACTGCAGAAAAGCTAAATTCAGCTATAACATGAAATCTAGAACATCTTTCGAGATGACATTTTTGCGTAGTGAGCAGCTTGAAGTACCCTTTCACCTAACAGCAAGGTTTCAGAGTTTTAATCTGTAGATCAATACCTGATGAAAGTTTTGGCATATTCTTTATTTGAATTCTTCTAGCCAGAGAAATTATTAATTTCTTCCTTAAATCTGAATTCGGCTATAACATGAAATGTAGAACATCTTCCAATGGTGTCTTTTTTTGCGTGGTGAGCCGGTTGAAGCACCCTTCCACCTAACAGCAAGGTTTCATATTTTTATCAAGTCAAATTAATTTGAAATCAATATTAATTAAGCCTAATTTATTCATAACTTCAATTCCATAGCAAATTTTTGACTGGTTCCTTTTGCATATTGAATCTAAGGTGAAACTCGAAAGAAAGATCAATTTGAAACACAAAATTTCCAGGTTTTGATCATTTTTCAATTTTTTTATTTAATTCGGGCGTATTTGGCCTTAATTCCAAAATCAACTATAATGTTTCAGTTAATTAAGAACCTAAATAACTTTAAGTACTATCCCTAGAGGGTAATATATCTTCTGTGATGGTCTTTTGGACTTTACACTTTTGTTCTCTTTTGAGAATTTTATTGCAATCTTTTTGACCTCTTTCCTTATTTGCCTTTATTTTCTTTACTCCCTCCATTTAGTTATACAAGGCCACTATGGAAAATACACTTTGCATTTATACAAGGCCACCAACAGTAATCGAGATAAAAGTTCATGATATTTCCTCGAACTAGTAACCTACTTAATACTTGCGTGCACGCAGTCATAATGACAGTCCAATCAACTTTCTATCCCTTCCTTGCATGTATGCGGTGTATTAATGATCCCACTCAACGAAAAGAAAAACTAGTATAAGAATCAAGGATTTAAATTTTACCTTGGTACCTGTAATATGAGTTTGTGGCCTTGTATATAAAAATGGAGGGAGTACGTCAGATTGTCAAAATTGTCTGGAGTGCAAAATAAATTAGTTCCAAGAGTTAGAGTACCACAACAACAAACAAGGCAAGATGCATGTACTGATCATATTTGCTATGCATCCTAGAAGTTCACCAAGAGTAGTATGCGTCTTTGTTGACTATTTAAAGTAAATATGTGTGATATTCTGAAAGGTTCATTTTAGTGTTTTGGTCTGCTATAAAGATTTTGGGGAGGGTTGTTTCTTATTCGTGAATCGTATGAGAGATCAACTTAATTTTGACTTAAAAATGGGTGGATTTGGTTTGTTTAGCTGTCGAGAGGCCATCCTGGGCTACTAGGGGATTCCCAGGACACTACAGAACCCATTTAACTACTCACCCCTTGTTAAGCCACCGGTCAGTTATGATCAACCAAAAAGTCACCACTGACTGGCCATCCAAATGAGTCGTCGGTAATAAGTGCCCCACATGCATGAGAGGTGGACGGGCCCTACGTTGCAATCCCCGTTTGCGGGTCTAATGAGCCAACCGGGCATGTAGTCAGCCGTCAGTTGCTTGTTCACGGTGGGCAGATTCCACGGGAGCAAGGTGACCGTGCTGGGCACCATGTTGGACTTCAAGAGCACCTGTGAGCGTCATTCGTGACCACGGATGGACATCAGGGCGGCACCGTCGTGTTTCGTATGGCGCACGGATACAGCTTCATGAGGCTTATTCCCGGAGATAAGCGTACCTGATAAGTATAGTGTCTACAGGCTCGGCCTCGTCATTCAAGTCATTCGACCGAGCAGCCCACCGACGCAACTCAAAGTCACAAGAAAATCAATTCATAGCAGTAGATGCCCATCCTTTCGAGTTGGTTAGGACGATCCTCCATCATTACATATTGCATTCCTACTCCGGGAACAGTTGGAAAAAGAGGATGTTAATTCACACTATTTCTCGTAGCAAAATCAGCCTCATCACTACTGTGGTATTAGTAGGACAACAGGACGTTTACTGCGCCCAGAAAGTTGATTATCTTCGCTGTCCGAGTTTTCCTTTCTACAGGAAAGGAAATATATAGCTCCCATGTTCCAAGATTGTCGGAAATGCGTCAAACGATAAATCATTGGAGGGCTTGCTTGTGACCTCACGTTTAAAGACTAGCAATGCAACCTGGGAACGCAACGTGTCCCTAGTGCACCAAAATTCCGTCACTACAGAAAAGCTAAATTCAGCTACAACATGAAATCTAGAACATCTTTCGAGATTACTTTTGTTGAAAATATGCCCTAGAGGCAATAATAAAATGGTTATTATTATATTTCCTTGTTCATGATAATCGTCTATTGTTCATGCTATAATTGTGTTAACCGAAAACCGTAATAGATGTGTGAATACATAGACCATAATATGTCCCTAGTGAGCCTCTAGTTGGCTAGCTTGTTGATCAATAGATGGTCACGGTTTCATGACCATGGACATTGGATGTCATTGCTAACGGGATCACATCATTAGGGGTGTTTTCCCCTCTCTATCTTGTGATGAATTGATTTTTCCCTTTGAGATTTCGTTGGATTGAATACTTTTATGAATTTGAGAACACTTGATATATGTCTTGTAATTGAATACTCGTGGTAGCAATGGGGTATCGTATTGATCCACTTGATATATGTTTTGGCACTCAACTTGCGGATTCTCGAAATGACATTGGGATAATCTATTCATAGGGGTTGATGAACGTTCTTGTCTTTGTTTCTCCGGTTTTGGTGTTATCTTAGTACGAACTCTTGATGGATCGATCGGGAAGGATAACTTTCTGTTATCTTAGTACGAACTCTTGAAAGATCGATCGGAAAAGATAACCTTGTGTTATTCTAGCACGAACTCTTGATAGATAGATCGGAAAGGATAACTTTATGTTGTCTTAGTAGGAACTCTTGATAGATTGGACGGAAAGAATAACTTTGAGGTGGTTTCGTTGAGGGTGGTTATATGATCCAATTATATTAGCACTGTTGAGAGATTGCACTAGCGAAAGTACAGACCCTAGGCCTTGTTTTCCATCATTGCAATACCGTTTGTGCTCACTTTTGTTACATGCTACCGTGCTGTTTTTTATTGTTCGCACTACAAAAATCAATATCTAGTATCAATATTACACTTGTATCACCATCTCTTCGCCGAACTAGTGCACCTATACAATTTCCCATTGTATTTGGCATGTTGGGGACCCAATAGACCTTTTATTATTTGGTTGCAGGGCTGTTTGAGAGAGACCATCTTCATCATACACCTCCTACGGATTGATAAACCTTAGGTCATCCACTTGAGAAAAAAAAATGCTACTGTCCTACAAAACACTGCGCTTGGAGGCCCAACACGTGTCTATAAGAATAAAGTGGCGTAGTAGACATCAAGCTCTTTTCTGGCGCCGTTGCCGGGGAGGTGAGTGCGTGAAGGTATATCTTTAGATCTTGCAATCGAATCTTTTAGTTTCTAATTTTATCACAAGTTTGGTTTATAAAAGAAAACTAAAAACGGAATTGAGGTTGCATCATATTATTGATCATATTTATAATATCTTTCTTGAAAATGATGGATCGGAAAATTGTGCTCAATTGTTACAAGAAGAATGCTATAAGATGTTTGGTATATATGATGAGCATGATTGCAATGTTGTTAGTATGAATTCTTTCAATATCCATGATGCTAATGATATGCAAAGCCATAACCTTGGGGATGCTATGTTTGATGAAGATGATATTTTTTTCCCCCCAAGATTTGATGTGGAAATTTGTTATAATGATAGCATGCCTCCTATTTATAATGATTATATTGATAAAAGTGGATTTGGAGAGGTCATGACTTTATTTAGTGATGAATCCACTACTTTGGAGGATGTTTCAATTGTCTATGATAACAAAGTTGCTATCTATGATGATTATGGTGATGACATGTATGCTATATTGAATAATGATACCCATGAAACTTTTCATCATGACTTTAATTTTCAATCTAATGATAGTTATTTTGTTTAGTTTGCTCTCACCACTATTCATGAGAATAAATTTTCTTATGTTGAGAGTAGCAAAATTTCTGTGCTTATGTGTCATGAAAAGAATGATTTATGTGATGGTTATATTGTTGAATTCATTCATGATGCTACTTAAAATTACTATGAGAGAGGACCAAATGCTTGTAGGTATTGCAATAATATCAAGTTTCTTCTCTATGTGTGAAAATCTTGAAGTTTTGCTTATTTTGTCTTCCTATGCTAGTTGATTCTTTCTCCCAAAAGTTGTTTGCTCACAAAATCCATATGCATAGGAAGTGGGTGAGACTTAAATGTGCTAGTCATATGCTTCATGATGCTCTCTTTATGTTTCAACTTTTATCTTTTATGCGAGCATCATTGAAATCATCATGCCACCTGCTTTATAAGGGTTTCATGCCACACTATAATGTTTGGACCAAGCATGGAGAAATAGGGGTTATGATGGAAGACAACTAAGAAGAAGAGGACGATGACAACTATGTGCCCTGCTACTTCTCGAGCTTGCGTTGTATTCCCTCGAAGAGGAAAGGGAGATGCAACACAGTAGCGTAAGTATTTCCCTCAGTTTTTGAGAACCAAGATATCACAATCCAGTATTCAATATGCCCTAGAGGCAATAATAAAATGGTTATTATTAAATTTCCTTGTTCATGATAATCGTTTATTGTTCATGCTATAATTGTGTTAACCGAAAACCGTAATACATGTGTGAATACATAGACCATAATATGTCCCTAGTGAGCCTCTAGTTGGCTAGCTCGTTGATCAATAGATGGTCACGGTTTCATGACCATGGACATTGGATGTCATTGATAACGGGATCACATCATTAGGGGTGTTTTCCCCTCTCTATCTTGTGATGAATTGAGTTTTCCCTTTGAGATTTCGTTGGATTGAATACTTTTATGAATTTGAGAACACTTGATATATGTCTTGCAATTGAATACTCGTGGTGGCAATCGGGTATCGTATTGATCCACTTGATATAAGTTTTGGCACTCAACTTGCGGATTCTCGAAATGACATTGGGATAATCTATTCATAGGGGTTGATGAACGTTCTTGTCTTTGTTTCTCTAGTTTTGGTGTTATCTTAGTACAAACTCTTGATAGATCGATCGGGAAGGATAACTTTGTGTTATCTTAGTACGAACTCTTGAAAGATCGATCGGAAAAGATAACCTTGTGTTATTCTAGTATGAACTCTTGATAGATAGATCGGAAAGAATAACTTTATGTCGTCTTAGTACGAACTCTTGATAGATTGAACGGAAAGAATAACTTTGAGGTGGTTTCGTTGAGTGGTGTGGTTATATGATCCAATTATATTAGCACTGTTGAGAGATTGCACTAGCGAAAGTACAGATCCTAGGCCGTGTTTTCCATTATTGCAATACCGTTTGTGCTCACTTTTGTTACTTGCTACCTTGCTGTTTTTTTATTGTTCGCACTACCAAAATCAATATCTAGTATCAATATTACACATGTATCACCATCTCTTCACCGAACTAGTGCACCTATACAATTTTCCATTGTATTTGGCGTGTTGGGTACACAAGAGACCTTTTATTATTTGGTTGCAGGGCTGTTTGAGAGAGACCATCTTCATCCTACACCTCCTACGGATTGATAAACCTTAGGTCATCCACTTGAGGAAAATTTCTACTGTCCTACAAAACTCTGCGCTTGGAGGCCCAACATGTGTCTATAAGAATAAAGTTGCGTAGTAGACATCAAGCTGTTTTCTGGCACCGTTGCCGGGAAGGTGAGTGCGTGAAGGTATATCTTTAGATCTTGCAATCGAATCTTTTAGTTTCTTGTTTTATCACTAGTTTGGTTTATAAAAGAAAACTAAAAAAATGCAATTGAGGCTGCATCATATTATTGATCATATTTATAATATCTTTCTTGAAAATGATGGATCGGAAATTGTGCTCAATTGTTAGAAGAAGAATGCTATAAGATGTTTGGTATAAATGATGAGCATGATAGCAATGTTGTTAGTATGAATTCTTTCAATATCCATGATGCTAATATGCAAAGCCATAAGCTTGGGGATGCTATGTTTGATGAAATGATATTTTTTGCCCCCCAAGATTTGATGTGGAAATTTGTTATAATGATAGCATGCCTCCTATTTATGATGATTATATTGATAAAAGTGGATTTGGAGAGGTCATGACTTTATTTAGTGATGAATCCACTACTTTGGAGGATGTTTCAATTGTCTATGATAACAAAGTTGCTATCTGTGATGATTATGGTGATGACATGTATGCTATATTGAATAATGATACCCATGAAACTTGTCATCATGACTTTAATTTTACATCTCATGATAGTTATTTTGTTTAGTTTGCTCCCACCACTATTCATGAGCATAAATTTTCTTATGTGGAGAGTAGCAAAATTTATATGCTTATGCATCATAAAAAGAATGATTTATGTGATAGTTATATTGTTGAATTCGTTCATGATGCTACTGAAAATTACTATGAGACAGGAACATATGCTTGTAGGTATTGCAATAATATCAAGTTTCCTCACTATGTGTTGAAAATCTTGAAGTTTTGCTTGTTTTGCCTTCCTATGCTAGTTGATTCTTGCTCCCAAAAGTTGTTTGATCACAAAATCCCTATGCATAGGAAGTGGGTGAGACTTAAATGTGCTAGTCATATGCTTCATGATGCTCTCTTTATGTTTCAACTTTGATCTTTTATGCGAGCATCATTGAAATCATCATGCCTAGCTAAAAGCCATTAAAGAAAAGAGCTTTTTGGGCGACAACCCAACACTTATACCTACTGTTTTTGTGTGTTCACATGATTATGCTACCTTAGTAATCATGTTGTATAGCTTTTGTTTCAATAAAGTGCCAAGCAAAGCCTTAGGATCGTGTTGGGTGTTAGTAGATTTGATCTTGCTGAAAAACAGAAAGTCTTACGCTCACGAGAAAAGTTCTCATTTTTAACAGAAGAGTGTTTTTGAGTTGATTCTTTTTGCAGAAGATTAACATACAAATTTTTCACATTGTCATATTTTTTCAAGATTTTTAGAGTTGCGGAAGTATGGTGAATGTTCAGATCATTACAGACTGTTCTATTTTTGACAAATTCTGTTTTCAATGCATAGTTTGCTTGTTTTCTAGTTTCTATGGATTATATTGATCAATATAAATTGTAGAAATGATATTCTACAGTAAGAATTATGTGAGAAAAATTATGAATCTTGTCTTTGACAGTACCCAAAGTGAATGATGTGTTTTATCATACTAACCCATCTCACGAAGTTTTGTTAAGTTTTGTGTGATTGAAGTTTTCAAGTTTTGGGTGAGATATCGATATGAGGAGAATAAGGAGTGGCAAGACCCAAAGCTTGGGGATGCCCAAGGCAGCCCAAGGCAATATTCAAGGAAGATACAAGCAACTAAGCTTGGGGATGCCCTCCAAGGCATCCCCTCTTTCGTCTCCAACATTATCGGTAACCTCAATTGGAGCTATGTTTTCATTCGTCACATGATATGTGTTTTTCTTGGAGCGTCATTTTTTTTAGAATTTGCTTGCAGGTATATATAATAATTTTTTGTATCTTTTATTTCAATAAAAATGTCAGGGATAGCCTTTACCATGCTTATTTTTCAAGTCTATATGCTGCTGTTTGAAAACAGAAAGTTTTCTATCATTGTCTGAATTCTTCTGGATAGTCAGAACGTGATAAAATCTTGGAATTTTTACAAAATCAGCATGTATAAGTTCTCTGTAATGTGGTAACCTTTCAGAATTTTTAGAGCTAGGTAAGTATGAGAACAATTCCACTCTTTACAGACTCTACTGTTTTGACAGATTGATGTTATGTTTGCATTGTTTGCATATGTTTGCGTGTTTAATGATTCTATTTGAGGATAGGAGTATTAAATATGCATAGACATTTAGTATGCAATGTTGAATAATAATTTTAGTGATTTTCTACAGTAGAGGATGATGAGGTTTTGCATTGGTTTATACAAACTTATCCCACGAGTTCTTGTTGAGTTTTGTGTGGATGAAGCTTTTTAGATTTAGGGAAACCGTGATATGAGAAGAATTAAGGAGACACAAAATCTCAAGCTTGGGGATGCCCAAGGCACCCCGAGATAATATTTCAAGAAGTCTCAAGCATCTAAGCTTGGGGATGCCCCGATAGGCATTCCACCTTTCTTCATCAAGAATTATCGGTTAGTATCCGTTGATCCTAAGTTTTTGCTTCTTCACATGAGATGTGTTATTCTTAAAATGTCGTTTTATTTTGTTTGCTTGCTTTTTTTAATAAAATACTTATATCTGAAAGTTTTTAAATAAAATAAGGCTCCCAAATAGTTGTCGGAAAAGCTAGATAAGCGGCATTCACATCACGTCAAAGAAGCTCTTTTCGGGCACCGTTGCTCTAGTGCTTTACTTATATCTTTTTTGAGCACGGTGTGCTTTAATATTTTTCAAAGAAATTCTCTATTGCTTCTTTTAAATTATTTTGAGAGAAAGAAATTATGCTCATGATCTTCACTTATATTTGTTTGAGCTTATCAAAAGCAACACATAAGAATTACTCCCAAAGTGATAGATATCCAAGAAGGAAATAATAAAAACTTTCATGAAGATCATTGGAAAAAATAAACTTGATTCCTTGTAATAGTTTTGAGACATGCTAATGTGATATGTGAGTCATGTTGATGAGTAATTGTGCTTTAATAAGATATTGATGTTAAGGTTTGTGATTCCCGAAGCATGCACGTATAGTCTCTCGCTATGTCGGGAAGTTGGAGCACAATTTATCCTTGATTGTCATATCTTTGTGTAAAGGTAGAGGGCACGCGATGGTTAACTCCTACCAACCTCCCCCCTAAGAGCATGCGTAGTATTACTTTGCTTCGAGGGCTAATAAACTTTTGCAATAAGTATATGAGTTCTTTATGACTAATGTAAGTCCATGGATTATGCACACTCTCACTCTTTCATAATTTCTTGCCTATCTTGTACCGCGCAATTTTCGCCGGTGCATAAACTTTATTATACCTTCCTCAAAACAGCCACCACACCTACCTATATGCGGTATTCCCTTGCCGCTGTAAGCAAATTTGTATGTGCCATCTCTAATTTTCCAAATAAATTTCCCTTTTGTGTGCCCGTACCGCTCACGACGCGGTGAGGGGTGGCCAATATTTTCCATGCTAGATGTGTTATTCTCATGATGTGTGTTTATTCACTTGTCATTGCACGATAGTAAGTCAAACGTATTAGGGATTCCCAGTCCCGAAATAAAAAAATTACTTTATGTTGTCAAACAATAAATTCCTTGGAAAGTGTTGGTATGGCTTGTGAAAGTTTGGTGGAAAAGGAATAAACTTTATTTTATGTTTGGGAACCGCCTATGATATATTTAGCATGGAAAGTTTTGGGAACCTTGAGTCGTTTTCGTTGGTGGGAAAAGTATTCCTCCCAAAGTAACTTTATCTCTAAATTTAAGCTTTGTGCTCTGGCACCTCTACAAATCCCTACTCCTCACATTGATATCGATTGATGGACATCTCCATAGTCCATTAGTTTGCCTAGTTGATGTGTGACTTTCTTCCCTTCTTTTGTCTACTAACACCGCATTCTATTCCACTTATATTGCTATATCCATGGCTTGCGCTCATGTATTGCGTGAGAGTTCAAAATGCTGAAGCGCATTAAAAATTATGAACCAATTGCTTGGCTGACACCGGGGTAGTACATGATTTATACTTTGAGCTGGGAAGACAAAGCATGACAAGACTATATGATTTTGTAGGTATAACGTTCTTTAGCATTTGATATTCTGAAAGACATGGTTGCTTGTTGATATGTTTGAGTATTTAAATCTCGTGTCAAAACTAGACTATTGCTTTGAACCATATAAAAGTCCAAATGTCCATGCTATAAAGAAAAGAATATGATATGACATGATAGGGAGCATTCCACATCAAAAATTCTGTTTTTACCATTTACCTACTTGAGGACGAGCAGGAATTAAGCTTGGGGATGCTGATACGTGTCCAACGTATCTATAATCTTTGATTGTTCCATGATGTTATATTATAATTCTTGGATGTTTTACAACCATTTTATATCATTTTTTGGTACTAACCTATTGACATAGTGCCAAGTGCCAGTTGCTATTTTCTGGATGTTTTTTACATCGCAGGAAATCAATATCAAACGGAGTCCAGACACCGCAAAACTTTTTGGAGATTTTTTATGGGCCAGAAGACACCCAATGGGCTGAAACTGCACCTAGGGAGTGCCCCGAGGGGGGCACAACCCACCAGGGCGTGGCAGGCCCCCCTGGCGCTCCCAGGTGGGTTGTGCCCACCTTAGTGGCCTCCTGCACCACCTCTTTACCCTATAAATTCACAAATATTCCGAAACCCTTCGGGTAGACCTAGATCAGAAGTTTGGCCGCCGCAAGGCTCTGTAGCCCACGAGAACAATCTAGAGCCTTTTCGGCACTCCTCCGAAGGGGGGAATCATCACCGGTGGCCATCTTCATCATCCCGACGGCCACCATGATGAGGAGGGAGTAGTCCACCCTAGGCGCTGAGGGTATGTACCAGTAGCTATGTCTTGTATCTCTCTCTCTCTCTCTCTCTCTCTCTCTCTCTCTCTCTCTCTCTCTCGTGTTCTTGATGACACGATCTTGATGTATCGGGGGCTTTGTTAATATAGTTGGATCATATGGTGTTTCCCCTCTCTATCTTGTGATGAATTGAGTTGTCCCTTTGAGATTTCTTTGGATTGAATACTTTTATGGATTTGAGAACACTTGATATATGTCTTGCAATTGAATACTCATGGTGACAATGGGGTGTCGTATTGATCCACTTGATATATGTTTTGGCACTCAACTTGCAGATTCCCGAAGTGACATTGGGGTAAACTATGCATAGGGGTTGATGCACGTTCTTGTCTTCGTTTCTCCATTTTTCGTATTGGTCCACCTGTTATCTTAGTACGAACTCTTGATAGATCGATCGGGAAGGATAACTTTTTGTTATCTTAGTACGAACTCTTGAAAGATCGATCGTAAAAGATAACCTTGTGTTATTCTAGTAGGAACTCTTGATATATAGATCGCAAAAGGATAACTTTATGTTGTCTTAGTACAAACTCTTGATAGATTGAATGGAAAGAATAACTTTGAGGTGGTTTCGTTGAGGGGTGGTTGTATGATCCAATTATATTAGCACTGCAGAGAGATTGCACTAGCGAAAGTACGGACCCTAGAGAGAGATTGAGAGATTAAGAGATTGTTTTCCATCATTGCAATACCGTTTGTGCTCACTTTTGTTACTTACTACCTTGCTGTTTTTTATTGTTCGCACTACAAAAATCAATATCCGCTATCAATATTACACTTGTATCACCATCTCTTCGCCGAACTTGAGCACCTATACAATTTTTCATTGTATTTGGTGTGTTGGGGACACACGAGACTTTGTATTATTTGGTTGCAGGGTTGTTTGAGAGAGACCATCTTCATCCTACACCTCCTACGGATTGATTAACCTTAGGTCATCCACTTGAGGGAAAATTTCTACTGTCCTACAAAACACTGCGCTTGGTGGCCCAACACGTGTCTACAAGAATAAAGGTTTTTTAGTAGACATCAGGAAGCCACACTGCTTCTCCGCTGAGATGGCGGGGTATCTTCTGGGGTAGTTTCGTGCTGCTGAGATGGATGGTCGGCAGCTCGCTGGCTCTCAGCTTGTTCCTCTAGCTTTAGTACTCTTGCATGGAGCTTCTCCACTGCGCTCAGCTCCTCTTTCCTCTTCCTCACCTAGGTTTTGTAACCTCCTGTGCCAGGAAAGCCAACCTTCCATGAACAGACCCTGGCGTCCCTCGTGTTCATCCAGGATGCGCAGGATTCCCGAGGGCCGCAACAGATCGCTGTTCCCTCTGTCGGGAATGAACAACCCTTCCAGCGCTAAGTTGATATGCTTATGAAGCTTCTTGATGGGTGTTGCAAGTTGCCCGTTCGTCGAACGGCAGGCCCCTGTTTCCAGGGTCCAAAGTTCCCCCTGATACGTCTCAAACGTCTCTACTTTTCCAAACACTTTTGCTATTGTTTTGACCTCATTCTTGCATGATTTGAACTAAACTAACCCGGACTGACGCTGTTTTCAGCAGAGCTGCCTGTATGGTTTTATTGTGTGCAGGAAAACGGATTTTTAGGTGTCTCAGAAAATTCCAAGAAAAATCACAGAAAATCCACGCATCCGAAGGGCCCTTGTGCCAGAAGATGGGCCAGAGGGCAGCCAGGGGGGGGCCCAGGTGCCCTGCCCAGGCGGCCCCACCCCTGGCCGCGCCGGGAGGCCGCCTCGGCGGGTCCTCCCCCCTCTGGTGCCCTACTTTGACCCGTATTTATCCCTGTGGCGAGAAAACCCCAGAACAGAAGTCGTTTTCCCAGTTTCCATCGCGGAGCCGCCGCCACCCTCTGTTCTTCCTCGGGAGGGCTAATTTGGAGGCTGATTTGGCCTCCGGAGAGGGGAGATCGTCGCCATCGTCATCATCATCACCACTCCATCCTCCCTTCATGAGTTCTCCTTCCATGTGTGAGTAATTCCCTGCTGTAGACAAAGGGGATGGTAGGGATTGGATGAGTTAGATCATGTAATAGTTTATCAGATTGTTGGGGGCATGTTGCCTATCATCTACTATGGTGTTTATCATCTTTGCTTCAACTTGTTGCTCTTAATGCTTGTCACATAGGGCCCGAGTGCCATGATTTCAGATCTGAACCATATGTGTTTGCATGAATATATTTGTGTTCTTGATCCTATCTATGAGTTGTTTGCACCTATTACGGTCCGGAACCGGCGATCCCAAAAGTGACAGCTTGGGACACCAAAGGGGATGGTCCATGATTTGAGGATTACATGTATCCATTGAGTTTATTGCTTTGTTCCGGTGCTCTTTGACAGGAGCACCTTAATCTCCATAAGTTCCTTTTGGCCCCGTTCGTAGCGGGATGGTAGGACAAAAGATGTTGTGCAAGTTCTTATTGCAAGCACGTACAACTACCTGTGGGATACATGCCTAATGTTTGATATTTGCCTAGATGATCATTACTTTTCTGTGTGCCTTGCCCCAAGTTAGATTCATGATATATCTCATCCATGCAGCGCCCAACCATCCATCTCCCTAGCCTACAGTGTTTCAATCCTGCTGGTTATTAGTTGTTACTTTTGCTATTTACTTTTGCTGTTTATTTTTACTGTCACCACCATCACTATCATATCACCGTTACCACTCATCTTTTGTTGCAAGTAAGTATATTTCAGGTGCGGTTGAATTGACAACTCAATTGTCAAAGCTTATAAATACTCTTTGGCTCCCCGTGTGTCGAATCTATAAATTGGGTTATTCTTACCTGCGAAGACTATCTCGATCCCTTACGGTTGAGGGTTATCAAGTACCGTTTTCTGGTGCCGTTGCCGGGGAGCATAGCAATATTTACAAGTCTACTTGAAGTATCCTACCTGCTGCACTTCATCAGCTATGGGTAAGAAAGGAGACCCCAAGGTTCCGATCTTACTATCCACTACAAGAAGAGGTACTGTCCTGAACACTAGTGCTACACTTGATTCACCTTCTGTTATGAGTAAGTTTGCCTCACCACCACCACATGATGCTTCTACTGAATCTGTTACTATGTCCGATACTTTTGATGATGCTTCTACTACTCTTGATGATATTGGTTCAATTGGTTATGCTCTTGAGAAACAGATCGCTGCTGCTGCAAAAAAAATCTGGAATTGAAATTCCTGTTACTCGCTACCCTATTGGTGGAACTTATGATTACCCTGATTTGAGTAAACTCAAGGAGAGACTCCTTGATGATGATTACATTATGCTTGATGATGATTTATGGAGGGAACTAACAGAGTTTGCCGGCTCTGAACCTGAAGCTATTAAGAAGCTGCTTCAAAAACACTCCTTGAAGAACAAGACTGTTCCTGATCCCGAATTTGCTACATCTCCTATATGCATCAATGATCCTAATTATGACTTCTCTGTTGATCTTTCACTTATATCTATGGTTGAAGCTGACCCCTTTTATGGCAGAGAAAATGATGATGCTATTGTACACCTGACCAAACTCACTGAGTTGGGTGGCTTGTTTACCACGGATGAAAAGATACGAAACTTTTATGTGACTAAGCTTCTTCCTTTCTCTTTGAAGGAAGGTGCTAAAACATGGTATGATGCGCTACCATGTGGTTCCATTAAGAGTCCTCAAGACTTAGCTTACTCTTTTGTTGATAAGTACTTTCCTGCTCATATGCAACATGCTGCTTTACAAAGAATTTATAACTTTAAACAGTTGCAGGATGAGCACCTCCCTAAAACTTGGGGGGTACTGTAGTCTGATCCGGGCTAGACGAGGACATGGAGTCCCTAAGAATGAATTAATCGATATATTTTATGCTGGTCTAACTGATGAATCCAGGTCCTATCTGGATAGTTGTGCTGGTTGTGTTTTCAGGAAAAGAACACCGGACGATGCAGAGGATTTGATGGGCAGGATTGCCAAAAACCATGAAGATTGGTCCGTCCCTGAACCACCACCACCACCAAAGAAGAGGGGCATGTTTGTTCTAAGCCCCGAAGATATGCGAGAAGCAAAGAAGTCTATTAAAGAGAAAGGTATTAAAACTGAAGACGTGAAGAATCTACCCCCTATTGAGAAGTTGTGTGAGCCTACCACTCACCCTCCTATGGTAGAGGTACACTCTCTTTTAGATTTCAACGCAAGTGACATCCCTCATGGTAAGCCTCCTGATCAATGTTTAGATGAGCTTGATAATTTTATTATGAAGCAAAGTCATTTTAATGAGAGGATACAAAGTCAATTGCATGATAATTCCCTTGCTATCAAAAGTTTGCTTGATGTTCTAGGTAGAACAGTTAATGATGTTAAATGTCTTGTGAAGCATTTTCATATGGTTCAAACTCAGCTTGAACAAATTTCTAATGTGCAAAAAGATTTGCTTGCTAACAATGCCAAACAAGATGATTTGCAGGCCTTCGAGATTAAGACCCGAGGAGGAACTAGCACTCAAGATCCTCTCTATCCAGAGGGGCATCCGAGGAGAATCGAGCAAGATTCTCAAATGCAGGAAGAAGAAATTGTTGGCTCTCCAAAGAAGAAGAAGAAGAAGAAACAAAGGGAGGCTGATAATTCCAATGATCCTATTACAAGTGAAGAGCCAGATGTTGATCCCAACAGTATATGTACCTCCGATGCTGAGACTGAAGACGGTGCCGAACCTGAAGGTAAGGACAAGGAGAATGATCCTCCTGAAGTTCGAGAAGAAGAGGCACCTGACAAACGCAAGAAGTACACTAGAGAAGACTTCGTCGCAAGAAGACATGGGAAGGAAAGAGAACCATGGATACCGAAACCCATGCCCTTTCCAGGTAAGTCTCTCAAATCTAAAGAAGAAGAGCATTACAATAAGTTTTGTGACTGGATGAAACCTCTTTTTCTTCAAATCCCTTTGACTGATGCTATTAAGTTACCTCCCTATTCAAAATATATGAAAGATATTGTCACTAATAAAAGAAAAATTCCTAATGAAGCAATATCTACTATGCTTGCTAACTACTCTTTCAATGGCAACATTCCTGAGAAGCTTGGTGACCCAGGTATACCCACCATTCCTTGCTCCATAAAGAATAATTATGTCAAAACTGCTCTATGTGATCTTGGAGCAGGAGTGAGTGTTATGCCTTTCTCTCTTTACAAGAGGCTTTGTTTGGAGAAACTAATTCCTACAGATATCTCTCTTCAGATGGCTGACAAGTCAACCGCCGTCCCGATAGGTATTTGTGAGAATGTTCCCGTAGAAGTTGCTAATTGTTTGATCCTTACTGATTTTGTCGTGCTTGACATGCCCGAGGATGGGAGCATGTCCATTATTCTTGGTAGACCTTTTCTTAACACCGCAGGTGCTATTATTGATTGCAATAAAGGAAAGGTTACCTTCAATGTGAATGATAAAGAACACACGATGTATTTTCCAAAGAAGACCGACAAGAGGCATGGCCTCAATTCTATAGAAAATATCGAGACCGTGAAGATTGGAGAATGGGACTGTCCACTACATGTGCACCACAAATACAAAACTATTATGGTGGGGACAATGTCCATTAAAGTAAAGGTGCAATGATCACTTCGTAAGAGGTGAGACTTTTTGCTCTATATATCGCCGATTTGTTGGTAAGACTTGATCAACCTTACTAGTGAGCATGTTTTATATAGGTAAAAAGTTGAGCTTGTTATGTTTTCATTTGTTTTAGCTTTTGTTCTCCTAGCTGTACCAAGTGTTTATGTTTTTGAAGCTTTACAATACTAATCACTGCTTTAAGTTTTCAGAAAGTTTTTCAGCTTTTTGAACTTCGAAAAAATTTCAACAGTGAAGTTTTCAGAAAAATTCCAGAAAAATAAAAATAAAAATTTCCATGCCGGGAGTGACCCAGAGGCACCTGGGACTGACCAGGGGGAGCCACCAGTGGCCCAGGCGGCCAGCTGGCGCGGCCTGCCCCCTGGCCGCGCCCATAGGGCGCCTGGGGCCCACAGGACCCCCCTCCAAGTGAGTCTTCTTCCTCTCTCTCTCTCTCTCTCTCTCTTTCTCTCCAAAAACACGAGTTCCGCACCTGTTCTTGCGTTCTTGCTGTTCTTGGAGGCGATTTTCGATCTCTCTCTATAGCCTATCATTCGAGCTGAGATTTTGAATAAATACTCCCTGGTATGTAACTCCTCCACCCCTCCAATTAGATTTCTGATTGGTGGCTTCATTTGTGAGTATTTAGTAGTTCTTGTTGCTGTGTGGATGAGCTTGCATGCATGTGTAGAAATTTATTTTCCAAGTTTTGATGCAAGTTTATGCCTTAGGTAAGTAAGTTGAGTAGTTTGCCTTAACCACTTTGTTTAAATCCTTGTTTTTGTAATTTGTCAAAAATTTCAGAAATGAGTTTGTTAGGAAGGGCAAAGGGGTGGCTTGAGAAGAAGAGTCCCGCCCGCTCCGATCGAGTTACTAGAGCCGCAGCTTCACCCTCGACTGCTAGGGTGAGCTACAATGAAGATCATGTGCCCCTAGAGTTGTTGGAAGACACAAGTCCAGCACGTGCTATGATGTTCCCATGTGATGAATTCCTTGAAGCTGCGGGAGTTGAGGATGAGTTTTATAATCTTTTTGCTAATGCAGGTCTGACATAGCTCGTCACGTGCCGTGTTACTCAGTATCAAAAACTCACCTCCGGTTTCATTAATAGTTTTAGATATAACCTTGATACTGGTGCTATTGAGTTTAAAATTTACAATAATCTTTTGACCATGCCCTTGGAAAAGTTTTGTGAAATAATAGGTGTGCCAAACGTTGGGCGGACGGCGAAGATGACCTCTCAGCCCTCCGAGCTGAAAACCATCTTCAACTCTCTCTGCAGCATGGGTACGAGGGATATTCATCGGTCAAAAATCTCCAGCATCTTATTCCCTCACCTCAGGTATTTTGCGTATTATGTTGCTAGAGGGGTATTAGCTCGTGACAACACGAGCAACACTTCTGCGCCGGATATTGCTATCCTGGCAACCGCCCTCTCAGGGAGGTTTGATTATAATTTGGGTGCCTTAATTGCTCGACGCCTTGCTATGAACGGTAACAGGGGAGATTTATTTGGTGGCGTTTATGCCACACTTATCTTAGAACATCTTAAAGGCACCCCACACCCTGATGATAAGCCTTTTACTTATTTAAGTTTTGATCTTGCTGCTATGAAAAGGCATAAGTTTGTTACCATGACTTCTGAGTTTGGTAATCTTGTTTATATCTTGCGTTTCGGAACTACCGCGGAAGGCAAGATCCGTCTACCTGCACCTCTTTTGTTTGATTTTTCTCGCAGGAACGGATGGTCTTTTGATGTTATCCAGTTCGACGAGTTCATGGTCCAGCATCAGTTTCATAACCCCATGGAGGGGGTTGTGCCCGACGAGGAGGAGCACGGTGAGTTACCACCTTTCCAGGGGGAGACCGTCACCCAGTTTGGTGAAGGGTCTTCCTCTGCTTGGAGTACGGACCCTTCTTCGTGGGAGGATCCAAGGAGTTCGGTGTACACGCCGGAATCCTTTTACGACCCTTGGACTCGCCAGCACCCCCCCGGAGCAGGAGGCTCTTGGGGGCAGTAGCTACTACCAACTTAGGCCAAAAGCCTAAGCTTGGGGGAGTACGTGCCCTTCTCACTTTTCCATTGTATTATCCATTTTATTTTTGTTCGCTTGATCTTTTCGAAGTTTTTGCCCGTTCTTCTTTATTTCTTTCTTTGCAAAAACAACAAAAAGATTTTCTCTTTCTTTTGCTTTCGTTCAACCTTTGAAAAAACCCAAAAAGATTTCCTTTCTCTCTTTAGTTTGCTTTGTTTTTAGAGTTCAGCTCGAGTCCGTGATGGCATTTAATTATATTTCCTACGGTCGATCGTGCAAGTGACAAGGCAGTAATGACGAAGATCGACGGAAGGGAAGCAACAAGGAAAACCGGTATGAACTCTTCTTGTTTCTACTTTTGTACATATGCCTGTACTTATGATCTAGAGACCTGCTTGTAGCGACATAGTGCTATGTTTACAATGCTTTCCCAGTGGTTCATGCTTTCCTTGTGGCTAGTCTCAAATAGCTAGAGTATATAATGTGTTATTGAAATGATTTACATGCATTGCACTGTTCATAGTTTGGTATACTGAGGTGGTATTTCCCTTTGGAGAATTCTTGGATTGACTTGGCACATGTTTACACATGTTTAAGACTAAAAAAGTCTGCTTTGCCTTGATGATCTTTGAGTTTCAGAATAGTTATATCACTTTCATGCCCGATTCAATGTTGCTTTGTCGCTCTGCATGATTATGACCGTTATTGCTCTCTAGTTGGTCGCTTCCCAGTCTCTTGCTAGCCTTCGCTCGTACTAAGCGGAATTCTGCTTGTGCATCCAAATCCTTTCAAACCAGTATGAGTCCACCATACCTTCCTATGTGGTATTTACCTGCCATCCTAACAAAGACTTTCTTGTACCATCTCGAAACTATTGAAACTTACTCATATTTTGTGCCTCTGTTTTAGCTCATGAGGAAGTAGTAGTTAATTCATGATCTTTTTAAGTTGGACAAGTTTTATCCCGGGATTGCATGTCTAATCTGCAAACCGCTAATACGAGAAGGAACTGGCATGAGTGCGCCCGGCTTATAAAAGATAATATAACAAACAAACCCTCCTTCACGCTTTGTTCATGAGAAATCAGAAAACTTTTGGCAGTGATAAACAAAGGAGATTAAGGGGATGTGATCGTCCCCGTGCGGGAGCCGTTCCTCGAAACTTGTCCAGTTCAAGAAGTAATTGGGTTGTCTACTAACATTCGTTGACAAAATATGCACCTCCCAAAATCATTTTTACCTCTGTTTTCAAAACCAAGAGCTCTGGTACATGTTTAGTCTTTGCTTCCAACCATGGGTTTTCATCCTCGCCATCAAACTCCACGGTTCGAGAGTCTCCACCTTCTTTCTTCAAAGCACCAACTAGGAGAGCAAAATTGTCGTTCTGAGTGTAATGTGCATTGTCCCAAAGTATTACATTGTCTTCTGCATGCTTATGGTATTATCTATTATGAAACTCTTAGTTCTAGTCTCCTTTAAAACTCTGGAGGAGTTTCTGCATTTATGTTTTGCTTCACTCATGGAGGCTAGCGAGATACCACTCTAGTATGCTCAAGCTATGTGCAATGTAATCTTGTCCTGATTTTCAGTAGCATATTATTTACTCTTGGTTATTTGTGATTGGTCACTTGAAAGAAGGATTGCTCCGTGCATTGTCCTCATAGCATTGTTTCAATACTTGCTAGACTCTTTCCGTAGTACATGCTTATATACATCTAATGAAGCAAAAGAGTTTGTCAAAGTTTTCTTTGTCGCGTCCAGTTCGTTGAACTGAATTGCTTGAGGACAAGCAATATGCTAAGCTTGGGGGAGTTGATACGTCTCAAACGTATCTACTTTTCCAAACACTTTTGCTATTGTTTTGACCTCATTCTTGCATGATTTGAACTAAACTAACCCGGACTGACGCTGTTTTCAGCAAAGCTGCCTGTATGGTTTTATTGTGTGCAGGAAAACGGATTTTTAGGTGTCTCAGAAAATTCCAAGAAAAATCACAGAAAATCCACGCATCCGAAGGGCCCTTGTGCCAGAAGATGGACCAGAGGGCAGCCAGGGGGGCCCAGGCGCCCTGCCCAGGCGGCCCCACCCCTGGCCGCGCTGGGAGGCCGCCTGGGCGGGTCCTCCCCCCTCTGGTGCCCTACTTTGACCCGTATTTATCCCCGTGACGAGAAAACCCCAGAACAGAAGTCGTTTTCCCAGTTTCCGTCGCGGAGCCGCCGCCACCCTCTGTTCTTCCTTGGGAGGGCTAATCTGGAGGCTGATTTGGCCTCCGGAGAGGGGAGATCGTCGCCATCGTCATCATCATCACCACTCCATCTTTGACAGGAGCACCTTAATATCCATAAGTTCCTTTTGGCCCCGTTCGTAGCGGGATGGTAGGACAAAAGATGATGATGACGATGGCGACGATCTCCCCTCTCTGGAGGCCAAATCAGCCTCCAGATTAGCCCTCCCAAGGAAGAACAGAGGGTGGCGGCGGCTCCGCGACGGAAACTGGGAAAACGACTTCTGTTCTGGGGTTTTCTCGTCACGGGGATAAATACGGGTCAAAGTAGGGCACCAGAGGGGGGAGGACCCGCACAGGCGGCCTCCCGGCGCGGCCAGGGGTGGGGCCGCCTGGGCAGGGCGCCTGGGCCTCCCCTGGCTCCCCTCTGGCCCATCTTTGGTTCTTCGTGAAGCTTCCTGTACGCTGATTTTTCCTATATTTTTCCTGGAATTTTTGGAGCACTTTTAATATGGGGGAAACCTGAAATAGAAAAACAGCAGAAAACAGGAACTGGCACTGTGGTGCACTGAGTTAATAGGTAGTCCAAATATGATCAAAAGTGTATGGAAGTGCATCAATATCATAGCAATATCACACAAAAGAAGCATGGAGCAAGCAGAAATTATAGATACGTTTTGGACGTATCACAACCCATGGTGAAGAAAAAAAAGAAAGCCTCATCAAAGCGAGGGATACCAATTAGATGGCAAAGCCTTGTCAAGACAAGCATGAGGGAAATGATTTTCACCACAAAAGAGTGCATCAAGATGCAACAATATAAGATCCGCACTCAAGACACACACCTTCATGGAGCCACCAAAGAAATAATGCAAGAAAGAAAAGGTGGACGTGAAAGAAGGGGTTATCAATTAGATATGCAACTTCTCTCAAGTGTATAAGATTCTAGGTAGATGAAGATCATGATGATATCAATCCACAAAGAAGGATGTACACACAAAATTGTTGCAAAAAGGAAATAATAAGATATGCACAGGGAAGTCATAAATATACCAATAAGATATTTGCTTGACGGCATAGCACATGGCTAGATATGGTATTATTGTATATAAATGAGTTCCAACCACACGAGCATCAAAGACATCACAACTAGCAGCAAGAGATCATTGTTGGGATGCTCTGAGAAAGGAAACAAGTATCACAAGAAAGAATGAATTACATGCCATGATACAACCTACACATGATTGATGCAAGAAATGTGTGCATGAAGTAAATGACGATACTAGTTACCGAG
This sequence comes from Secale cereale, assembly GCA_902687465.1. Lineage (NCBI taxonomy): Eukaryota > Viridiplantae > Streptophyta > Magnoliopsida > Poales > Poaceae > Secale > Secale cereale. The sequence continues at coordinate 866,656,735 of LR738713.1, read as the reverse complement.
ATACAATTGGAAGGATGTAGTAGATATCAATTGAAGGTAGATATCAATTGAAGGTACACAATAGTTCATTGATCATCCTAGCTGGACTCCAATAAGCACATGGTGACACCACCTTCCTTGTGAGTGAGCCGAGCATCCAATGCATCTCCAATTGTTCCTAGAAGAACAACATAAACTAAACGGTACACAACAGCGAGGAGGAAAATAGGCCAGAAGAACCGTCGGAGCGGTACTACTGCTTGTCCTCACGGTACTACCGCTAGGGGTAGCGGTACTACTGCTAAGGGTAGCGGTAATAAAAAAATTCATCCGTGCCTACCACCGCTGGACTTATGACGAGTTTTTGGTACGGAGCAGAAGTAAGCCACGGAAGTAAAAAATTACATCCGCTCTAAGCGGTAGTACCACTCCCATTTGCGGTAGTACCGCTGCAGCCCTTTTGAGGACACCAAAACTGACACAACTTTTACAAACAGACTCCAAATTCAACGAAACCAAATTTGTTGGAAAGCTAACGACATGGACTAACACAATATTGATATAAATAAAAATAATAAGAAAATGAGAAAAGTCCCATAAGAAAATGGAGAGAACCCTTACTCGAAAGAGACCGGTAAAACTTCCAACACCGAAATCGCAAATAGAAGAAGCATGTGAACTCCGTTTTCGATGAACTCAAGCTTGTCAAGAATATGACCATAAGCTCCAAATCTCACAAGAAAACTAAATAAGAACCAAGAAATATCATGCAAGCCTGCAATGGATTGAGCTCTCTACGAACGATACGATCAAGCTACCCACTTGAGAGCCCCCATTGATTGTATGGCAATCAATCCTATAACCCGGTCTCCAAACTACCACCATGAGACCGGTAAAATAGAGAACCTATCAAGGTCAAACCTTTTTCCTTGCACAAAGTCCACTTGAGCTAGATGTAGACGATCTTGACTTCCTCAAGTTGGACCACCTTTCTTGATTTCGTTGGCTCGGTGAAGACTAGTAGATTTCTCCCCCCCCCCATACTCCACTATGGGTGAGCCACTCTTCGGCACATCTTCACAAGTTCATTGTCACCACAATGAACAGCAAGCTTCAAGCAATTGATCTCTTCGTGATGCATCACTTGAACTTGCACACCACAACCTTGATTTGATGTCATCCTCCATGGGTTGTATGTGATCTACCTCTTGACGCAAGCCCATGGAAGATAACCTAGCCCCACATAGAACTCTCAAAGCCGATATGTTAGTACACAAAGCGTAATTGACAATGCTTACCATACTATGGGATCGCTTGATCCCTCTCGGTACATCTTCTATGATTTGTGTGTTCATCAACTTGATTCATTCTTTGACTTAGTCTTGATCAACCTTGAATCTTTCCCACTCTCTTCATTTGGATGATGTCTTGAAGGTAAACATGAATGATAACACACTCTTCTTCTTCAAGACATGCTTGCAATAAGCTCAACACTCACAAGACCAATCTTTGGATAATTCCTTAATAGCACCTTGGTCATCACAAACTCTCCTTGAAACCAACACATGGACTCCAAGAAAAGCATATGGATAAACCCTTCAAATATAACTCAAGGCAACCATTAGTCCATAGAAATTGTCATCAATTACCAAAACCAAACATGGGGCCACCACAAGTTCTTTCACTCGGCAACGCTTCTAGGGTTTGGGGTGGCCTCAGCAACGCTTCTAGGGTTTGTGGTGGCCTGGACGCTTCTAGGGTTTCGGGTGGCCTCGGCAACGCTTCTAGGGTTCGGGGTGGCCTCGACGCTCTCATGAATGTCCGATGTCTGGACTGCCCCTCGACCCTCGACCCCTCGACGACCCTCGACCCCTCGGTGATCTTCGAACCTCGACCCTCGACCCCTCGACGATCCTCGAACCTCGACCCTTGGCGACCCTCTACCCTAGTTCCCGACCCTCGACCGCTCGGCGATCCTCAACACCCCCTCGTTTCCGATAAAAAATAAGAAAATGAAGAAGAAGAAAAAAAGAGGAGAAGAAAAAGGAATATAGGAGAAAAACAAGAGAAGAACAAGAAGGAATAGAGGACGAGAAGAAAAATAGGATAATATTATTCTATTTTTTCTTCTTCTCCTATGTTCCTTCTTCTTCACGTCTTTCCTTTTCTTCTTCTTCCTCTTCTTTTTTTCTGCTCTTCTTCTCCTTCTTCTTCTCCTTCTTCCTTATTCTTATTTTCCTTTTTCCTCTCCTTCTTTTTCTTCCACTTCATTCTGCCTTCTTACTCTTTTCTTCTTTTTACTTATTTTCCTTTTTCCTCTCCACTAACCTAAAATGCACTTGATATGTTTCGAGGACTCCTCCCCTCCCCCCAACACAAGAACATTTTAACTTAATAAATTTCAATGAACAAAAAATCATCATCGAACAAACTTAATATGAGTTTTAACATATAACATTCATCGAACAAACTTAATATGAGTTTTAACAAAGAGCACTCATCGAACAAACTTAATATGAGTTTTTAGCAAGATCATCATGAACAAAAATATCACACTAATTTCTTTGAAAAAAATTCCACAAACATCTCATCTCGTCTCCACAAAACATCTAATACATCTCATTTCATCTCATTACCTCTCATATGAACAAATAGAACACATCTAAAAAACATCTATCTATGTAAAAAACAGAGCAAATCTAGATGGCCGGCGGCGACGAGCAATGGTAACAATGGTCGGCGGCGACGAGTAGTGGCAGCAAAGGGGGATCGGGGGCACGCGGTGACGGGAAGTAGGGGACCATGGGAGATGGGAGAAGCTCACTGGGGGCGGCGTTGGAGCTAGCTTGATCTTCAGCTTCCCCCATTACAGCATCACCGTATTCAGGGGGAACATAGTTGTCATCATACTCTTCTTCTTTGTTGTCTTCCATCATAACCCCTCTTTCTTCGTGCTTGGTCCAAACATTATAGTGTGGCATGAAACCCTTATAAAGTAGGTGGATGTGAAGGGTTTTTGAGTCACTTAATTATAATGAACACTAAAGAACACTAAAGTTTACAATATATGTTCTCCTCATGGAGTGCATCATGCCTCCAAGACAACGCCTTCAAAAGAATTTCGTTTGTGTGTTGCTGTTGTTGGATCTAGAGCATGTGTCATCTCATTATCAGTGTGCAAAAAAAATCTACAATATTGTACACATTGTTGTGTGAAAAAAAATGAGAAGAACACATATTGTACACATTCCATACGTTCCTCCAAGGCTTAGTACCTTCCACTGCTCCAAATGCTTCTCCCGTGTGCTTATCTTTGTTATCTTCTATATTGTAGTAACCAGAAAATCATAACATTATTTCATTGCATGGAATATTTGTAGAAATTAACATGATGGAAAAAATGATGAACACACACTTGCCCCACAGACTACCAAGGAATAAATCGTCTCAAATTTATAAGTTGTCCCTCTGTAAAGAAATATAAGAGTGTTTAGATCACTAAAATAGTTATCTAAACACTCTTATATTTCTGTACGGAGGGAGTATCAGTTTAGATGAACGTATACTGATAAGGCAACTGTGACATGCATACATGTGCCTAAAAAAATGAGTATGTGTAGAATAATCTCAAGGAAATTAAGATTCCCATTATGAGGTAGGTGTAAGTAGAAAAAACTATCGTATCATTGCTTAGATCTGGATATTTGTGAGATAAAATTGCATGAACAAATATTGATGAAAGAAAGATACAACAAAGGTGAGAAGGCTCCTTCGCAGCCGCGCGTGGGAACACTTGATCTGGCGTCACGTGTTGGGAACGCAAGTGCTATAACCACACTACTGTGGAAAGCTTACTTCTGTGACGTGTGCATTTTGTACTTCATTGGAGAGCAATGGGTCACTCACTTGTAACACGATGGTGGTAAATGGTTACTGAGTGCAGTAGAATGACCCCATGAAACAATCTCTAGAGCACAAAGCAGGGATGCTAGGCTGCACTAGCCCATGGCATGCATATGGTACATGGATGGAATGGATACGCGCGAGAGAAGATGGAAACAATAGTGCTAGGTCACGCCTATACTTTTTATTCTACATAGGAGCTGTCGCTAACTCCATCGCCAAGTGCAGGCTACGACAGCTACTTGTGACAACGTCTCCAAGGCTACGGTTGTCGACTGTGACAACGTCTTTGTGGTGTACTTTTCCGCCAACCCCGTTCATCATCGCCGGACTAAGCACATTGAGCTGGACATTCACTTTGTGCGTGAGCAGGTGGCCCTTGGACGTATTTGGGTCCTTAATGTTCCGACCGCACAACGGATCACCGATGTGATGACTAAGGGACTGTCGACTTCCACCTTGGAGGAGTTTTGTTCCAGACTCTGCGTCTCCAGCGCCGCTTCGACTGCCGGAGGGGGGGGTTGAATATATGTGTACGTGTATATTGTGTCTTGGACCCACCTCCTAGTTCATCTGTATAGTTGAGGTTGTGGCCCTCCTATGTACTCATATATACATGCCTGGTGCACCGATCAATGCATTGCGTTTGCACATCTTATACTTCTTATTCTACATATACTATCTACGTGACATTCATATTTGTATTATTAACAAGGATACGGTGGTTAGCTTCCTTTTTTGGGTTCAAATCCTACACTTGTCACCAGCGCTCAGATTTTTCTGGATTCATTTCAGCTTTTGTGACGATTCGTTTAGTTGTAGGAGACACCCGTTGACTCTGAGGCGTTTATGATGACTTCGTCAATCTCAACATATTTTTCCGTCTCAGTATCTTAGAGAGGTGCTTATAGTGGTAGGGTGTTGTGTTTCTGTCTTTATAAGGGGTGAGTGTATATGCGTGTGTGTTGAGAGTATCAGTGATTGTATTGTCTTAAACAAAATACCAGTAGTCCACAAGAATCAAATCATCCATCACTTTCCGAACTTAAAGCTGTAGATGGCTTGGCCAACTCCACGGAGTTTAATTTGCTTGATTTGGTTTCTAAACAAAGAAGACACAGGGAGGTAGATGGGTACCACCGAACTAGATTTACGTCAAAATTGCTTTCCAGTGAGAAAAGTTTGTTGTTCGAAAAAGAGAATGGGACAGACTCGTGATACGTACGCTTCAATCAAAATGTGATTAGCTTTGCTCATGGCTCTCTTCTTCTTCATCATTACACAAGAGACAACACTTAGGGCCTGTTCGTTTCCTCTCCGCTCCCTGGGCTGCGCTCCCGGACCGGAGGAAATTGCAGCTTATTTCCAAGGAGCAGCTCAAACCGAGCTCGGCGGAGTGGAGCGGACGGGAGAGATTCCGAACAGGCCGTTAGTTTGGTACAAGTGTCCAAGTCATGAAATAGTGTACCATTGTTCAAGTCATGCAACAGTGTCCAACTAACGTGCTAGTGTACCAGTGTCCAACTCACGCAACAGTATATGTACCATTATACCAGTGTGCAGCTGACGTACTCTACAGAATGCAGTAATGCAAAGGTTAGCAAGCTTCATTTGCTCTTTGTCATCTCCTATTTCACTGGATCTGCCACTGGTCTGAAAGCTAAAAAATCGTAACATTAATTCATTGTAAGGAATATTTGTAAAGAATGATCTTTGTCTACTTCAATTTTCTTGATCTTTTTTTAGCACAACGTAGTGATTAAAAAACATTATAACATTCCTTTGCTCTGAACATGTTTTTTAACAAATCATGATAAATTTAGTTAGTTGTTCCAATTTAGACGAATACATACCCATAAGTACATGCATCTGGAAACCAGTGTGGCATGCATATATGTAACTAAAATAAAATGGATATTTGTGGAATAATCTCAAGGAATGATTGCAATGATGACGCCGGTGTAGGGCAAAAGAAGTACAGGGTGTCAATGTTGTAGCAGATCAACGTGACGTCAGCGAACCTGATTGGTATAGGGGGTACGCTCACAAAATTAAAGTAGTGCTGGAGCGAGCAGCCAACTACGGACGCAACGCAAAGTCACACGAAAATAAATGCATAGCAGTAGATGCCCATCCTTTCGAGTACATGAACTTTTGCTGGGTCTTAAAGTTTGTTAGTACGATCCTCCATTATTATATATTTCATTCCTAATCCAGGAACCAGAGGAAACCGACGATTGTAATTCGCACTCTTCGACAAGTTCGCACATGCTTTGCGCCTTCGCTGGCTTTGGTATGAATGGACGGAGCCCCACAAGCTCTGGGTGGGTTTTGGCAATCCTTCCACCGAGGATGACCGCCAGTTTTGCTACGCCTCTACCACCATCACTGTGGGTGACGGCGCTAGAATACATTTTTTTAGACGCCCTCTGGCTTCTTGGTCGCAAGCCCAAGGATATTGCACAGACGACATGGTGGTGGTGGTGGCTGGTGGTGCCATTTTCCTATTATATATCAGCATTGATTGGATAGAGTTAATGAAACATCAATATTTGTTCTAACGCAAGCGTTCATCATAGGGTTTATTTCAATGTTAGGGAAACTACTACAGAAAAACATCATAGGGTTTATTTCAATGTCAGGGAAACTACACTAGGGCAACATCTCATATATATCAATGACACTAGGGAAAGTAACTACATTATAATTAGTAACAAATTAACACACACAATCCTAATATACACTACACACACACACACACACACACACACACACACACACACACACACACACACACACACACACATAGTCCTAATATACACTATAAACACACACACAATCCTAATATACACTACAAACACACATATACACCAATATGCAGAGTGGGGTGCGGCGGCCGGAGTGGGGGCGGCGCCGGAGTGGCAGGGGGCAGCGGCCAGAGTGGAGACGGTGGCGGAGTGGGGCAACAGCAGGGGATCGAGTGGCGAGTCGGCC
>LR738713.1:866620006-866648327 GCA_902687465.1 Secale cereale | reverse complement strand
AGTGGGGTGGCGGCTGGATAGTGGGGCAGTAGGGGAGTGGGAAGGTGACGGGCGGCGAGAGAGGGCGAGGAGCAGCGGAGGACGGCGACCGAGAGGAGGCGGTGAGAGCGCGCTGGCAGCGAGAGAGGGGGCAGCGAGTGGGGGGGGAGCAGCGGAGGGGATGAGCATCCCCGCGCCAACGACGAGGGAACCTGCGGCGGCGGTGGCGGTGACGGCTGGGAGGAACCCTAATCGCGGCGGCAGCGGGTCGAGGGGAGAGGACTCAATCGAACTGAGGGTGCGGGGGGGAGAGGTTCACTTTGTGTAGTAGTAGCACCGCGTACGGGCCGGCGCTCCTGCTAAGCCCCTAGTTGTAGCAGCGGCGAACAGCCCACGCTACAGCTAAGTGGGCTAGCATTTTGGCCCTGCGGTCCACGTAACAGCAGCGCGGCTCAGGCTAACCAATGCTGATGCTACGCAGTAGCAGTAGCGCGTTTTGTACCAGGCGCTACTGGTACATACCAGTAGCGTGGGGGCTCAAACAGGCGCTACTGGTAAACTTCTTGTGTATGCATTTTCCTTGTAGTGCTCCACAAAATTTTCACGTTGTTCCATTGGAATGATAGGTTCAGAACTTGTAACTAAATCCTGACTCGATGAACTAGGCATCTCCTAATTTGATGAGATCGCCATATCCCTCATGGGAAATATATCTTCAAAGAAAATCGCATCATTCGACTCCATAATTGTACCGACATGCATGTCAAATACCTCAGATTTTACAACCAAGAATCTAACACATTGACTTTCGGCAAACAACCCCAGGTTCTTAGGTAAGAGAGTTTTAACATTTTCTTCTCCCATTCTTTCAATGGAGTTATCTCTTTGCTTTTTTGTGGGAACTCAGTTTAGGACATGACGTGCAGTCAATATCGCCTCCCCCACTATGTCTTGGAGAGACCCGATGTGTCTAACATGGCATTATAGTTCTTTCTTTCGGCTACCCCATTTGACCGAGGTGAATAGGGAGGTGTCCTCTCATGGATTATACCATGTTCTGCACAAGAATAATCAAACTCGTTGAAAAAATACTCTCCACAACGGTCGGACCTAAGCCTGTTGATCGTTCGATCAAGTTGGTTTTTCGCTTCAGCTTTATAGATATTGGAAAAGTTCAAAGGCCCATCCTTAGATTTCATAAGATACACATGGTTGTATCCAGTGAAGTCATCAATTAACGTCATGAAATATAGTTTTCCACCTTTTGTCAAAACATCATTCATTTCAAAAAATATGAATGTATGAGCTCTAGTGGTGCAAGATTTCTTGTTTGTGCAATCGTGTGAGACTTGCGATGTTGCTTAGCTTGCACGCAAACTTGACATTTAGATCCCTTGACAGTTGTGAAACTAGGGATTAAGTTCAACTTCGCTAGTTGCAGCATGCAACCAAAGTTGACATGACAGAGACCTGAATGCCACATATTTGATTCACTATTGTTGCAAACATGATTAACAACTTTCTTGCAAACATCTGACAGGAACATACCTCCTAACTCATAGACTTTACCAACAAAAGTTCCATACTTGGATATTATGAATTTATTGGACTCTAAGACAAGTTTGTAGCCATCTCTACCTAAAAGAGATCCGCTAACAATATTTTTATTGACGGAGAGAACATAATGCACGTTCTTCAGCCACACGATATTCCCCGAATTAAACTTCAGATCAACCGTACCAACACCACGAATAGAAGCACTTGGATTGTTGCCCATCAACACGGCGGAAGTCCATGCGGTCCGATAAGAAGAAAACATGGAAATATCAGCGCATACATGCACATTAGCACCCGTGGTAATCAACCAATCAGGAGAATGACATACTGAAAGAATTGTGGAGAATATACCATACCGAACATCTTTCATGTCAATGTCACCAATGACAACATTGGTTGTCTTGCCGCCTTACCCATCTTGACGCTTGTCCTAATGGTTTGGGCAACTAGGAGCCCAATGATTAGGATGTCTGCACACATGACAAACACCTTTCTACAAGTCAGACTTATTCTTGAAGGAGTTGTGTTGTACAGCCTTGTTCTTACCAGCAAACTTTTATTTACCATCAAACTTGCCTTTGTTGTTGAACTTGTGGGGCTGTAAGTTTTTCTTTTGTACCAGATTGGCACTAGATCCTCCCTCAATACTTCAAGCACGTGTGTCTTTTTCACTCGTCTTTTCTTCCACATCAAGGTATTGTTCTAGTGTATCTTAGAAAGCTGCGCGGCACGGCGCGCCGTGGTGAGGCGGACGGCGGAGGAGGAGGAGCGCGCATATGTCTCTTTTGTTTTCATGCTCATACATGTGGGGAAACGACATCCCTTATAAGGAGGTTCAACTCCTACTAAATTAGTAATATGAGACTAAACTTTAGTCCCATCTCTTGCCTTGTACGAATGCGCTAACTGAGCCTCTAGGCCGAAATTCTGAAAATGCTATTGGGCTGGCCCAAATAGACTAAATTCCAGCAAAAAGTTCGTCTTTCCAAAATGAAAATGTGACAGCTACATTTTGATGCTTCAATCAAGACGTGGTGAGCTTTGCTCAATTCTCTCCTCTTGTCCGTCTTCATCACACAGGTGACATCACTTAGTTCGGTACCAGTGTCAATGTCAGGCAACAGTGTACCAGTGTTCAACTCACGTAATAGTGTCCAGCTAACATACCAGGGTACCAGTGTCCAACTCATGCAACAGTGTCCAACGCATGCAACAGTGTACGTACCATTGTACCAGTGTCCAAATCACGTACGCTACAGAAGGAATTGATGCGAAGATTAGTACACTTCTGTTACTCTTTGTCATCTTCTGTTTCCACCAATATCTGCCGCCGCTTCGAAAGGAAAAACAATCATAACATTATTTCATTGTAAGGAATGATCTTTGTCTTCTTCGGTTTTCGTGTTCTTTTTACCACGGCCCAGTTATTAAAAAACATTATAACATTCCTTGCAAGAAATATTTGTCAAAACATATAATAAAATTTTTTTTGATGATTTTGGCACACAAAGTACAAAACAATAAAGCATGTAAAATTTAAAAAGTTGTTCCAATTTGGAAGAATATATACTCATAAATACATACATCTAGAAGGCAGAGTGGCATGCATATATGTAACTAAAATGGCTATTTCTGTGATAAGATCAAAGAAAGATTGCAATTATGACGCTGGTGTGGGACTAGAGAAGTACATGGTGGCAATATTGTGGCAGATCCCATCATGATAAAAATGCTGTAGCAAATCTCCCGGACCGGAATTATGTATGGGGGTACACGCTCAACAAATGGCATTGCTGGAGCGAGCAGCCCTCCGAGGCAACGCAAAGTCATACCAAAATCAATTCATAGCAGTAGCATCCGATCCTTTCAAGTACATGAACTTTTGCTGAGTCTGAAAGTTGGATAGGAACAGGGGAAAAGGAGGATGTTAATTCACACTATTTCTCGTACGAAAATCAGGCTGATCAGTACTGTGGTATTAATAGATTGCTCGGCCAACTCAACCAAGCTTAATATCCTGACTGATACTGCTATAGGTTTGATACACATCAAAATCTCTTTCCAAACATGATTAGCTTTGCTCCCGGCTCTCATCTGCATCATTATCGGACAAGAGACAACATGTAGTTTGTTAAAACGTGGAAAAACAAGAAGAAAACAGGAACCTCGGCGAACGACAACACAAAGCTTCAATGCCTATCCAAGTCACGTACGCTACAGGCAGCCACGCAAGGCTTAGTACCTGCCACAAAAACGCTCTTAAATTATGGGACGGAGTAGTCACAAAAAAATTATAACATTATTTCATTGCAAGGAATATTCGTAAAAATTATCTAGAAGAAGTGCATCTCCTAAGCTGACCTCATTCTCCAGCATGTCCTTCTCATCATCAAACTGCTCCTTCTCCATCTTCAGTTGCTCGACCTTAGCCCTTAGCCTATGAGCTTCATCCATCCAGTTGGACCTCTGAATCTCCACGATTTTGATACGCCCCATCAGTGCATCCATGTAGATTTCCATGTGCTCTAGCTCGATGGCGTATGGGCGCATACATTCTTTATTTTCCTTGGCCAAATGTCCGCATAACTCATCACGTGTTCCAAAGTGATATAAATCTGGATCCTCTCAAACATCATCCTGCTAGACTCCTAAGGTGCGTGCCGAAGCCACCTGGATAGCTTTTCGTGGTCCCTCCTCCCATTTGGCATATGTGATAGGGTCCTATTTCCACACTACTTCCATGAAGGCTTCTGTGAAACAACTTTGTATTTTTATCACACCATACATGGATTGTGCAATGATACCGCGCTAGGTCCTCGGAATTTCCATGGATTTACATGGTAGCAAACTGGACGTCGATGGTCTCTCTGCGCTCAACGATGCCAGGATCTCCCTCAAGTTGGGTGCACATGACTTGGTCATGGACCAAACACCACACGTATGGACTTTCAGCCTTTTCCCGACCATGATTTTAGCTGGTCATAGCTCAGATCTCGAATTTTCGGCATTAAGGCCTAGAAATGCAGTAAATGCCCAAAATATAGCAGGAGGCCCACGAGAAAGGCCAGGACCTGGCATGTATCATGGAATGGACTTCAGTGAGCATAAAAAAATTTTGAGGCCAACGGAGGTACGAGCCACACGATCCCTTCACAAACCAAATGTGTTCCATCTCAAAAGATAGATCCTTTCTGGGAGAAAGTTTCTTTTCCACACAACCTCCACGAAGGGTTCTGTGAAATTCCGTCATATTCTTACCACAACCTCTAGGGTTCTTGTGATGACTTTACGTCAGGTCCCGTGAAATTTCGGTTGCTCATGAATTTTCGTTGATTTAAACGATAGAAAACCGCATAACGGTTGCATATCCATGGCTCCAGGTGTTGGTCCCTCACTCTTTTGGGTGCACTGGTCCTGGTCATGGACCAAACACTGTGAGTAAGGACTTCCGACACGATTTCGGGCATAGTTTTATGTGGTCGTAGCTCAATCTTGAATTTCCATCATTAAGCCCTAGAAATGGATTAAATGCCCAGAGTATGGCAGGAGGCGGTCGATCGCCATATCTCTCCTCCCATCTCACATAGGCCTTGATGAATGTGATAGTATCCTTCCTTGGAGGTTTTTCTAATCCTCTAATTGTGGCATGAAGGAGCCACATCTCGCTGCCTCGTAACACCACACTTGGGAGAAATCTTCCCTTGAATATCAGTTCTGGAAGCCCATGCTCATGAGCCAACTTTCCTAAACCGTGGTAGAACGTAGTTCGTTGCTCCTTCTCCTTGTTTATCACAATCTTAAACTTGGTCCAGCTGGTGATCTACATTTTGAGAGAGAAAGATGGTAAAAAAATGCATGACATATGAAGTAGACTAGATCAAACGAGAAAGTCTACCAAGAGAAACTAATTAATATATATATTGCTATATAATTATTTTCATTAGTTAGGTAAGAATCACAAGCATATTCATTACACGCATGTGTGTTTGCCTAATTATAGCTAGCATTTGCAAATATTTCCACACATATCCACATTTTAATAAAAAATAGCAATCTCTAACAAAAATCATTTTCTTTCTCTTTACTGTTTTCTTTCTAAACATTGCTAATTAAACTCTACTACACACGAAATATATGTTTCCATGGCATCGAATCGATATTAACCTACCAAAATAACTAGTAACTAATAATACTATAACAATTACTAAACAAAATAATAATGATACTTCACATTCTTAACAAAAGAAAGAAAACAGAAAAACTGTAGAGATTTTCCGTATCGAATTTCCACATCGATTTCCATCATATTTTCACACACGCATACACAAGCGCGCGCAGAGACACACGCGCACGCACACGCGCACACACACACACATGAGCACGCGCAAAGATGGTGCCGGGCAGCGGCAACTAGGTTATCCAAGCCGGCCACTATTTATATGCGCTGAGACAAAGGGTCAAGCTTTGAAGAGTATCTTCCATCGATATCCCGGCAAAACTGTCCACCTGATGAAAAAATAATTATTTTTTTGACGAATACTATGCCGAGTCCTTAAACACAAGGGGCTCGGCAAATGCGGCCTGTCGGGACGGAGCACATAGCAGTTAACGTTGTCGCCGTGTGACATAATTTTTGTCGAGTTCATTCGTTCAGTACCTAAGCGCAGTCCGTATGAGCCGAGTTCATTATCTTTGATGAGTTCCCTTTACCTGGCTCTCAGCAACAACCGAGTTACACACACTGCAAAGAGACGTACTCAGCTTACATTGTTTTTCTCGAGCTCCCTCAGTTCACTCGGCAAATAGCCAAAGACGCAGGCACTCGGCAATGACAATTTTTTCAGTAATGAACCGACTGACGTGTTCCGTTCTTATTTTTGCATGAATCTCAATGTAAAATTTCATGAATATAACATCGACTGAGACATAACAAAGTCTCAGTTGACTGAGACTTAGCAAGACAGTTTAGGATATGGGGCAACATACAAATTGAGAGTCCTATAAATAGCTTCCGTGGTACCTCAGGAAATGGCATCGATTCCAGTTGCCAGAGCATTCGTACCATTGGTGTGGTTCAGGCAGTGTGCATTGGCGTGTAGGTTGCATTCCACCAATGGCGCCACCTACATGCTTGGACAACATGACTGACCAAAATGGCATCGTCCAGGTGGTGGTGGACACGGCGGAGAAGAAGACGAAATCTCCCAGCCTGCTCGACGCTGACGAGTTCCGTCGTCAGAGTCAGCAGGTAGTTGACTTGATCGCCGAGTACTATGATCGCATGGGCGACTACCCCGTGCACCCTAGCGTGACCCCCGGCTTCCTACACAACCTGCTCCCCCCGGACGCACCCTTCCGTCCGGAGCCGGACGCATTCAGCTCCGCCCTCAAGGACATCCGCGACATCATCCTCCCGGGCCTGACGCACTGGCAGAGCGCCCGCCACATGGCGCACTTCCCGGCGTCCAGCAGCACCATCGGCGCCCTAGGGGAAGCACTCACGGCGGGCATCAACATCGTCCCGTTCACGTGGGCCGCCTCGCCCGCCGCCACCGAGCTTGAGATGCTGGTCGTCGACTGGCTCGGCAAGGCGCTGCACCTGCCGGAGAGCCTCCTCTTCGCCGGCGGCGGTGGTGGCACGCTTCTTGGCACCTCGTGCGAGGCGATGCTCTGCACTCTTGTGGCCGCGAGGGACCGGAAGCTCGCCGAGATCGGCGAGGACAGGATCTGCGACCTTGTGGTCTACTGCTCTGACCAGACACACTTCGCCTTCCGCAAGGCCGCACGCATTGCCGGCATCCTGCGTGACCACTGTCGCGCCATACCTACGTGCCACGACAACATGTTCGCTCTCTCTCCCACGAAACTGGAAGCGGCTATGCAGGCTGACGTGGACGCCGGGCTGGTGCCACTTTTCCTGTGCGCCACGGTTGGGACGACCCAGACGACCGCCGTGGATCCCACCGGCGACCTCTGCGCCGTCACGGCACCACACGGCGTGTGGGTGCACGTGGACGCCGCCTACGCCGGTTCCGCTCTGGTCTGCCCGGAATTCACCAACGTGATCGACGGCATGGAGGCCGTCGACTCGTTCAGCATGAACGCCCACAAGTGGCTCCTCGCCAACAACGACTGTTGCGCCATGTGGGTGAAGAAGCCGAGCGCGTTGGTGGCATCGCTCGGGCCGGAGCAGGATTTGATCCTCAAGGACGCGGCGTCGGAGGGGCACGGCGTGGTCGATTACATGGACTGGACCATGACGCTGACCCGCCGGTTCCGCGCGCTCAAGATGTGGCTCGTGCTCCGCTGCTACGGCATTCAAGGCCTGCGCGACCACATCCGCAATCACGTCCGCATGGCCATGGAATTCGAGAAGATGGTCAAGGCCGACGAAAGGTTCGAGGTGGTGACGGACAGGAAGTTTGCGCTGGTGTGCTTCCGGCTCCGGTCACAGGACAAATTCGACGGCGCCGACAAGCAGGCGGCCAACGAGCTCAACCGACGCCTTCTTGAGCAGGTGAACGCTGCCACCTTGGGCCCATACATGAGCTCAGCAAACGTAGGTGGCATGTTCATACTGAGGTGTGCCATTGGAAGCACACTCACAGAGGACCACCACGTGAGCGATGCATGGAAGGTTGTGCAGGATCAGGCCACCATAATCCTTCGTACTAACTAAGATGGAGATTATCTCGAGCGTGCATACCACTTGGCTAAGTAAGGTATAAATAAACATGCAGCTCTAAGTATAATTAAACCGTACTTGTGGTTCAACTCGATTGCAATGTCCTGCGGTCCCGAATAAGTTGGTGGAAAAACTCATGAAAATTAATATATTGTACTTAGCGAATATCAATAGAGATTCTCAACGTATGTAATGATGTGACGTGCTATAAGCTAGTTGGATTCCCTCACTTGTGTACTTGCTTTATATTCAACCAATGCAAGCTGGAGATTATTGTATTTTGTCATTATACTTTCTTTCTATAAAAAGTGTTCGGGTCTATTATAAGGACGCTACCATTCGGCAAGAATGATATAAAAAACAATGAACTATTATAAGGACGCTATAGGTACCGAACGTGCTCCTAATAAGAACCCTAGCGCAAACGGTGTCCACAGGAGCTAAGAGCGAGCGAACGAATTGTTGGTGCTGGTGCCACTCCAAAAGTTGTCATCCCCATTCACCCTCACTTCCCCATCTTAAAATATCAGGATTGAAAAAGGCGATCCAAGTCGATACCTTTCAAAAATATCAGTCATATGGATTTTCCATGATACAATACTAGACTGGACTAATATTACGAAGTTCTAATGTTAATTCCACCTAGACATAATTATGGAACCTAATTTTGAATTTATACATCTTGTAAGGAAAAAAATGTAATGTCCATGTAGTAAAACAAACCAAAGAGGTCAGGGATTCGTAGCCACTCCAATAATAAATTTGCAACATATGAAAAACACACCCAAAAGGGATCACACACAGACTGTTGAGGTGTCCTCTAAGAAAAAATCACCTGAACATATATTGCACTAAAGATTTACTAATGGAAATTGATGTAATCTTGGATTAAAACTATCACATCCAATCTAACATTTAGTACATGAAGTTGCCATCGTCCAGCCATTAAATAATATGTTATACAATTGAAATTTACCATGGTCTAGACATTAAAGTACCACATAATATTTCAGGTACTAGTATGACAAATTAAGTTCGTTAGAAAATGATGTACTATATATTTTATACACATTGACTATGAATACAGGGCAAGCTGCTAATTTTTTGTTTTGTTTTTTTACTGTATGTTGTATTCATCTCACCACATGGATCAGAATTGTCTATTCATTTGCCTAGACGTGGGCTGGTATCAATTTTGGAGACTTTGGTTTATTAAGGTTGTTGGATAATTTAAAAAAAATATAAGAAAATAAGCCAACAAGTTTTGGATAAGACTAAAGGAAGAAAAGAAAATAAGAGGGCAGCTCCATTGGCCCATCTGTCATGTGCACGCAGGGAAGCCTTGCGCATAGCCAACGCATCGACACCGCCGCTTCTGCATAGGTTTCTCATCTTCTCCTCCCACAACCGTCCGGAGCTGGCTGCCTACAGCCACTGTCCTAGGGAAGCCAGTTGTTCTTCTCCTCCGCCTCGATATGTTGATGCAATGGGTACATGACTATTTCTGTAGCGGTTCTATTCAACGGTAGCCATAGCCATGCTAGTATGGAGGACTATGGAGGGGTGTTATATGAGCTGCTCCTATTTGCAATTGGTCTCCCTCTTAATATATTGTACTCCCTCCGTTCCAAATATAAGTCTTTTTAGACATTTCAAATGGACTACAACATAAGGATGTATGTAGACATATTTAAGAGTGTAGATTCACTCATTTTGCTCCGTATGCAGTCACTTGTTGGAATCTCTAGAAAGACTTATATTTGAGAACGGAGGGAGTACTTGGCAAATCTATGGAGATGCTCAACATATCTAATGATGTGATGTACTTGCTCGTATCTAATGATGTGATGTACTTGCACTATTCCACCATGCAACCGCCCACCAACCGAGTTGGAGATATTATTATATTTCGGCAGTACTCTATTCCATTATTTTTTCGCAAAAACTGGATTCGGTGTATTACAAAGGGCATGCATATTGCTGGATTGTACGCCTTGATTACCGTCTAACTTCTCGGCACCTACGTGTCGTATGTTGTTAGCGCGCATACAAGACCGTTTACCCTGCATGGAACTTCCACGCGAGGAGTGTGCACTAAGGCACACCCTTTATTTTATCCCTTGACTTCTTTCACCAGGTGAACGCATATTTCCTCAACCAAAATACATAGTGCATTAGTTTGCCTCCTTCAATATCGCATAATTTAGGCTAGAAAAAAAACTAAAACAATGGGAAGAACTAGAAAACTACTAATCTACAATTCACAAGCTACCCTATCTCCCAAGATGTAAGAAAAGATCAACAAAAGTTGGGAAAACAAAAAAGAAGAATTAGGGCCAAAGTTGTCATTCCTTCTCTCCCTCACTTCGCCGTCCTAAAAATCAGGCTTGAAAAAGGTGATGCATGGCAATCCCTTTCAAAAAAATCAATTCATTTAATATTCCATTATCAAAACAGTACTTGCCTCATATATTTTTAATTGCCACCTTGACTGAATTATGAAACCTAATTTGAATCTATGCTTCTTATTGTAAGGAAAGTATTACAAAGTCCATGTAGGAAAACAAAAGAAACACATCAATGATAGGTTGCCACTCTAATAAGAAATATGAATCATGAAAGACACATCTAGAGGGACCACACGCAAAATGGTTATGTGTCGTTTATGAATAATTTCATACGAGCATATATTTCTCATGAGAACTCTCACACACAATCTAACTTTATTACATGATGTTCCCATGGTCCAACCATTAAAAACTACTTTACACACTTAAACATTTGCCATGGTCTAGGCATTAAAAGTGACACATGGTAGATCAGGGACTAGTCTGACAAATCAAGCTTGGTAGAAAAGGTAATACATATACTCCCTCCGTCCAAAAATACTTGTCATCAAAATGGACAAAAAGGGATGTATCTAGAACTAAAATACATCTAGATACATCGCCTATTCTTCATTTCGATGAAAAGTATTTCCGTACGGAGGGAGTAGATATTTAGGGACAAGTGGACAAGGTGGTAAAAGATGTATATTGACACATCTTAGGGTATGTGTGTGTTGCAAGGGTGGGTTATAATAACAATGAAATTTTGTAGACATTGACAATTAATACATCGTGAACAGCCAAATTTTGCTTGTTGACTTTCCAATCTATTGGGAATCAGAGCATGTGGTTGCATTCGTCTAAGCACATAGATCAAAATTCATCTTCCAGGCCTAGATTATTGTGAATTTTGGAGACTTTGGGTAATTATTGTTGTTGCATAATTTCAGAAATGATTTAAAAAATAAGGCAACATGTATTAGATAGGACCGAAGGAAGAAAAGAAAAAAAGCGGGTATCCATGTTGGTCTCACTATCTTATGCATGCATAGAACACATGCACATAGCCAACGCATCGATGCAACCACCTCTGCCTACGTTTTTCTTCTTCTTCCGCCACCACCGATTTCCTCACTGCCAGTATATAGGTCAAACGACATAGGAGTAGGCCTCCAAAAGCAATTGTCCAAGGGAAGCCAGGCTTTCTTGTCCTCCACCTCCATTTTTTGCTGTGGAGGTACGAGTCTATACTTTGTAGTGGTTCTGTTCACTAGTA
This sequence comes from Secale cereale, assembly GCA_902687465.1. NCBI lineage: Eukaryota > Viridiplantae > Streptophyta > Magnoliopsida > Poales > Poaceae > Secale > Secale cereale. The sequence continues at coordinate 866,636,503 of LR738713.1, read as the reverse complement.
GCCATAGCCGTGTTAGTATGGTGTCCTGTGGAGGGGTGTTTAATGAGCTGCTTCAATTTGTAATAGGTCTCCAGATTAATACATTGTACTTTAAAAATTGATAGAGATGCTCAACATATCTAATGATGTGATGTACTTGCTTGTATCTAATGATGTGATGTACTTGCTTGTATTTAATGATGTGATGTACTTGCATTATTGAACCATGCAACCGCCAACCACACGAGTTGGAGATATTATTATATTTCGCCCTTATTCTAATCATTTACTTTTTGCAAAAAATGCATTGGATCTAGTACAAAGGGTGTGCATACTACTATAACATATGCCTTCATTCTGGTATGGCATGTCGCTACCTAGGTGTTGTATACTGTTAGTGCACATACATGACTGTTCACTCTGCAAGGAACTTCCACATGAGTAGTGTGAGCTGAGCCACACCCTTTATTTTATCCGATGACCTTTTTCACCACGTCAACGCAAATATTTCCTCAACAAAAGTACATAGTGGACCGATTTCACATAATTTTGGCTAGAAAAAAACTAAACTATGGGAAAATCTTGAAAACTATTCATCTACAACTCACAAGCTACCCTATCTCCTAGGATGTAAGAAGCAGTAGAGGCAAAGTTGTCATCCCCTCTCTCCCTCACTACCCTATCTTAAAAAATCCGGACTAAAATAGTTGATGCATGAATATTCATTTCAAATATAAATTCATTTAATATTCCATGATCAAAACTAGACTTACCGCATATAATGTTAATTGCCACCTTGACTTAATTATGGAACAAAAATTTGAATCTATCCATCTTATATATTGTGAGGGAAAAACTACAAAATCTATGTAGGAAAACAAGACAAAGAGATCTGTGATTGGGTGCCACTCTAATAAGAAATCTGATTCATGAAAAACACATCCAAGAGGGAACACAAAAAAAAATTAGGTGTCATCGATGAAAATTTTCATATGAACATATATTGCACTTAAGTATAATTTACTAAAGGAAGTTGGTGTGGTCTTGGCATTTAGACTATCACATACAATCTCACAATTAATACAAGATGTTGCCATGGTACATCTACTTACAACTACATTATACACTAAAAGATTTGCCATGGTCTAGGCACTAAAAGTAGCACATGATATTTTAGGGACTAGTCTCACAAATCAAGCTCGGTAGAAAAAGGCAATACATACTGATATTTGGGGAGATGTATATGCACACATCTTAGGTGTGTGTATTGTCGGGGTGGGTTATAATAACTACAAAATCTTATCGACATTGGCTATGAACACATCGTGAACTGACAAATTTGCTTTCTTTAGTGTATGTTGTATTGGGAATAAGTTCATGTGGTTGGATCTGTCTAACCACGTAGATCACTACTATCTACTCATTGGCCGGACCTGGCTTCATGTGAATTTTGGAGAGTTTGTTAATTACGGTTGTTACATAGACATAATAAAAAGACTGAGACAACATGTTTTGGATAACACTACTTCAGGAATACCTAGCAGTGGCGGGTGGCAAAAGGCCATCAGTGGCGGGCAAGCCTCCCAGGGGCGCCCGCCACTGACTTCCTGTCACTGCTAGTACCCCATCAGTGGCGGGCGCCCGCCCGCCACTAGTATAGCATCTCCGGTGGCGGGCATATCCTCCCGCCCGCCGCAGCTACATGATGTAGTTGTGGCAATCCACATTCCTTGCCCGCCGCAGCTGGATGCTAGAGTTGGGACCATATAGCAAGCAATAATTTACATATTCAATCACATGCATTATGATGTATCATAGTTTATTACCACATTTTATCATAGTTAAATAAACAAGCTAAGAATAGGTTGCACATCTGCATATAGCAAAGTCTGTAGAAATTTTCATAGAAACTAATATGATAGTACATCGATCATAGAGACCTCTTTATGGCACTGCAGAAATAGTTCACAAAAAAGTTCAGCTCTATCATAGCAACTTGCAATTAAGCTCAACTCTGTGAAGAATTGTGCTCGTCTCCAATCATCTTCTTCACCTCGGCTAGGGCGGAGTTGGCAATTTCGCAAACTTTCTCGGCGGCCTCGACGTCTCCATGCGCCCTCTCTGCAGTAGCATTGCGGCTTCTGGCTGCCCTTGCAAGATCAGGAGATCCTTCAGTGTTGTTGCCGTATTATAGACACTTCTGTGTCTACTAGGGTCCTCTCTGCATGGCTGTGTGCGGACACCGAGTATCCAACCAGCCTCGAGACAACGTCCAGGGTAGTAGGAGTCGTAACGAGGCCTGTGGGCTCCTCCATCTAAATTGCAAACGTTGATAGTTAGACAAACCACATTTATACAAAAGCATTTTTTATGGAAACCTTCGACGTCTTTCTTTGGATGGTACTTCGACTGTCGGTGATAGTCGTTCTTCACCTTCAGCTCCTCCTATGTCAATGTATCGTAGGAAGAGGAGGAGGCTAGAACGACCCTCTACGATAACAGTTGATTTATCTCCCAAGTATTTTTATATATGATGTACACTCAATGCTATTTCGACTAATGGTGAAGGTCGTCCTTCACCTTCTCCTCCTGCTTTACCAACTTCTTAGAGGAAGAGAAGAGGAAGGACGACCCATACGACAACAGTCGGTATCCTCCTCGCAAAACAACTCTCATCTTAGTATGTAGATTTTGAGTGAGAATTGCCCCCCTGAACAAAGAATGTAGCTAACAGTATCCGCACAATAATTAAGTATTACCTGTAAAAATATATTAAATAGCAACATCACTATAATGAAAGTTCCTATAATCTACAGTCTATGCATATGAATAAGAAAGTTCCTATACTCTACGGTATACGGTGTCCGAATATGAATAAGAAAGTTCATATACTCTACAAACAAAGAGTATAACTAAAAATTTGGGCATGAACTATGCTTTAAAATGGACATATCATGTGCCAACAATTTGGCGAACCGAAATAAATCAACGTTTCGCCAAAACATTAGCTCTTATTATGAATCCCTCTAAAGATAGTTCTATACGGTGTACGGATATGAAGAAGAAAGTTCATATACTCTACAAATCAAGAGTATAACTAAAAATTTGGGCATGAACTATGCTTTAAAATGCACATATCAAGTGCTAGAAATATGGCGAAACGGAAATAAATCAACATTTTGCCAAAACACTAGCTCTTATTATGAATCCCTATAAAGTAAGTTCTATACGGTGTACGAACATGAATAAGAAAGTTCATATACTCTGCAAACAAAGAGTATAACTAAAAATTTAGGCATGAACTATGCTTTAAAATGGACATATTAAGTTCATATATAATCTATGGTGTACGAGCTACGAATATTAATAAGAAAATTTCTACAATCAACAAACAACGAATGTAATTACAATCTACAAACAACGAATGTAACTACAATCTAGGAACAAACCGTAGCCATATCCGGATCCCTAACCCACGTACTCTAACTCTAACCCTAGCTCCCTACCGATGCGTGTGGCGGACATGGCCGCGGCCGTTGGTGTGGGTGACGGTGATGGCGGGCGCGACGAGATCGTACGGAATCCCATGGCGACGGCGACGGAGGGGCCGACGGGGCTGCCGAAAACTATGGCGGGACCGATGTGGATGACCAACACGACGGCGGGGCCAACATGGATGGCGAACATGACGGCAAGGCCAATGGGGGCGGGGAACCAGTTCCAGCGGGGCCGACAAGGCTAGCAAAGAGGATGGCGAGGATGAGGTGATGCGGCGCCCAGAGCGATATCCATTGAACAGGAAGAGCGAGTGAAGTCAGGGCGACGACGGTGTGCGTAGGGAATAAAAAAGTGTATGTGCTGTGACGGTCAACAAGCAGCAACCGCCACAACAATTATTTGACAAAACAGGGTGGTGGGCAAGGATAACTAGTGGCGGCTAGTATGACCTGCCCGCCACCACTACGGCATATACATGTGGCCGGCGCTACACACTGCCCGCCACAGCTATGTTACGCAGTTGAGTCCCGTCTGGAACAACATACCTGAGGCGGGTCATCGACCGCGCCCGCCACGATTGTTGTTTCTACATTGGCGGGCTATTTTTACTACTCGCCAGTACTTGGTTTCCAAAATAGCTGTGGCAGGTGCCCCGTGTTGCCCGACCTTTCCAAGTAGTGTAAGGCTAAAGGGAGAAAAGGAAATAAGAAGGCAGCCCCATTGGTGATGGGGAACGTAGTATTTTAAAATTTTCCTACGATCACGCAAGATCTATCTACCAGATGTATAGCAACGAAAGGGAAGAGTGTGTCTACGTACCCTCGTAGACCGGGAGCGGAAGCGTCAAGTGACGCGGTTGATGTTGTCGAACTTCTTCGCGATCCAACCGATCAAGCACCGAACGTACGGCACCTCCGCGTTCAGCACACGTTCAGCTTGATGACGTCCCACGAGCTCTTGATCCAGTTGAGCTTTACGAGAGAGTTTCGTCAGCACGACGGCGTGGTGACGGATATGATGTGTTCACCGGCGCAGGGCTTCGCCTAAGCTCCGCGACGGTATGACCAGGGTGTGATTCTGTGGAGGGGGGCACCGCACACGGCTAAAACAATTCAACTTGTGTGTCTTTGGGTGCCCCCCTGCCCCCGTATATAAAGGAGCAAGGGAGGGAGGCCGGTCGGCCCTTCCTAGTACGGCTAGGGAGTGGACTCCTACTAGGAATAGGATTGCAATCATATTCCTAGTAGGATTCACCAAAAGAAGGAAGAGGGAAAGGAATAGGAGAGGTGGCGCCCCCCCCCCCCCCCAATCCTAGTCCAACTAGGAACCCTAGGTGGGGGTGCCGGCCAGCCCTATGGGCTGTCTCTCTCTTTCCCTTTAGGCCCACTATGGACCATCCCCTCTCGTAGGGGGTTCCGGTAACCCCCTCCGGCAATCCCGATAAATCTGAAACTTTTCCGGAACACTTCCGGTGTCCGAATATAGTCGTCCAATATATCAATCTTTATGTCTCGGACATTCCGAGACTCCTCGTCATGTCCGTGATCTCATCCGGGACTCCGAACTACCTTCGGTACATCAATACTCATAAACTCATAATACCGATCGTCATCAAACGTTAAGCGTGCGGACCCTACGGGTTCGAGAACTATGTAGACATGACCGAGACTCATCTCCGGTCAATAACCAATAGCGGAACCTGGATGTTCATATTGGCTCCTACATATTCTACGAAGATCTTTTATCGGTCAGAACCGCATAACAACATACGTTGTTCCTTTTGTCAAACGGTATGTTACTTGCCCGAGATTCGATCGTCGGTATCTCTATACCTAGTTCAATCTCGTTACCGGCAAGTCTCTTTACTCGTTCCGTAACTCATCATCTCGTTACTAACTCATTAGTCTTTTGCTTGCAAGGCTTATTGTGATGTGTGTTACCGAGAGGGCCTAGAGATACCTCTCCGACACTCGGAGTGACAAATCCTAATCTTGATCTATGCCAACACCACGAATACTTTCGGAGACACCTGTAGAGCATCTTTATGATCACCCAGTTACGTTGTGACATTTGATAGCACACAAGGTGTTCCTACGGTATTCGGGAGTTGCATAATCTCATAGTCATAGGAACATGTATAAGTCATGAAGAAAGCAATAGCAGTAAAACTAAACGATCATAGTGCTATGCTAACGGATGGGTCTTGTCCATCACATCATTCTCCTAATGATGTGATCCCGTTGATCAAATGACAACTCATGTCTATGGTTAGGAAACATAACCATCTTTGATCAATAAGCTAGTCTAGTAGAGGCATACTAGGGACACTCTGTTTTGTTTATGTATTCACACATGTACTAAGTTTCCGGTTAATACAATTCTAGCATGAATAATAAACATTTATCATGATATAAGGAAATATAATTAACAGCTTTATTATTGCCTCTAGGGCATATTTCCTTCAGTCTCCCACTTGCACTAGAGTCAATAATCTAGCTCACATCGCCATGTGATTTAATACCGATAGTTCACATCGTTATGTGAATAACACCCATAGTTCACATCGCCATGTGACCAACACCCAAAGGGTTTACTAGAGTCAATAATCTAGTTCACATTGCTATGTGATTAATACCCAAGAGTAATAAGGTGTGATCATGTTTTGCTTGTGAAAGAAGTTTAGTCAACGGGTCTGTCACATTCAGATCCGTATGTATTTCGCAAATTTCTATGTCTACAATGCTCTGCATAGAGCTACTCTAGCTAATTGCTCCCACTTTCAATACGCATCTAGATTGATACTTAGAGTCATCTGGATTTAGTGTCAAAGCTTGCATCGGCGTAACCCTTTACGACGAACTCTTTATCACCTCCATAATCGAGAAACATTTCCTTAGTCATCCAGTTACTAAGGATAATTTTGACCGCTGTACAGTGATCTACTCCTGGATCACTATTGTACCCCTTTGACAAACTCATGGCAAGGTACACAATATGTTTGGTACACAGCATGGCATACTTTATAGAACCTATGGCTGAGGCATAGGGAATGACTTTCATTCTCTCTATATTTTGCAGTGGTCGGGCATTGAGTCTTACTCAATTTCATACCTTGTAATACAGGCAAGAACCCTTTCTTTGACTGATCCATTTTGAACTTCTTCAAAATCTTATCAAGGTATGTGTTTTGTGAAAGTCCAATTAAGCGTCTTGATCTATCTCTATAGATCTTGATGCCTAATATATAAGCAGCTTCACCGAGGTCTTTCATTGAAAAACTCTTATTCAAGTATCCTTTTATGCTGTCCAGAAATTCTATATCATTTCCAATCAACAATATGTCATCCACATATAATATTAGAAATGCTACAGAGCTCCCACTCACTTTCTTGTAAATACAGGCTTCTCCAAAAGTCTGTATAAGACCATATGCTTTGATCACCTCATCAAAGCGTATATTCCAACTCCGAGATGCTTTCACCAGTCCATAGATGGATCGCTGGAGCTTGCATACTTTGTTAGCACCTTTTGGATCGACAAAACCTTCTGGTTGCATCATATACAACTCTTCTTTAATAAATCCATTAAAGAGTGCAGTTTTGTTATCCAATTGCCAGATTTCATAAAATGCGGCAATTGCTAACATGATTCGGACAGACTTAAGCATCGCTACGGGTGAGAAAGTCTCATCGTAGTCAACTCCTTGAACTTGTTGAAAAACTTTTCGCAACAAGTCGAGCTTTGTAAACAGTAACATTACTGTCAGCGTCAGTCTTCCTCTTGAAGATCCATTTATTTTCGATGGCCTGCCGATCATCGGGCAAGTCAACCAAAGTCCATAGTTTGTTCTCATACATGGATCCCATCTCAGATTTCATGGCTTCAAGCCATTTTGCGGAATCTGGGCTCATCATCGCTTCCTCATAGTTCGTAGGTTCATCATGGTCTAGTAACATGATTTCCAGAACTGGGTTGCCGTACCACTCTGGTGCGGAACGTACTCTGGTTGATCTACGACGTTCAGCAGAAACTTGATCCGAAGTTTCATGATCATTATCATTAACTTCCTCACTAATTGGTGTAGGAATCACTGGAACAATTTCCTGTGATGTACTACTTTCCAATCCGGGAGAAGGTACAATTACCTCATCAAGTTCTACTTTCCTCCCACTCACTTCTTTCGAGAGAAACTTCCTTTTCTAGAAAGGATCCACTCTTAGCAACAAAGATCTTGCCTTCGGATCTGTGATAGAAGGTGTACCCAACAGTTTCTTTTGGGTATTCTATGAAGATTTACTTCTCCGATTTGGGTTCGAGCTTATCATGTTGAAACTTTTTCACATAAGCATCGCAGTCCCAAACTTAAAGAAATGACAGCTTAGGTTTCTTATCAAACCACAGTTCATACGGAGTCATCTCCACGGATTTAGATGGTGCCCTATTTAACGTGAATGTAGCTGTCTCTAATGCATAACCCCAAAAAGCGATAGTGGTAGATCGGTAAGAGACATCATCGATCGCACCATATCTAATAAAGTACGGTTATGACGTTCAGACACCATTATACTATGGTGTTCCAGGTGGCGTGAGTAGTGAAAACTATTTCACATTTGTTTTTACTGAAGGCCTAAACTCGCTAACTCAAATATTTTATCTCTACGATCATATCGTAGAAACTCTTATTTTCTTGTTACGATGATTCTCCATTTCACTCTGAAATTCTTTGAACATTTCAAATCTTTCAGACTTGTGCTTCATTAAGTAGATATACTCATATCTGCTCAAATCATCAGTGAAGGTCAGAAAATAACGATACCCGCCGCGAGCTTCAACACTCATTGGCCCATATACATCAGTATGTATGATTTCCAACAAATCTGTTGCTCGCTCCATAGTTCCGGAGAACGGAGTTTTAGTCATTTTGCCCATGAGGCATGGTTCGCAAGCACCAAGTGATTCATAATCAAGTGATTCCAAAAGTTCATCATTATGGAGTTTCTTCATGCGTTTTACACCAATATGACCTAAACGGCAGTGCCACAAATAAGTTGCACTATCATTATTAACCTTGCATCTTTTGGCTTCAATATTATGAATATGTGTATCACACGATCGAGATCCAACAAACCATTTTCATTGGGTGTATGACCATAGAAGGTTTTATTCATGTAAACAGAACAACAATTATTCCCTAACTTACATGAATAACCGTATTGCAATAAACATGATCAAATCATATTCATGCTCAACACAAACACCAAATAACACTTATTTAGGTTCAACACTAATTCCGAAAGTATAGGGAGTGTGCGATGATGATCATATCAATCTTGGAACTACTTCCAATACACATCGTCACTTCATCCTTTAACTAGTTTCTGTTCATTATGCAACTCCCATTTCGAGTTACTACTCTTTAGCAACTGAACCAATATCAAATACCGAGGGGTTGCTATGAACACTAGTAAAATACACATCAATAATCTGTATATCAAATATACCTTTGTTCACTTTGCCATCCTTCTTATCCGCCAAATATCTAGGGCAGTTCCACTTCTAGTGACCATTTCCTTTGCAGTAGAAGCACTTAGTTTCAGGCTTGAGTTTAGCTTTGGGTTTGTTCACGGGAGTGACAACTTGCTTGTCATTCTTCCTGAAGTTACCCTTCTATCCCTTTGCCCTTTACTTGAAACAAGTGGTCTGGTTAACCATCAACACTTGATGTTCTTTCTTGATTTCTACCTTCGCCGATTTCAGCATTGCGAAGAGCTTGGGAATTACCTTCGTCATCCCTTGCATATTATAGTTCATCACGAAGTTCTACTAACTTGGTGATAGTGACTGGAGAACTTTGTCAATTACTATCTTATCTGGAAGATTAACTCCGACTTGATTCAAGTAATTGTAGTACCCAGACAATCCGAGCACATGCTCACAGGTTGAGCTATTCTCCTCCATCTTGTAGGCAAAGTACTGTCAGAGGTCTTATACCTCTTGACACGGGCATGAGTATGAAATACTAATTTCAACTCTTGGAACATCTTACATGCTCCGTGGCATTCAAAACGTTTTTGAAGTCCCGGTTATAAGCTGTAAAGCATGGTGCACTAAACTATCAAGTAGTCATCATATCGAGCTTTTGTCAAAACGTTCATAACGTCTACATCTGCTCCTGCAATAGGTCTGTCACCTAGTGGTGCATCAAGGACATAATTCTTCTGTGCAGCAATGAGGATAATCCTCAGATCACGGAACAATTCCGCATCATTGCTACTAACATCTTTCAACTTGGTTTTCTCTAGGAACATATGAAAAATAAACGGGGAGCAACATCGCGAGCTATTGATCTACAACATAGATATGCTAATACTACCAGGACTAAGTTCATGATAAATTAAAGTTCAATTAATCATATTACTTAAGAACTCCCACTTAGATAGACATCCCTCCGGTCATCTAAATGATCACGTGATCCAAATCAACTAAACCATGTCCGATCATCATGTGAGATGGAGTAGTTTCAATGGTGAACATCTTATGTTGATCATATCTACTATATGATTCACGCTCGACCTTTCGGTCTCCAGTGTTCCGAGGCCATATCTGTATATGCTAGGCTCGTCAAGTTTAACCCGAGTATTCTGCGTGTGCAAAACTGGCTTACACCCGTTGTATTTGAACGTAGAGCTTATCACACCCGATCATCACGTGGTGTCTCGGCACGACGAACTTTCGCAACGGTGCATACTCAGGGAGAACACTTATACCTTGAAATTTAGTAAGGGATCATCTTATAATGCTACCGTCGTTCTAAGCAAAATAAGAAGCATAATAAGATAAACATCACATGCAATCAAAATATGTGACATGATATGGCCATCATCATCTTGTGCTTTTGATCTCTATCTCCAAAGCACCGTCATGATCACCTTCGTCACCGGCGCGACACCTTGATCTCCATCGTAGCATCGTTGTCGTCTCGCCAACTATTGCTTCTACGACTATCGCTACCGCTTAGTGATTAAGTAAAGCAATTACATGGCGATTGCATTTCATACAATAAAGCGACAACCATATGGCTCCTGCCAGTTGCCGATAACTTTACAAAACATGATCATCTCATACAAAATTGTATAACTCGTCATGTCTTGACCATATCACATCACAACATGCCCTGCAAAAACAAGTTAGACGTCCTCTACTTTGTTGTTGCAAGTTTTACGTGGCTGCTACGGGCTTTAGCAAGAACCGTTCTTACCTACGCATACAAAACCACAACGATGTTTCGTCAATTATGTGATGTTTTAACCTTCACAAGGACCGGGCGTAGCCACACTTGATTCAGCTAAAGTGAGAGAGACAGACACCCGCCAGTCACCTTTAAGCAACGAGTGCTCGTAACGGTGAAACCAGTCTCGCGTAAGCGTACGCGTAATGTCGGTCCGGACCGCTTCATCTCACAATACCGCCGAAGCAAAGTATGACATGCTGGTAAGCAGTATGACTAGTATCGCCCACAACTCATTGTGTTCTACTCGTGCATATCATCTACGCATAGACCTGGCTCATGATGCCACTGATGGGGAACGTAGTATTTTAAAATTTTCCTACGATCACGCAAGATCTATCTACCAGATGTATAGCAACGAAAGGGAAGAGTGTGTCTACGTACCCTCGTAGACCGGGAGCGGAAGCGTCAAGTGACGCGGTTGATGTTGTCGAACTTCTTCGCGATCCAACCGATCAAGCACCGAACGTACGGCACCTCCGCGTTCAGCACACGTTAAGTTTGATGACGTCCCACGAGCTCTTGATCCAGTTGAGCTTCACGGGAGAGTTTCGTCAGCACGACGGCATGGTGACGGATATGATGTGTTCACCGGCGCAGGGCTTCGCCTAAGCTCCGCGACGGTATGACCGGGGTGTGATTCTGTGGAGGGGGGGCACCGCACACGGCTAAAACAATTCAACTTGTGTGTCTTTGGGTGCCCCCGTATATAAAGGAGCAAGGGAGGGAGGCCGGTCGGCCCTTCCTGGTACGGCTAGGGAGTGGACTCCTACTAGGAATAGGATTGCAATCCTATTCCTAGTAGGATTCACCAAAAGAAGGAAGAGGGAAAGGAATAGGAGAGGTGGCGCCCCCCCCCCCCAATCCTAGTCCAACTAGGAACCCTAGGTAGGGGCGCCGGCCAGCCCTATGGGCTGTCTCTCTCTTTCCCTTTAGGCCCACTATGGACCATCCCCTCTCGTAGGGGGTTCCGGTAACCCCCTCCGGCAATCTCGATAAATCCGAAACTTTTCCGAAACACTTCCGGTGTCCGAATATAGTCGTCCAATATATCAATCTTTATGTCTCGGACATTCCGAGACTCCTCGTCATGTCCGTGATCTCATCCGGGACTCCGAACTACCTTCGGTACATCAATACTCATAAACTCATAATACCGATCGTCATCAAACGTTAAGCGTGCGGACCCTACGGGTTCGAGAACTATGTAGACATGACCGAGACTCATCTCCGGTCAATAACCAATAGCGGAACCTGGATGTTCATATTGGCTCCTACATATTCTACGAAGATCTTTTATTGGTCAGAACCGCATAACAACATACGTTGTTCCTTTTGTCAAACGGTATGTTACTTGCCCGAGATTCGATCGTCGGTATCTCTATACCTAGTTCAATCTCGTTACCGGCAAGTCTCTTTACTCGTTCCGTAACTCATCATCTCGTGACTAACTCATTAGTCTTTTGCTTGCAAGGCTTATTGTGATGTGTGTTACCGAGAGGGCCCAGAGATACCTCTCCGACACTCGGAGTGACAAATCCTAATCTTGATCTATGCCAACACCACGAATACTTTTGGAGACACCTGTAGAGCATCTTTATGATCACCCAGTTACGTTGTGACATTTGATAGCACACAAGGTGTTCCTACGGTATTCGGGAGTTGCATAATCTCATAGTCATAGGAACATGTATAAGTCATGAAGAAAGCAATAGCAGTAAAACTAAACGATCATAGTGCTATGCTAACGGATGGGTCTTGTCCATCACATCATTCTCCTAATGATGTGATCCCGTTGATCAAATGACAACTCATGTCTATGGTTAGGAAACATAACCATCTTTGATCAATAAGCTAGTCTAGTAGAGGCATACTAGGGACACTCTGTTTTGTCTATGTATTCACACATGTACTAAGTTTCCGGTTAATACAATTCTAGCATGAATAATAAACATTTATCATGATATAAGGAAATATAAATAACAACTTTATTATTGCCTCTAGGGCATATTTCCTTCAATTGGTCCCTCTATCTTCTGCATGGATAGAACACTTGCGCATAGCCAATGCATCGATGCTGCTGCCAATAGCTAGGTTTCTTGTCTTCTTCCGCCACCACCGTTTTCGTCCCGACGGCAATCCAGGCCAAACAACATCGGGATTGGCCGCCTATTGCCATTATCCAAGGGAAGCCAGCCATTCTCCGGCCTCGGTATGTCGCTGCATACGAACGAGACTTTATATTGTAGCGGCTCTATTCACCGGTAGCCATACCCGTGATAGTATGGCATACTATTGAGATGTGTTGTATGAGTTGCTCGTGTTTGCAATAGGTCTCCTCATTAGTATCTTGTACTTGGCAAATCGATAGAGATGCTCAACATATCTAATGATGTGATGTACTTGCTTGTATCTAATGATGTGATGTACTCGCATTATTCAACCATAAAACCGCCAACCACACGAATTGAAGATATTACAATATTTTTCCATTATTCTATTCGTTTGTTTTTTTGCAAAAACTTGATTGGATCTATTACAAAAAAATGTCTATATTGCGGTAGCGTACGCCTTGATTCCCACGTGGCATGTCGCTACCTACGTGTTGTATGCTACTAGGGCACATGCATGACTGTTCACCCTGCAAGGAACTTCCGTGTGAGGAGTTTGAGCCAAGGCACACCCTTTATTTTATCTTTGAAAGTTTTCATGACATCAATGCAAATATTTTCTCAACCAAAATACATAGGGCGGCAATCCAGGCCAAACAACATCTGGGTCGGCGGCCTATTGCCGTTATCCAAGGGAAGCCAACCATTTTCCGACCTTGGTATGTCGCTCCATACGTACGAGACTTTATATTGTAGCGGCTCTATTCACCGGTAGCCACACCCGTGATAGTATGGCGTACTATGGAGATGTGTTGTATGAGTTGCTCCTATTTGCAATATATAGGTCTCCTCATTAGTATCTTGTACTTGGCAAATCGATAGAGATGCTCAACATATCTAATGATGTGATGCACTTGCTTGTATCTAATGATGTGATGTACTTGCATTATTCAACCATAAAACCACCAACCACACGAGTTGGAGATATTACTATATTTTTACATTATTCTATTCTCTATTTTTGCAAAAACTTGATTGGACCTATTACAAAAGAAAACATGCATATTGCGGTAAGGATTCCCGCATGGCTTGTCTCTACCTACGTGTTGTATGCTGCTAGGGCACATGCATGATTGTTCACCATGCAAGGAACTTCCGTGTGAGGAGTTTGAGCTAAGGCACACCCTTTATTTTATCTTTGAAAGTTTTCATGGCATCAATGCAAATATTTTCTCAACCAAAATACATAGTGGACAAGTTACCATGCTAATATATCACATAATTTTGGCTAGAAAAAATAACCAAAAATATGGGTATGTCTCGAAAACTATTCATGTACAATTCACAAGCTAGCCTATCTCCTATGATGTAAAAACATAAATAAAAATGGCAACACCAAAAACAAAAATTAGAACCCAAGTTTTCATCCCCTCTCTCCCTCACTTCCCCGTCTTAAAATATCAGGATTGAAAAAGGTGATGCATGAAAAATCCCTTTAGGAATACCAGTTCATTTAATATTCCTTGATCACAACTAGACTTATCTCATATAATGTCAATTAACACCTTGACTTCATTATGGAACATGATTTTGAATCTATGCATCTTATGGTAAAGAAAGGACTATAAAGTTCATGTAGTAAAACAAACCAAAGAGATCAGTTATGGGAAGCCACTCTAAGAAGAAACCTAAATCATGGAAACACATCCTAAACAGACACACGCAAATGGTTGGGTGGCGTCTATGAAAAAAATCATATGAACATATATTGTACTTAAGCAGGATTTACTAAAGGAAGCTGATCTAGTCTTGGCATTAAAACTATCACATAGTACAATCTAACATTTAATACATGATGTTGCCATGGTCCAGCCATTAAAAACTACATTATACACTTACACATTTGCCATCGCCCAGGCATTAAAAGTACGACATGATGACAAATCAAGCTCGGTAGAAACGGCAATACATACAGATATTTGGGGAGAGGTGGATAAGGTGGTGAAAGCTGTATATGACCACATCTTAGGTGTGTGTGCGGTGGGGGTGGGTTATAATAACTATAAAATTTATAGACCTTGACAATTAATACATCATGAACCGCAGAATTTGGTTTTTTAAGGTATGTTGTATTGGAAATCCGAACTATAGTGGCATTCGTCTGACCGCGTAGATCAACATTATCTTTTCATTTGCCAGACGTAGCTTCGTGTGAATTTCGGAGACTTTCGTTGATTAATGTTGTTTGAAATTTCATAATGCACTCGGCACTTGGCAAATTTGCTTTTTCTAGGTGTAAGACTCGGCAAAAGGCATGTATGTTGAGTGCTACACTCGTCAAAAGGTGCCATGTTGGTTACTCGTGGGAGCATTTATCATATGCCTGGCAGCGACACTCAGCCAAGATGGCCATGTGGCACGCCCTCGGAAAGCCAAGTGCAATGTGTAATTTGTTTTTGATGGAAAATTCAATATGTTGTTCAGAACTAACCTGTTGTTTGATGGTTAGGAAAGGTGGTTGTACACTAGCACAACAAGAATCAAACTCATTCTTTTAGTGGGAAGCCACACTCCCATAGACAACGATGTGCCTATAATGACTTCTTCAATATCAAGACCAGCCGGGTCAGTCTCACAAAGGTTAAAGGTGCTCCTGCTTGTAGACAGCGATGTGCCTATAATGACTTGGATTGGGTTTGCAGTTTTTTTTACGGCTATGAACGTTGCAGTTGCATCGTAAAAGCACAGTTGTTGATGCTTTGACGAAAGCGGCAATGTCAGTCTCCGTCATGCTACAGGCTCGAACTTATTCTTTATAAAAGCCAGCTAACTGCACAGACTTTCCACACGACACACGGAGGAACCACAGAAGCAAGCAAAGGAGAGAAAAACATGGCGTCGTCGCAGCCGGCCAAGGGCAAGCCGCACGTCCTGCTCATCCCCTACCCGGCTCAAGGCCACGTGAACCCGTTGCTGAGGCTGGCCAAGGCCCTGCACATGCGCTCATTCCACATCACCTTCGTCCACACCGAGCACAACCATCGCCGCCTCCTCCGGTCCCGTGGGCCAGGAGCCGTCGAGGAGGTCCCTGGCTTCCGGTTCGAGACAATTCCTGACGGGCTCCCGCCGGCAGACCTTGATGCTACCCAGGACATCTGGAAGCTCTCTGAGGCCACGAGGCGGACGTGCCCTGGCCATGTCAGGGAGCTCGTCGAGAGGCTCAGCCGCACCGAGCGCGTCCCGCCAGTGACCTGCGTCATCGCCGATGGCGCCATGGGGTTCGTTGTGCATGTGGCCAAGGAGATGGGGCTGCCAGCCTATCTGTTCTTCACGCCCAGTGCGTGTGGGTTCTTGGCATATCTCAACTTTGATCAGCTCGTCAAGAGAGGCTACGTGCCATTCAAAGGTAAATGAGTATAATCCACTCCTTCAATTGTACTACTAATTTCTAACTGTACGTCAACATGATATCACACTCAGCCATACGGACAACTCAGCTGGCAGCGGACATTTACCACTAGTTATAGTGGGAATATAAACGTCATTTAATGATCACTACAGTTAACAAAATGAATGAATTCAGCAATATTTGATTTCATGGTTCTCTTTCGGGGGGGGGGG
>LR738713.1:866601385-866619936 GCA_902687465.1 Secale cereale | reverse complement strand
GCTCCTCCTTTGGCTTTCTTCTTCTTCGTGTTGCTGCCGCCAATTGATGTCACCCTAACCGCCTGCTGCGGTTGCAGCCGCTGCCACACACACCTTGCCTAGCACGAGCCACCGCCTCTGTCATTCTGCCGCCGCTGCCGGCTATCCTTCTAACACTGACATGATCATTCGCCTGGGACCTCCCCGTAACCCTCGAACCTGAACCCATCAACCTCTGTCTTCTCCCTCCATCGGCAACGCCGCTGGAGCATCGTCCCTGGCTCTGGGTCGCTCCTTCCTCTGCCTCGCCGGAGTCTCCATGCCCTGCTACCGCTCGCCACTTTGCCTTCAAACATAACTCGATCCCTCTCAAAATATCTTGATTTTTTTTCATCGGAGATGGGCCGGTCTCTAAGCAGTTTAGGTCTCGAATTTTTACCAGTACATATTGTCATATGAGGTTGTCATGCCACATTTCATGTTTTACATACTTTCTTTGCATTTTTCAGAAATTTAAAACCAGTAAACTCCATGTTTGGGGTCGAGTCATGGCTCCAAGATGTTTTGAATTCCTTTCTTTTTTTCTTTAATAAGGACTATACATAGGCTAAAGAACACAAATAGGAATTTTCAAGCCAATTAAGCCGTTTCTTTTTGCACTTATAGTTCAAGTTTGAATTATGCACACTAGATGCCTAAAATGCACTAAATTACTATAAAAGGAAATATTGAAGGGGAAAGTAAGGAAAGAAAGATCAATAATGTAGAAAAGAGCAAAACATAAAATGGAAGAAAAGATAATAAATAATGTACAAAAAAATTGAAAGAAAAGAAGGGAGTAGAGAAAGAGAAGAAGAAAAAATATATTTGCCCAGTGCCACATATGGCAGGAACTTGGTAAGGCATGCATTTGTCGAGCGCCATGTGGTAGGAACTCAACAAAGGTGCGATTTGTCGAGTGTCCCCATTTTTCCTAGTGTTTTCTTCATGGAACTCTGTAAATTTCATGTTTGCCTAGTATTGATGCACTAAACAAACAATTTGGCACTAGGACAAATTCCTGTTTTCGGTAGTGCTAGTATGGTATTATAGAGGGTGCAAATTTGAGAAAATTGAAGAATGAGGTTAAATGAAATTCTTGCCATGCTTAAGGTTAAACTGGAGTTTTACCTAACTAATAGATCCATTTCATTTGAATATCGTTAGATATCACCTAATGGATTTCCCCACTACTTCTAGTCATCTACGATAGTAATTAGTTGAATATAGGTCCAAGCCTTAGTTGCACATAAGATATAAATGCATAAGGCTATGTTTTTTATGATTTTTTTTCGGGTAGGACAGAACGTTCTTAGTTATGAAATAGTATCATTACAATCTCTAGAAATTAGATATGAATTATACGTCGGAGCAGTAGGATGCAAAACTGTGTAGTGCACCGTTTGCTTTGCCAACATTACTATTTCGTGATCTATCCTAGTGCAGAGAAAAATCATATATGTCAGCCTTCTTTAGAACAGGCTAACGGTCTACGGGGTCTACCCTGCTTTCTCGTACAAAAATTAGAAACACCTGAGAAGACGCCATGCGTTAAGATGGATCTCAAAGAACCCATGTCAATCCCCACACATGCCACACTGCCTCTAGGGTGTGAGAAGGACAATGGCAGAAGCAAATCAATCCAGGGGTGCAAACGTAGTGTACCCTTTAGGGTACTTTTGTCCCTCATAAGTTCGAGTAAATGATCACAACACTTTTGAAATATAGTCCATTTGGTTGAATTAAGGAGAGATAAAGGGTACTTTGAGGATTACAATCTTGCATCCGTTTCTCGATGACAGTCCCCACACTAGTTAGTTGCGTCTGTCAACAAATATTAGGCACCATCAACATTAATTTTGGCCCAGTCCTTGGTAGCCTGCCAATCAAAGTCATGCCTAGAGACAAGAAAGAACTTTGAGGCATAAGATATGGTTGTCACACTTATATCATTGCCATCTGCATCGTGCAACCCCTACTTTAGACACGCTACACCATCTTCCACCTGTTGACAACAAATGGTGCATATGTCAATCGGGTCTACGTTAAGAGTCTTGAGTAGAGTTCACTCGCAAAAAAAAAGTGTCTTCAGTAGAGTAGCTGGATTCTGTATATATACAGTGTACATAGATTCCACTTTTTATGCATGCATGTGTGTGTGTGCGGGTGTGTGGCGCCCGTGCTTGTGCGGGAGCGCGCGTGTGTGCGCGCGCGCTCACGTGTAACGTATATACCATATCTAATGACATGTACACTTGCACAACAGATGAGAACTGCTTCACGGACGGTTACCTAGACACCCCCGTGGGCTGGATAAGCGGATTGATCAGCAACGTCCGCCTCCGCGACATCCCAACGTTCATTCGCACCACTGACGCCGCCGACGTCATGGTGACCGTCAACATCAAGCAGTGCGAGCTGGACGCTCCTGCCGCCGATGGCATCCTCCTCAACACCTTCGAAGAGCTAGAGCGCACGTCGCTGGCCGCCATCCGCGAGCGTCTACCCAACACCATCACCATCGGACCTCTCCTCTCCCGGCCGTCCTACCTTCCCTCCCTCACCTCGAGCCTGTGGAAAGAGGACAACATATGCACTTCGTGGCTAGACAAGCAGCCGGATGGCTCCGTGGTGTACGTCAACTTTGGGAGCATCACGGTCGTGTCGACGAAGCAGATGGTGGAGTTTTCACGGGGGTTGGCCGGCGCGGGCAGACCGTTCCTATGGGTTGTCCGACCTGACATGGTGCGGGACGGCAGCCTGCCTGAGGGGTTCGTCGAAGAGGTGGCGGAGAGGGGGCTGATGGTGGGGTGGTGCGACCAGGAAGCTGTTCTGGAGCACCGGGCAACTGGTGCTTTCTTGACCCACTGTGGGTGGAACTCGATGCTAGAGAGCCTACGCGCTGGTGTGCCAATGGTATGCTGGCCATTCTTCGCCGAGCAGGTGACCAACTGCAAGTACGCATGTGACGAGTGGGGTGTCGGCATTGAGATGGCGCGACGGGCCGGGCGGGAAGAGGTGGAGGCGGCGGTGAGGGGGCTGATGGGTGACGAGGTGATGAGACGGAATGCGGCTGAGTGGAAGGAGAAGGCGCAGAAGGCAGTAATGGTGGGTGGTTCCTCGCATGGGAACCTCGAAAGGTTCATCCAGGAGATTGCACGCGTCAAGTGATAGTGGTATATTTACTCTCGCAAATGATAAAAAGTGCAACCATATATTGACTGTGCAAAGGCATTTGTACTACATGCACATCCTATGTTCTATGTATGAGCTTTTGAGTACTTAATTAATTGTGTTAATGTTGTATTTGGAAGGGATCAAAAATAAATGGTGATCCGATATAATATATATCATGGACAGACTATATGCATCCGGTTTGGATTTTGGATGAAGGCTCCGAACTACACCAATTGAATATGTATGTGTCACTATTTTGTTTTTGTTGTGTTCATCGAATGGTTTTCTCTGTAATTTTGTAAAGGGAAATGTCAAAGTCAGCATAGGATAGGTAGGACGATGGGATTGGTCTTTCATTTTGAGCTATTATCGAAACCTAATTAACAAGTAGATCGATGAAATTAATTGTACAAGTCAAACGATTTTGTTGATGAGGCAGAGGATCATGTCGGAGTGTATGCATGCAGATAGACATCCTCCAGCAATGTTGACCTCTCCTTCCTCAATTGGAAACAATGCAACATGCATACATGACAAAGATGTCCTTTCCTGTTATGTTGCATGATCTAGTTTCTTCAACTCTCTGAAGCGGTGGTGATAGATCACCGGAGGCAAGAATTTCCTTCTTTGTATTCATTGTATATATTTTTTGGCATTGTCATATAATATACAACAAATAAACAGGAAGCTAGCAACAATATACCTATGGACCAACAAACCTTTGGTAAGAATACCCATGTGGCCGCCCGTGGATATATTAAAAGCATGTACTGTGTGGGTTGATGCTCGAACCAATGTTTCCTCAGCTATTTTTAGATCTCGTCTCAAGTGGCGACTGACTATTAGGATCTTTAAAACTTGGTATGGCAAGGGCTTTTGCAGGTGTCACTTTTTGTTACTATTGGTTCGGTGCATTTTTGATTCTCTGTCGGGGCGTATGATCCGGGGAAGATGGGTAGTATGGTTTTCAATGTATTTTTTTATTGATCCTTCTACATCTTGTTGTCTTTCCATTGTACAAGATATTGATTTCCTTGGTTTTTATCAGACCTTACATGTCCCTTGGGTGTCTTTTCCTCGGCAAAAATATGAAAATAGAAAGCAGAAAGAAAAAGTGATGTCTCCCTCTGTGAGTAAATCGCAAAAAATATCACAATTGTGGACTCGTTTTCAAAACACTACCACCTTACACCTTTTTTTTAAATACCAGCAGCACTCGGTATTCTTTTGTCCAAAAATACTAATTGATCATTAATCACATCTTGACTTTGATTTTGACGGGTGGGTTCCACCATAAGCGATGGCATGGCAACTAGACCTCGCACCGTTTGAATCAACCATTAGGTGGGCTTAGGGTCCACCCTTTAGAACTTATATCCCCCTTCATCTTTCACATAAATTTCATCAAATACCTTATGCACCCATGGTTGGTTTCGCTGTCACGGGAGACACACGGTGGGTATGTTGCTGTGAGACATGTGGCTAGCTGCGTGTAGCATCGGTGATGAAGACAAGGTTGCGGCTTACTAAGGCTCCTTGCACGGTTATGAAATGATTGTGGTGTCACATTGTTATGGTTCATCATCGATTCAAACTTCTATATTTCATAAGCATTGGCATTATCACATTTTAATGTATTTTTATTTGGGACTAGTGGAACCAAATGAAAATGCAGCAAGGGGATCTAGGCTTGACAAGGATTAGGGTAATTTGGTGACGGGAGAGGATCAACACGTGGTTTAGTTACCAAAATTTGGTGACCGGAATTTTGAGTGTTTGACAAAAAACAACCACATCTGGGGTATGTGTCCCACAGAACTACCACATTTAAAAAAGTGACCGAAAATTGCCAAAATTTCTCTTCCGGGTTATGCGTCAAATTGTCGTCGAATTTACACAATGATGACGATTTGGGCAGACCAATTTAGCAGCATACCGTACTTAAGAACTCATTGGCTGCTCCAGTTTTAGGAACATTTTAGAGCTTTTCATGTTAGTTTTTTTTTGTTCGTCTATTGATTTTCTTTTCTAGGTTTCTTTTTTTCTTTTCTTTTTAAATTTTGAAAAACAATGTTCAAAATTCTAAAAATATTTGATTTTTCAACAAAAAAATATTGAAACTTGCAAAAATATACATAATTTCACAAAATTTTGCGTTTCAAAAACAGGGTGAAATTTCAAGATAAGTTTGAGTTTTTGAAAAACAGAAACATAATCTTTTTCATAATTTCAAAGAAATGTGGAATTCCAAAGCGTTCACTTTTCTGAAATTGTTCATGGTTTATAAAAGTATGTTTGAACAAACTCCTTTATAAAAACATTTTTTTTCTTTTAAAAAATGTTTGGAATGTCAGAAAATATTGAGTTTTTCCAAAACAATGTACTCAAGATTTAAAACTTCTTCACTATATGTACAATAATAGATAATGCAAAAAGGACTTAAAACAGTACATGTGAAAAATCTGCTTGCTACAAACCTGATCGCCCGCACAAGAAAGTGACACAGTGAGCCTGCCCATTAGCGGTCACTTTGTGTGTCAACACGCTATTTCACGCGTAGCGTGTCAAATAAGTACTCCGTTGGGCGAGCGGCCTTCTCTCTGGCTTTGTACTACGAGAACGAAGATCGTCTTACTTCAGGGTCACTACTAGTTGACAGGCCCAAGTAGCTTCATGCCGGTTAGTTCATTGTTTTCTTTATTTCTTCATTTTCCCTTTTTTCTGCGTTCATGTATTTGAAATTGTTCTAACTACATATATTCCAAAACCTTATTTTACTTAAAAATTAAAACCATAAATTTAAAAAAAATGCAGTGTAAAAATATGTGAGCATAATTTCAAAAATGTTGATAGCATGTAGAATATGTTTGTGACATATCAAAAATCATGTGTTTCAGAAAAGTATAGTTGCCATTTTCAAAAAACAAATGTGTGTACATTCTTAAAAAATGTACAATGAACAAATGCATGTTAAATTAATAAAAATGTACGTTACCTTTCTAAACATTTATAAAAATGTACAATAATATGTTCAAGACTTTTTATAAAAACTTTTATACAATACTAAAATGTTAATGTAATTTATAAAAGTTTCGTATCATTCAAAAAATATCTGTTATATTTGGACAATATTTAGAACATTAGAAAAATGTTCAAAAGCATATATTTGAATAAATCATAATCACGTATTTTATAAATGGTTAACATGTGTACGAAAAATATTAATCATGTATTTCTAAAATGTTAAAAATAATTTTTAGACGTATACAAAAATTGTAATATGTGTATGAAAAAAAGTATACATCAAAACATATATTTGAAAGAAAATATTACTCCCTCTGGTCCATATTAATTGTCACAACCCTAGTACAACTTTTTACTAAAGTTGAACGAAGGCTGTACAACCTTTACAAAAGGTTACTCCCTCTGATCCATATTAATATAGATCGGAGTATCATCATTTGAAAAATATTAAAAACATGAATAAAGAAATGTATCTAATGTTTGTCAAAAGTATACAATGTGTGTAAACAAAATAGACATGTGTTTAAAAAAACAATCAAATGGAAAAGTAAAAATAAAAACATACCAACCAAAAAACAGATAAAGAAACACAGAAAACCAATAACAAAAAGAGAACAGTTGAAAACCGTCGCAAAAACAGTCGAAAATTGACATGAACAAAAGAAGAAACATAAAAAGAAAACAAAGGAAAATGAGAAATAACAACCAAGAATACGAATGGAAACCGCCACTAGTAGAAAATGGGCCTAATGTGAAGCACACTAGCCCCGATTTGTAACTGAACCGGCACTAATGATCACATTAGTGCCGGTTCCAATGGCTAGGCGGGCGGCGATCATAGTACCGGTTCGTGGCGAACCTTTAGTACCGGTTCGTGCCACGAACCGGCACTAATGACGTGGTGGCAGGCTTGTGTCAGGCTGGGGCCCCACGATCACCTTTAGTACCGGTTGGTGACATGAACCGGGACTAGAGATTCACCTTTACTCCTGGTTCGTATAGCTAACTGGTACTACAGGTCATCCTATATAAACCCCTTCGTCCAGCCCGAGCGCTATGTTCTTCCCCTTTCCTCTCTCCTCTGCTTTCTTCCTCTTCCTCTCGAGCTCACACTTCATTTTTGCCAAAATTTGTGAAGATTTGAAGGCACCCCATCCATCCAAGTGATCACAAAGGTTAGCAACTTTGTCCTTTCATCTCTCATTGCTAGATTAGCTCTTGCAATGCTCTATAAGTATAGTGATTTGTGGGTTTTATTTTGGAAGGAATTATATGTGGTAGTATTTGATTTATATTCAATTTGTGGTCAAAATAACTCTTAGTTTGCATATGTAGCTGTGCTTTACTTAGTGCCTTCCCGTCTCCGTCCTAACCATCGTCGATCGCCTGCACCGTCCAGGCGCCGGCACCACCTTGTGGTGAGCCTTTTGTTCTTATCTTATATATATATATATATAATCATGTTTGTGTGATTTTTATATATAGTTACTTGTCTAATTTTCTTACCCGTACGTTGTTTGTTATACATAGTGCCATGGTTTTGATATCTGTCCCCGACGGCCCTCGTCCGGTTTATGATTTGGATGTGGTATATTCTCTTTTATAACTATTTGTTGCATTTCATGTTTATGACAAATTATGCCCATCAAGTTGACAGAGATATTTTTATCAAGGAGGTATGTGAACCTGAAATTCCAACCGACCCTATTGTCGAGAGGTTAAATTTAGTTGAAAAAGAAAACGAGTATTTGAAAGAGAAATTGAAAATAATTGAGAGGGAGAAGATGGAATTGGAGTTGCATGTTGCCGATGTCGTTGATGATCACAAGATCAAGATGGAGAAAATGCGCTTGAAAATTAGAAAGATTAGAAAATATGCCATTGATAGTGAGGCTTGGTATCATTATGTTGTTGGATCAATTGTTACCTTAGTTACGATCTTGATCGCATTTGTTGTTGCATTTAAATGCTTTAGCTAGAGAGTTATTTGTATGTTGCACTTAAGTGTTATATGACCTTTATGTATGAACTTGTATTAATTTGGTCTTTTCAGTGTCGTGTAATGAAGATGAGCCGGCAATGTATGTACGATGACCGATGCTCTCCCAGTTCATTGATAGCGTGCATACTTTTCTGCTTGCGGCTAAGGCAAACAAGCGGGCGGATGGTTTTATGCCTTGTCCATGTGATGCATGTAAGAATGATCGGAATTACTCTAAGTTAAAAACCATTCACATCCACATGTTTGTGTCCGGTTTCATTCCCCATTATAATGCTTGGACCAAGCACGGAGAAAGAGGGGTTATGATGGAAGACAATGAAGAAGAAGAGGACGACGACAGCTATCCTGGCCATGGGTTCCCTGAATACGATGGTACAATAATGGGGGAAGAAGTTCAGCCGGCAATGCGGGAAGAAGCTGAAGAAGAGACATCAGATGAGCCCGCTGATGATCTAGGTCGGGTCATTGCCGATGCAAAGAGAAACTGTGCAACTGCAAAGGAGAGGCTGAAGTTGCAGCGCATGTTAGAGGATCACAAGAAATTGTTGTACCCGAATTGCAAAGCTGGCAAGAAAAAGTTGGGCACCACACTAGAATTGCTGCAATGGAAGGCAGATAATTGTGTATCTGACAAGGGATTTGGAAAGTTGCTCAAAGGACAACGAATTGCCCAAGATTACGTACGAAGCAAAGAAGAAAAAAGAAAAAGCAAAAAGCAAACTTTACATGAATCTCTATGCAAGATCAAAGGACTATATTATCGACTGAGACTTCGCGACTGAGATTTAGCAGCACCGAACATATATTGCACTTTAAATTTACTAACACGAGAAGAATCTGCAAATTTCTCGTCTGATGTGCTCTTTGCCCTCAGCTTTTTGCCAAGATTGACGGGAAAGACAAGTTTGTCGTCTGTACACAAAAAACAGACGGCAAGGACAAACTTTGTCGTATGCATTTTTACAGACGGCAGAGGGTAAAGAGAAAGCACAGCCCACATATCAGTCACGTGGATCGATAACGTGGTAGCATTAGATCACAGGCACATCCTGTCCTACAGATTGATCATGCAGCCCACCCGATGTCCCACCCCCACCATCAGTGGCGGAGCCAGGATTGGACCAAGCCCCGGGCCCAAAAAAAATGTTTTCGCCGCGAGGAAAAATCTTAACATCCATAAGGGTTTTAGCTACCTTAAAAGATACCCCATACAAAATATGGCTCGGTTGCATAAAAAATTATAATTTAAACTCAATGCTTCACAATACAACGAAATAGATAAAAACTTCAAAGAACAGTAGATGATAATAAAGAGTACCAAATCAATGGTTTGCTTCATTAGTGCCTCGCATAACCTCATCAACAGTGGAAGAAGAGTCACACCTTCAAGCAGCATCCCTAATGTCCGGATCTAAACTTTTAATTGGTTTTCTAAGACCATGATCAGCTTCAATATCACCTTTACGGAATTGACCAAGGGCATCAGCAGGAATACCATGATTGTTTGACATTGCAGATGGGTTGCTTGAAGTCGAATGCGGTGGTCTCATTTCTACAGTTGT
This sequence comes from Secale cereale, assembly GCA_902687465.1. NCBI lineage: Eukaryota > Viridiplantae > Streptophyta > Magnoliopsida > Poales > Poaceae > Secale > Secale cereale. The sequence goes on along the minus strand of LR738713.1, from coordinate 866,610,153 downwards.
TTTTATTTCACGCGTTGATTCAGTTTCCTCGGCCACTTGATTCCCTCCATCTGAAATGATAGGTGTAGACAGCCCCGTTGCGGACACCGGTGAAAAAAAAATTCTTCATCTTCTTTTTCTACGATATATGAAATAAAATTGACAATTACATCAATTTGGGTTCAACAATATCATACATATATGACCGGATACAAAAGAAAATGGTATAAATTTCAGTTTAGAGCAGCTTGTACACTGGTACAACTCATGCAAATAGAACATGGTACAAGTAGAAAGCATCAAGCCGGAAACAAGGAAAGCATCAAAGAAAATTAGAAGCTACCGCAGCCGGCAATGAAGCAGCGCCATACAGGAGAAGGGCGAACAGGAAGGCGGCGACAGGCGACCTACAGGCTACAGCCCGGGAGCATAAAGTGGGTGTCCCGGCGGCGGAGCCACGGCGAACGGCGGCGCGGGCGCTGGTGTCCCGGCTTCTCCTGCAGATAGATCGTGCCGCCCTAGTGCGTGCAATTCGGCGGGCGGCGGCGGCCGCGCGATCGTTTCGTCTCCGGTGCCTCGTGCGTGATGGATCGTGGGGTGTGCTGTTGTTGTATGTGCGTGCGTTTCTGGCAAAGCAGTCCACTAAGCCTTTGGGCCTTCTTCTTTTTCACTAGGCTGCGCCCCCGGCCTGCAAAAAATTCTATATAACTATAGCCTATTAATTTTTCCACATCCCGGGCCTGGGCCCTGGGTGCCCGGGGCCCAGCTCCGCCCCTGCCCACCATGATCTCCCTCTCTCCTTCTCTTTATCCGGCCCCACCACTCTCACTCTCCCTTATACAGCTCGACCCTCCCTCTCCATTGAATTTCTCTCACTTATCTCTATGACGAACCGAACAGGATGACGCCGCTCGATCTCCCTCACTCTTCGTTTCTCGAACAAGAGGTTGGCGGCTCTCGCCCCACCGGCGGCATCTCCTATGACCGATCTCTCTCCTCACCCTGGTCAATCTCTCTCCCTTGCATGTATAGGGGCCAACCATGCCCCTGTTTTGGAGCTCCACGTACGCCGCCCCTGCCGTTTAACCTCGTCGCCGTCTGCTCGAACCCGTCCTAGGCCCATTCCCACCCTCATCTGTCGTTCCGCCGTCATCTTCCCATTCCCACTGGTCCTCATCGCCGCGTCTTGTTCCATCCTCGAGCATGAGAGGAACAAAAGGTGCCATGTTCCAACAGCGGGCAGAGGAGGATCCCGCCATCTGCCTCTCGTGCGTTCGGCACCCTGTTCCAGCCATGGTGTCCCAACCCTGACCGGTGTTTGATCTTGCCGCCGGCCCAACTGCTGCTCCGAACTCCAATCGAACATGACCATTGAACGAAACAGAACAGTAACGAACTGCCATGTTTAAAAAAATGTTTGCCATCTGTGTGTTCGTGGGCAGATGGCAAAGAGGCAGTATTACTGACGGCAAAGATGCCGGACTTTGCTGTCTATTTTTAGTCAGCTGACGGCAAACAGGTAGTTTGGCTGACGGCAAAATCTTTGTCGTTTGCCTACGAAAAGCTAACGGTAACGTACTTTTTGCCGACAATGTGTTTGCCAACAATCGTTTTCCGTCTATTTTCAGGTCTTTGCCGTGTGTGATCCATAGACGGCAAATTACCTTATTCATGTAGTGTAATGGAAGTTGATGTAGTCTTGGCATTAAAACAATCACATACAATCTAACATTTAGTACATGAAGTTGCAATTATCCGGCCATTAAAAACTACGTTATACACTTAAAAAATTGCCATGGTGTAGGCATTAAAAGTACCACATGATATTTGAGAGACTAGTCTAACAAATGAAGATCGGTAGAAAAGGCTATATATGCAGATATTTTGGGAGAGGTGGCTACAGTGATAAATCCTATATATGGATACATGTTAGGTGTGGGGGTTATATAACTATGAAATTTTGTAGACATTGACTATGAATACATCATGAACTGCCAAATTTAGATTTGTTAGTGTAAGTTCTATTGAGAATTCGAGCCTGTTATTGTATTCGTCTTGCCATGTAGATCGAAGTTTCTATACATTTGCCCAAACCTGGCTTAGTATAAATTTTAGAAACTTTGGTTATTTCTGGTTGTTACATAATTTGTGAAATAACTAAAAATATATAAGCCATCATGCTTTGGATAAGACTAAATGAAGAAAATAAAATAAGAGGGCAGCCTTGTTATCCCGACTATCTGGTGCACGCACGGAACCCTTACGCATAGCCAACGCATCGATGCCGCCGCCTCTGCCTAGGTTTCTTATCTAATTCCTCCATCACCATTTTCACCGCAGCCACCATCTAGGCCAGACAAAGCAAGAGGTTACGGCCTACAACTAGTGTCCGAGAGAAGACAGCTAGTCTCATCCTCGGCCTCAATCTATTGCTGCAGAGGGACCTTACTCTGGAGCAGCAATATTCGTCGTTAGCCTGAGCCGTGACAGTACGGCATCATCTGGAGAGGAGTTGTATGAGCTGCTCCTATTTGCAATAGGTCTCCATATTACTATATTGTATTGTTCGTCAATAAAATTATTGTATTGTTGGTCAAGAAAATATTGTACTTCGTGAATCAAAAGAGATGCTCCACATATCTAGTGATGTGATGTACCCACTTGTATCTAATGATGCGATGTACTTGATTTATTCAATCATGCAACTGCCAACAACACGATTTGGACAGAATATTATATTTTCCATTAATCCCTTTATTTATTTTTTGCATAAAATTGTTTGGATCCATTACAAAGGGTGTGCTAAATCTCAAGCATACGACCCTACACGTCATATGCTGTTAGGGGGTGTACGAGATCGTTCACACTGCAAGAAATATTCGAGCAAGAAGTGTGAGCTGAGGTCACCTTTTACTTTATCCCTTCACTGTTTTCACCCGCCAACGCAAATATCGCCTCAACCAAAATACAAACTGGACATGTTCCTAGGTTTTTCGTCTTCTTCGGCAACTACCATTTTCCTCACCACAATCGGGCAGGCCAGATAACACCGGAGTCAGCCGCCTATAGCCATTGTCCAAGGGAAGCCAGCCGTTCTGGTCCTCGGCCTTGGTTTGTTGCTGCAAAGGTACGAGACTTTACTCTGTAGTAGCGTTACTCACCAGTAGCCATAGCCGTGTTAGTATGGTGTCCTGTGGAGGGGTGTTTAATTAGCAACTCCTATTTGCAATAGGTCTCCCGATTAATATATTGTACTTGGCAAATTGATAGAGATGCTCAACATATCTAATGATTTGTTGTACTTGCTTGTATCTAATGATGTGATGTGCTTGCATTATTCAACCATGCAACCGCCAACCACACTAGTTGGAGTTATATTCTTCCCGGTTATTATATTCATTTATTTTTTTTACAAAAACTAGATTGGACCTATTACAAAGGGTGTCCATATTACTTGAACATATGCATTGATTCCTATCTGTCGTGTTGCTACCTATGTGTTGTATGTTGTCAACGCGCATACAAGACCGTTCACCCTGCAAGGAACTTCCGCGTAAAAAGTGTGAGCTGAGGCACACCCTTTATTTTATCCCTTGACTTTTTTCACCACGTCAACGAAAATATTTCCTCAACCAAAATACATAGTGGACCAGTTTCCCTCCTATTATATCACATAATTTTGGCTAGAAGAAAACTAAAACTATGGGAAAATCTGGAAAACTATTCATCTACGATTCACAAGCTACCCTATCTCCTAAGATGTAAGAAAGATAAACAAAAAATGGCAACATAAAAAAGAAGAATTAGTGCCAAAGGTGTCATCCCCTCTCCCCCTCACTACCCCGTCTTAAAAACTCAGGATTCAAACAGGTGATGCTTGGCAATCCCTTTCAAAATATCAATTCATTTAATATGACATGATCAAAACATTACTTGTCTCATATAATGTTAATTGCCACCTTGACATAATTGTGGAACCTAATTTTGAATATATGCATCTTATTGTGAGGGAAAAAACTACGAAGTACATGTAGTAAAACAAACCAAATAGACCAGTGATTGGTTGCCACTCTAGTAAGAAATATGAATCATGCAAAACACATCCAAGAGGGATCAAACACAAAATGGTTAGGTGTTGTTTATTAAAAAAATTGTATGAACATATATTGCACTGAAGTATGATTTACAAAAGGAAGTTGATGTAGTCTTGGCACTAAAACTATCACATACAAACTAACATTCAATACATGATGTTGCCATGATCCATCTGTTAAAAACACATTATACACATAAACATTTGCCATTGTCTAGGCATTAAAAGTACCACATGATATTTTAGGGACTAGTCTGAAAAATCAAAGGGCGTACATATTGCGCGAACGTATGCCCAGATCCCCGTTTGGCTTGTTGCTATTTATTGTTAGCACGCATATAGGGTCGTTCACGATGCAAGCAGCTTTCATGTGAGTGTGATCTGAGGCACACATTTTACTTTATCTCGTAAAATGTTTTCACCAGTCAACACAAATATCAATGCAAATATATTCTCGATGAAAATACACGATGGCCTAGTTTGCTTCCTACTAGATCACATAATTTTTTCCATAAGTAATAACTAAAACCATGGGAAAATCTGGAACACTATTCATCTACAATTCACCTCCTACCCTAATTCCTAACATGTAAGAACACAAAAGATAAGTTTATAAATTAGAGCCAAAGTTTTAATCCCCTATATCCCTCACTTCCCCATCTTAAAAAATCAGGATTGGAAAAGGCTATCCTTGTCAATCCCTTTCAAAATATTAACTCATTTAGTTTTCCATGATCAAAACTAGACTTGCCACATACTACTAATGTTAATTTCCACCTTGACGTAATTAGGGAACCTAATTTTGAATATATGCATCTTATTCTGAGGGGAAAAATAGCATTGTCCATGCAGTAGAACAAACAAAGAGATCATTGATTGGTTACCACTCTAATTAATTAGATATATGGAAGTTGAAACACACAGCGAAATGGGGCCACACACAAAATGGTTAGGTGCCGTATATGTAAATGCACTTAAGGTTGGTTGAAGTGGGGAGTATCATATACTAGTATCGTGCATATGACACTAGTGTATGATACTATATTCGTAGTGCATAGTATCATATGTTGGTATCATATATAACCTCATTTATTGCAATGCATGACACATAGTAGCACATCAGCTAACATGATACAATATCATATCATGATACTCAACCTTCTCTTTCTTCATTTAATTTTATGTCGTATCATGAAAATTTCCTAGTTGGCATGCATTATATGCTCCCATTACGGGTAGCCTAAGATTTACTAAACGAGGTAGATGTAGTTTTGGCATTAAAACTATGACATTCACTTTGCCATTTAATACATGAAACTATCAAGGTTCAGCCATTAATAACTTACATATACACTTAAACATTTTTCATGGTCTAGGCATTAAAAGTACTACATGATATTTCAAGCACTAGTCTGCAAATCAAGCTCGGTAGAAAATACTATGCATACACACATATTTGGGGAGAGGTGGATAAGGTGGTCAAAGCTATATATGCACACGTCTGGGGGTCAAGTTGTTCTTCAGATAGGTTTTCAAACCGTCAAACACAACTTTTTGGCTGATCTCAACCCCTATGTACCTGCAGATGAAAACAACTTAAGGGTTCAAAAAGTTGTCAGGACATCACATATATCTAACACGAACAAAAGGTATGGTGTTGCCAACATTAACTTACTGTTGTTGCCACTGTTTTCATGACAAGATGAAAACTTTTTTCTATTTCCACCACCCATGCACCCCCCTCCCCCCTAAAAGAATTAAAATACAAAAAAAGGTTCATGTAAAACAATGTAAACTCTAGGTTACGTTGGCAAACTTTGTGTTTGTGGGATTTTTATATGTGTGCTTGGGTACTTGAGAACATGTAAACTTATGAACTTGTTCTTGTGTGCGTGAGAACTTCTGCTTCTGACCATGTGATATATGTTGAGGAATGTGGATCTAATGTTTCAGTACTTGTGATATGAGGGTTGTGAGATCTACTAGTTGCTATATATGTTTAATTGGATGGCTAACTGCGAAACAAATTAAAAAAATGCTGCTGACAAAAGCTTTGCTAAGTGTAACACTCGGCAAAAGGCGTGTATGTTGAGTGCTACACTCGGCAAAAGGAGGCGGACATGCCCCGGCCATGAGAGGGAGCTCGTCGAGAGGCTCAGCCGCACCGAGGGCGTCCCGCCGGTGAGCTGCGTTATCGCGGACGGCGCCATGGGGTTCGTGGTGCACGTGGCCAAGGAGATGGGGTTGCCAGCCTATCTGTTCTTCACGACCAGTGCATGTGGGCTCTTGGCATACCTTAACTTTGCTCAGCTTGTTGAGGGAGGCTACGTGCCATTCAAAGGTAAATGAGTTTAATCCACTCGTTCTATTGTACTAGTTTCTAACTGTACCTCAACATGATATCACACTCAGTCATACCAACAACTCAGCTCGCAGTGGACATCTACCATTGATTATTGTGGGAATATAAACGTCATTTAATGATCACCACAATTAACAAAATGACCTGGTCCCTAAGCAGTGTAGGTGACAAATTTTGTGAGATCTTTTCGAATTTTTACCACTACACTTTGATGTTACATGAGGCTGCCAAGCCAGGTTTCAGGTTCTTCAGACTTCGTTTGCATTTTCAAAATTTTAAAAACCAGTAAACTCCATGTTTGGACTAGGGTCATGACACCAAGATGTCTCAAATTCCATTCACTTCTTGGATAAGGCCTGAACATAGGCTAAAGAAAACAAGTAGGAATTTTCAAGACAATTATGCCATTTTTCGTGCACTTATAGTTCAAATTTAATTTTTGCGCACTAAATGCCTAAAAATGCACTAAATTAGTACTCCCCACGTCCTAAAGTAAGTGCTTGAACTTTATACTAACTTTAGTACAAGTTGTACCAAAGTTGATTCACTTATTTTGGGAAGGACGGAGTATAAAAAGGAAATAGTGAAGGGTAAAGTTAAGAAAGAAAGATCAATCATGCAGAAAATAATAGAACATAAAATACAAAAACAAATGTACAAAAAATATGAAAGAAAAGAATGGAGTAGAAAATGAGAAGAAAAAATATATGTGCCAAAGTGCTACGTGGCAGGAACTCGGTAAAGCATGCATTTGCCGAGCGCCATGTGGCGAAAGTACTCGATAAAGGTGCGATTTGTCAGAGTGTCGTCATTTTGCCTAGTGTTTTCTTCATGAAACCCAGTAATTTCATGTTTGCCTAGAACTGATGAAATGCACTCGACAAAAAATTGGCACCAGGCCAAATTCTAGTTTTCAGTAGTGCTAGTATGGTATTATAGAGGGTGCAAATTCGAAAATTTTGAAGAATTAGGTTAAATCAAATTATGACTATGCTTAAGGACAAAATTTAATTTTATCTAACTAATAGATCCATGTAATTTGAATCTCATTAGATATCACCTAATGAATTTCCCCACTACCTTTTAGTCATCTGTGTTTGTAATTAGTTGAATCTAGGTCCAAGCCTTAGTTGCACATAAGATATAAATGCATAAGGCCATGTTTTTTTTCTTTTTATTATTTTTGGTAAGACACAACTTTGTTAGTTATGTAATAGGATCATTACAATCTCTAAAAAGTAGATATATACGTTGGAGCAGCAAGATGCAAAACTGTCCAGTGCACCATTTTCTTTGCCAACATTACTAGTTCGCGATCTATCCTAGTGCAGACAAACATCATATATGATAGCCTTTTTTAGAACAGGCAAATGGTCTGCGGGGCCTGTCTTCTTTCTCGTAAAAAAATAGAAACACCTTAGAAGATGAAATGTGTTAAGATGGATCTCAAAGAACCCATGTCAATCCCCACACATGCCACACTACCTCTAGGGTGTGAGAAGGACAGTGGCTGAAGAAAATCAATCCAGGGGTATTTTTGTCCCTCTTTTGTTCGAGTAAATGATCGCAGCACTTCTGAAAATGTAGTCCATTTGGTTGGATTAAGGAGAGGTAAAGGGTACTTTGAGGATTACAATCTTGCATCCTTATCTCGGTGAAAATCCCCACACTAGATAGTTGCGTCTGTGTGTGTGCGTGCGTGCGTGCGTGTGCGTGTGCGTGTGCGTGTGTGTGTGTGCGTGCGTGCATGCGTGTGTGTGTGTGTACTGTATATATCCTATGTAATGACATGTACACATGCACAATAGATGAGAATTGCCTCACGGATGGTTACCTAGACACCCACATGAGCTGGATAACCGGAATGATCAGCAACATCCGCCTCCGCGACCTCCTGACGTTCATCCGCACCAACGACAACTTGACCATCAACATCAAGCAGTGTGAGCTAGACGCTCCCGCCGCTAACGGCATCCTCCTCAACACCTTCAAGGAGCTAGAGCGCACATCGTTGGCCGCCATCCGTGAGCGCCTACCCAACACCATCACCATTGGACCTCTCGTCTCATTCCCGTCCTACCTGCCCTCCCTTACCTCGAGCCTGTGGAAAGAGGACAATGTATGCACTTTGTGGCTGGACAAGCAATCGGATGGCTCCGTGGTGTACATCAACTTCGGGAGCATCACAGTCGTGTCGACGCAGCAACTGGTGGAGTTTGCACAGGGGTTGGCCGGCTCCGGCAGCCCATTCCTATGGGTTGTCCGGCCTGACATGGTGCGGGATGGCGACCTTCCTGAGGGGTTCGCGGAGGAAGTGGCGGGGGGGGGGGGGGG
>LR738713.1:866488134-866601341 GCA_902687465.1 Secale cereale | reverse complement strand
GTGGGATGGTGCGACCAGTACGCGGTTCTGGAGCACCACGCAACTGGGGGTTTCTTGACCCACTGTGGGTGGAACTCCACCCTGGAGAGCCTGCGTGCGGGTGGGCCAATGGTATGCTGGCCATTCTTCGGTGAGCAGGAGACCAACTGCAGGTACGCATGTGACAAGTGGGGTGCCGGCATTGAGATGGCGCACCATGCCGGGCGGGAAGTGGTGGAGGCGGCGGTGAGGGAGCTGATGGGTGATAGGGCGATGAGACGAAAGGTGGCCAACTAGAAGGAGAAGGCAGAGAAGGCTGTAATGGCGGGCGGTTCATCGCAAGGAAACCTCAAGAGGTTCGTCCACGAGATCACGCGCGTCAAGTGAGAGTGGTATATATACTCTGGGAAATGATAAAAAGTACAACCATATATTGTTTGTGCAAAGATATTTGTGCTACACGGGCATCGTATGTTCTATGTATGAGCTTTTGAGTACTTAATTAATTGTGTCATTGTTGTATTTGGAAGGGATGAAATATAAATGGCAATCCAATATGATATATATGATGGACAGATCTTGCATCCGGTTTGGAGTTTGAATGAAGGCTCTGAACTACACCACTTGAATATGTATGTGTCATTATTTTGTTTTTATTTTGTTCATTGAATGTTTTTCTATGTAATTTTGTACAGGGAAATGGCGAATTGAGCATAAGATAGATAGGATGATGGGATGGGCCTTTCATTCTAGGTTATTAACAAAACCTAATTAACATGTTGATTGATGAAATTAATTGTATTAGCCAAATGATTTTGTTGATGAGATAGAGGATCAAGTCAGAGTATATGCATGCATATGACATCCTCCAACAATACTGACCTCTCCTTTCTGAATCCCCTCAACATACGGATTCTCATTGAACATGTGCGACATGGCTGGCATGCACACGGAACATTCTTATTAGTTACACATTCTCCTTAATTGAAAACAATGCAACATGTACACATGACAAAGATGGTCTTTCGTGTTATGTGGCGTGATCTAGTTTTTTCAACTCTCTGAAGCGGCGGTGATAGATCACCGGAGGCAGGAATTTCCTTCTTGGTATTCATTGTATATATTTTCCGGCAATGTCATAGCAATAACAACAAAGAAATAGCAAGCTAGGAAAAATATATCGGTGGATCAACAAACCTTTCACTAGTAGATAAAGGGGGATCAGACCCGGTTCATTTGGGCCTTTAGCCCCGGTTCTGGAACCGGTGCAACAGGGTCGGTACTAATGCTCTGACCCTTTAGTCCCGGTTCAATCCAGAACCGGGGCAAAAGGGTGTCCACGTGGCCTGTGCACCGAGTCCAGGCAGGAGGGGCTTTAGTCCCGGTTGGTGGTTCCAACCGGGACCAAAAGGCATCCACGTGTCAGCATTTCTGTAGCTGTGGTTTTTGTTTTTTTTTTGAAAGGGGAGGGGGGGTTTTAGGTTTTGGGGGTTAATTTAGGTGTTTGATATATTGTGTTAGCTAGCTAATTAATAGAGAGAAGTGTTCTCTCTTATGTCCGTGCTTTTGGTCGACGCTACATACTACACATACGTATATATATGGACTAGAGTCACGCTAGCTAGCTAGCTAGCTGCTAGCTACTAAGCAAACGAAGGAACAGAAGATCTCGTATATATAATCAACATATATATATATATATATATATATGCATACAGAGAGAAGTAATAATATCGACCACCTCTCCTTCTCCGAGAGATTGGTCGAACAACAAGTTCTCGTATATCTATCCGACACTACCGGGCACATATATACAATAATTATCTCTTACAAAAATAATCTCCTAACACATGGATGCAGGGTCCACATAGTATTCTCCGTCTTCAGCGATCACGTGTTCAAGGAAGAATGCCGCCAATTCCTCTTGAATTGCTCGCAGACGATCTGGTGTTAGGAGTTCATCCCGCATCCGAAACATCTAATTTGAAGTAGGGGGTCAATACATGAAATGATGCTATAAATTTATGAATATTATTGATTGCTTACGCACTTTAAATTGTTCATCAGTGTAGCCCCGCTCACAGGTCGTGTGGCGGATGGACTCGCAAATGTAGTATCCACAATAATCATTCCCGGGTTCCTGCCACAACCACTTTACAAGAAATAGAGCTCAATCAAACTGATAAGCAAGAATGCCAAATTGGTATTGATGAAACTAGCTAGCGCTTGAATCAAGATATAGGAGATGCGCGCGCGGAACATGCTACTATATAGTACTTACTTTCGGGTATCTAAATTGTAGCTTCTTCGGCAGTCCCGGAGCTTTTTTGATGAATGTTTTCCAAGCCCTGCCAGACAAAGGAAACAATTAGTTGATATTAGAAATGAAGTTGCTGATATATATGCATGGTGGATAATATTGATCGATTTAACTTACCTGGCTAGCATTTGAGTCATGTCCGCATACTCCTCGGGATCTTTACGTTTAGAGTCGAAGACAGTTACTATTCCCTTCTCAAGCTTAATCTCTAAGAGAATATAGTGGAAGCTGCGCACGAATGCATGAGATCATTACATCACTATAAACTTGACTAATATATATAAGGGAAACCAAATATGCACAAGACATTAACACTCACTTGAAGTTGTAAGGAAAGAGTATTATATCTTTGTTTTCATTTACCACCAACGATCGTAGCAAGTTGGTCTCGGTATCGCCGGGACGCAATTTAACCTCGGTTGCATCTATGAGGTATGTGTTAATAAACCCAATATCACCTACTTGTCTTTTCTTCAATTCGACGATCTTCAATCTGCATAATATAGTGAGGATAATTATAAATACATGCAATGAAGATCAGCTATATAGAGAGACTTAATGACAGAAGTAGTACTACTTACAGACAGTAGCAGGTGATCGTTGTTTTATCGAGGGCCAATTGATTGAAAAATTGATAGAACTCCTCAAATGGAACAGGCAACAGGTCAATTCCAACGAGGTCATGCTCAGGTTTAACTCTCAAATACAAGTTATTCCTCCCCCCAGACTCTCTGCAGATTTTCATGTACCAATCATGCAATCTTCGCATATTCGTTGATAGAGATCTTTCATTTTTTTACGAGAGGCTTTTTGTACTCGTATCTTTCTATCTGCACGTCCATGAAATCATAGTGTACATCGTCGGACGCGTAATCTGCAAGATTGGTATAACCGGGCACCATCCTCGGATCATTAGCGACCATGTCGCTAGACACCTTGAGCGGGGGGCACGATTGGTTCGCTTGTTCGCCGAGCTGGGCAATTTGTTTCCCAGCTCGCCCTTCTGCTAACCTCTGATCACTTTTTGTACTTCCGGACCGCTTGGCATCTTGAAATGTCTTTTGAATAATGCGGTCATAGTTGCCCTTCGGCTTACTTTTCGCTGGTTGCTTCAGGGCAGCAAGAGTGCGCTTTGCTTTCACCGCATCTATCTTCTCCTCTGGAGGTGGATGTCTCTGTGCTTTCAACCCTTCAAAAAAGTCCTTCACTTCGCCTTCAGCGATCTTCGTGTTTTCCTCGTCGGACCTCTCGTACGGTAACTTCTCTAGAGGCGTGAGAGAAGGACCGAATCTGCATCGCCTCCCGCCTCTGGCTGTACTGGTAGACGTCGCCGGACCAGACGAAGCGGCTGTCTTCTTTACTTGCTTAGGCGCCGGAGCAGGAGCAGCCGGAGCGGCGGCAGGTCTCTTCCGCCCTTGCTGATTAGGCGAAGGAGGAGCTGGCTGTCTGCTCGGGCGCGCCGGCGGCGAAGGAGGCGGAGTGCCGCCACGCGCCGGCGGCGAAGGAGGCGGTGTGCCGCCACGCGCCGGAGAAGGAGCCGGAGTGCCCTGATGGTCACTCGCCGGAGAAGGAGCCGTAGTGCCCTGATGGTCACTCGCCGGAGGAGGAGGCGGTGGAGGAGGCGGAGTGCCCTGACTCGTCGGAGGAGGAGGAGGAGGCGGAGGCGTCCAGTTCAGAATGTTGATTAGGTCCTTCCGCCATAGGCATGGAGTCTTCAGTGAAGAACCCAGCCGAGTCTCCCCTTCACCGGTAGGGTGGTCAAGCTGGAGCTCCTCAAATCCCTCCGTTATTTCGTCGACCATCACCCTAGCATATCCTTCTGGAATCGGCCGGCAGTGAAAAGTGTCGTCTGGTCCAGAAGGATAAACAGAGCCAGCAGCCGCCTTGACCTTCAGATTCATCCACTGTGCCATAAGGTGGCAATTTTGTGCCTCCGTGATAGCATCCACAGGATTCCTGGCAGTAGCCGTCAAGGCAAGCTCTGGCTGAAGCAGCTCGGTGGAAGCCACGCTGCTTCTCCGCTGAGATGGCGGGGTAGCCTCGGGGGAAGCTTCGGCAATTCTTTCCCGATCTGCTTCCCGTTCCTCTATCGCTTGTACTCTGGCCCGCAGCGCCTGGATTTCGGTCATCTCCATTTTCTTCCTCCTGTCGTGGCATTTGTAGCCTCCTGCGTCCGGAAACCCAGCACGCCACGGAAGGGAGCCTGGCGTGCCTCGTGTCCGTCCAGGGTGCTCAGGATTCCCGAGGGCCATTGTCAGCTCGTCGTTCTCTCTGTCAGGGATGAACGTCCCTGCATGCGCTGCTTTGATATACTGCCGCATCTTCCTGAGTGGTGTTTCCAATTGCTTGTCCGTCCAAATGCACCACCCTGTTACAGGGTCCAAGGATCCGCCAGCCCCGAAGAACCAAGTCCGGCAACGTTCTGGCCAGTGCATTGTCTCTGGTTCGATCCCTTTCTGAAGCAGATCATTCTCAGCCCGACCCCGTGCGATGGTGATGCATCTTCTTTGCAGCATTTATCCGGTTTGTCTCCGACATCTTCTGACTCTTTTCCGACTTCTTATGGGCCACAAATGCGGGCCAGTCATCTTTGATCTTCTCATATATGCCCACGAATTCTGGAGTCGTTTTCTCTCTGACAAACGTATTCAGTTTTTTCTTCCATGCCCTGAATTGGTCTGCCATCTTCGAAAGTGCATAAGACTTGATTAAGTCCTCTTTAACTGGCTTCGCCGGATCAACCTCTCGCGGTAGGACGAAGTTTGACTTCAGCTCAGTCCAAAGATCTTCTTTCTGCATATCTGTGACATAAGTCACCTGAGCGTCGTTTGCAGCCGGCTTTAACCATTGATGGATGCTGATCGGGATCTTGTCCCTAACCAGAACCCCGCACTGATTAACAAATGCGTTCTTTGTGCGGATGGGTGCAATCGGCTCGCCGGAGCGCGAGATTTCTGAGATCTCAAACTTTTCATCCGGCCTCAACTTTTTCTTCGCTCCTCGTCTCTTTACCGAACATTTGCTCGATCCGGAGGGCTAGAAAAGGAACAAAGACGAGAGTTAATGAATGAATCAATTAACTAGTCAGCACATGCTTAACTAACATATATACCTCCTGGCCGGACTCGGTTCGGTCACCGGAGCCAGCATCACGGTCTCCTTCTTGCACCGGCATTGGGTCACCGGAGCCGTCCTCACGGTCTACTTCTTCCATGTGCATTGGGTCACCGAATTCATCAATATCATAGCCTAGATCTTCCAGCCGCAGCTCTTGTTCGACCTGCTCATCGGTGTCGTTGAGATACGACCTGACGGCATTTTGTCCGTCTGCGATTATGTCCATCAACATCGCTTCTTGTGCTAGGTCTCGGGTGTTGTCGTCCATTGTTTCTACAAATATTTACAACATGCCAATTATTATTCAAACATGACAGATGGATATATTAATGGCAAACGTAGAACTAGCTTCAACCCTCGACTGCTCGGCGATCCACAAACCCTAGACCCCCTCATGTCATATTTTGTCTAGCTAGTGTCAAAGGATTCAACAAAACCAATACTTCATCATTAGGCGAAAGTAACAGTAGCATGATGGTACGAAGCTCTCCAAAGTTGTTTTGGAACGAAGTCCCAGATAAGATAATCCGTAACAAAAGACGGATTATCCTATCAGGAACTCCGTTCCAGAACATCTTTGCATAACTTCGTACCAACATGCCCCGGTTACTTCTGGCAAATGATGAAGTCATGGAATTCTTCAATACTTTGACACTAGCTAGGCAACCTCTCGACCCCCCCGACTTCTCGGCGATCCACAACCCTAGACCCCCTCATGTCACATTTTGTCTAGTGTCAAAGGATTCAACAAACCAATACTTCATCATTAGGCGAAAGTAACAGTAGCATGATGGTACGAAGCTCTCCAAAGTTGTTTTGGAACGAAGTCCCAGATAAGATAATCCGTAACAAAAGACGGATTATCCTATCAGGAACTCCGTTCCAGAACATCTTTGCATAACTTCGTACCAACATGCCCCGGTTACTTCTGGCAAATGATGAAGTCATGGAATTCTTCAATACTTTGACACTAGCTAGGCAACCTCTCTCGACCCCTCGACCCCCGACTGCTCGGCGATCCACAACCCTAGACCCCCTCATGTCACATTTTGTCTAGTGTCAAAGGATTCAACAAACCAATACTTCATCATTAGGCGAAAGTAATAATAGTTGCGGAAATAACTCTTCACTTTTTCTTCGCTTGTGTCATTTGCTTATTGCGCCGTAACCATGGATAATCTTCATCGTTTATCAGGATGCTTGGGTCAGCCTTGACTTTGAAGGGAGGAATTTCATGAAACTTTTCATAATCTTCAGACATGTCTGTCTTGCCCTCCACTCCCAGGATGTCCCTTTTTCCTGAAAGAACTATGTGGCGCTTTGGCTCATCGTATGATGTATTCGCTTCCTTATCTTTTCTTTTTCTCGGTCTGGTAGACATGTCCTTCACATAGATAACCTGTGCCACATCATTGGCTAGGACGAACGGTTCGTCATTGTATCCAAGATTTTTCATATCCACTGTTGTCATTCCGTACTGTGGGTCTACCTGTACCCCGCCTCCTGACAGATTGACCCATTTACACTTAAACAAAGGGACCTTAAAATCATGTCCGTAGTCAAGTTCCCATATGTCCACTATGTAACCATAATATGTGTCCTTTCCCCTCTCGGTTGTTGCATCAAAGCGGACACCGCTGTTTTGGTTGGTGCTCTTTTGATCTTGGACAATCGTGTAAAATGTATTTCCATTTATCTCGTATCCTTTGTAAATCAATACAGTCGAAGATGGTCCCCTGGACAACAAGTACAACTCATCACAAACAGTGTTGTCACCTCTGAGACGTGTTTCCAACCAACTGCTGAAAGTCCTGATGTGTTCACGTGTAATCCAGTCGTCGCACTGCTCCGGGTGTTTGGAGCGCAGACTGTTCTTGTGTTCATCGACATACGGGTTCACCAATGTAGAGTTCTGTAGAACTGTGTAGTGTGCTTGAGACCAAGAATAACCGTCCCTGCATATTATTGAGTCCCTTCCAAGCGTGCCTTTTCCAGTCAGTCTGCCCTCGTACCGCGATTTAGGGAGACCTATCTTATTAAGGCCAGGAATGAAGTCAACACAAAACCCGATGACATCCTCTGTTTGATGGCCCATGGAGATGCTTCCTTCTGGTCTGGCGCGGTTACGGACATATTTCTTTAGGACTCCCATGAACCTCTCAAAGGGGAACATATTGTGTAGAAATACGGGCCCCAGAATGACAATCTCGTCGACTAGATGAACTAGGACGTGTGTCATGATATTGAA
The DNA here is from genome assembly GCA_902687465.1 of Secale cereale. Lineage (NCBI taxonomy): Eukaryota > Viridiplantae > Streptophyta > Magnoliopsida > Poales > Poaceae > Secale > Secale cereale. The sequence goes on along the minus strand of LR738713.1, from coordinate 866,593,677 downwards.
GATGGATGGTGGGAACACAAGCTCGAAACTGACAAGACATTGCGCCACATCACTCCTTAGCCTTGGTACGATTTCTGGATCGATCACCTTCTGAGAGATTGCATTGAGGAATGCACATAGTTTCACAATGGCTAATCGGACGTTTTCCGGTAGAAGCCCCCTCAATGCAACCGGAAGCAGTTGCGTCATAATCACATGGCAGTCATGAGACTTTAGGTTCTGGAACTTTTTCTCTGCCATATTTATTATTCCCTTTATATTCGACGAGAAGCCAGTCGGGACCTTCATACTGAGAAGGCATTCAAAGAAGATTTCTTTCTCTTCTTTCGTAAGAGCATAGCTGGCAGGACCTTCATACTGCTTCGGAGGGATGCCGTCTTTTTCGTGCAAACGTTGCAGGTCCTCCCGTGCCTCAGCTGTATCTTTTGTCTTTCCATACACGCCCAAGAAGCCTAGCGGGTTCACGCAAAGGTTCTTCGTCACGTGCATCACGTCGATTGAAGAGCGGACCTCTAGGTCTTTCCAGTAGGGTAGGTCCCAAAATATAGATTTCTTCTTCCACATGGGTGCGTGTCCCTCATCGTCATTCGGAACAGCTAGTGCGCCGGGGCCCTTTCCAAAGATTACGTGTAAATCATTGACCATAGCAAGTACGTGATCACCGGTACGCATGGCGGGCTTCTTCCGGTGATCTGCCTCGCCTTTGAAATGCTTGCCTTTCTTTCGACATTGATGGTTGGTCAGAAGAAATCGATGATGGCCCAGGTACACATTCTTCCTGCACTTGTCCAGGTATATACTTTCAGTGTCATCTAAACAGTGCGTGCATGCGTGGTATCCTTTGTTTGTCTGTCCTGAAAGGTTACGGAGAGCGGGCCAATCGTTGATGGTCACGAACAGCAACGCCTTTAGGTCAAATTCCTCCTGTTTGTTCTCATCCCACGCACGTACACCGTTTCCATTCCACAGCTGTAAAAGTTCTTCAACTAATGGCCTTAGGTAGACATCAATGTCGTTGCCGGGTTGCTTAGGGCCTTGGATGAGAACTGGCATCATAATGAACTTCCGCTTCATGCACATCCAAGGAGGAAGGTTATACATACATAGAGTCACGGGCCAGGTGCTGTGATTGCTGCTCTGCTCCCCGAAAGGATTAATGCCATCCGCGCTTAAAGCAAACCATACGTTCCTTGCGTCCTTTGCAAACTCCTCCCAGTACTTTCTCTCGATTTTTCTCCATTGCGACCCGTCAGCGGGTGCTCTCAATTTCCCGTCTTTCTTACGGTCCTCACTGTGCCATCGCATCAACTTGGCATGCTCTCTGTTTCTAAACAAACGTTTCAACCGTGGTATTATAGGAGCATACCACATCACCATCGCAGGAACCCTCTTCCTGGCGGGCTCGCCATCAACATCACCAGGGTCATCTCGTCTGATCTTATACCGCAATGCACCGCATACCGGGCATGCGTTCAGATCGTTGTATGCACCGCGGTAGAGGATGCAGTCATTAGGGCATGCATGTATCTTCTGCACCTCCAATCCTAGAGGGCATACGACCTTCTTTGCTGCGTATGTACTGTCGGGCAATTCGTTATCCTTCGGAAGCTTCTTCTTCAATATTTTCAGTAGCTTCTCAAATCCTTTGTCAGCCACAGCATTCTCTGCCTTCCACTGCAGCAATTCCAGTACGGTACCGAGCTTTGTGTTGCCATCTTCGCAATTGGGGTACAACCCTTTTTTGTGATCCTCTAACATGCGATCGAACTTCAGCTTCTCCTTTTGACTTTCGCATTGTGTCCTTGCATCGACAATGACCCGGCGAAGATCATCATTTGGTTCCTCTTGATCTTCAGCAGCTTCACCCGTTGCAGCATCATTGGTCCCGGTTTGTCGCTCCAACCGGGACCAAAAGGTCCAAACGAACCGGGACCAATGGCCCACGTGGCCCGGCCGGCCCCCTGGGCTAACGAACCGGGTCCAGTACCCCCATTGGTCCCGGTTCTAGATTGAACCGGGGCTAATGGGCTGGACCAATGCCCTGTTTTCTACTAGTGAATAAAAATCACATTGAGAGTTTGAGATCACCGGTGAAGTGACGAGCGGAAATGGTTTCTAGGTCTTGCTTCCACGACTGTTTCGGTGAACATACGGTCATGTAAGTTTCTTTCCCATCACTTAATTTGTACTTTGTTTCTGTTAGGGCGGTCTTGTGGCGGTGCTCTGCCCTCGGTGGTGCACGATTTCGCGTTAGGGCATCTACAAAGTGGACCATCAAACCACCCACAACTATTCGGACTGTGTGGTCCGGACAATGTTTAGCTATCCAATACAGTCCTGTATCAGTCCGTCGAGCGGTATGGATGCACTTTTTCGGCAAACCCGAGACAAACTGGTGGGCTTTGCGGGAGTCTGAACATAAGACACATAGAACTCCGACACCCCCACCCACCCAAAACCCATCCCGACCCATCACTAGTAGAAAACAGAGCATTGGTCCAGCCCATTAGCCCCGGTTCAATCTAGAACCGGGACCAATGGGGGTACTGGACCCGGTTCGTTAGCCCAGGGGGGCGGCCGGGCCACGTGGGCCATTGGTCCCGGTTCGTTTGGACCTTTTGGTCCCGGTTGGAGCGACAAACCGGGACCAATGGCTCTTGGTCCTGGCCCACCACCATTGGTCCCGGTTAGTGATATGAACCGGGACCAAAGGCAACCCTTTAGCCCCGGTTCATAGCACCAACCGGGACCAATGAGGTGCCTATATATAACCCCTCACTCAAGAGCAGAGCTCACTGCTCTGTTTTTTTTTCTGGCCGAGGAGGAGAGGGGTTAGTGGTGCTCTAGCTCACCTCCTATGCACACAACGTGTTCGGTGGAATGCCCGAGCCACACTAGTTAAGCTTTTCTCCTCTCGAAGCTTTATTTTCTCCGAGATTTGTCTAGGTTTAGCGGTCCGTCACGTCCCGTCCCCGTCTTCGCCGCCGTCGATCGCCCCCGCCGATCTCGTCACCGCCACCACCGTGGTGAGCCTCTTGTTATGTCCATGCTTTTCTTACTTTTATTATTGCTTTAGATAGATGTTTGTCTAATTTTCTTACGTTTATTATTGCTTGTTATTATATAGTGAGATGGTTTTGATATCCGCCCACGTGGGCCCTCGTCCGGTCTACGATTCAGATGTGGTATATTATCTTTAATTTATAACTATTTGTTTTAGTGCTTATGATAGTTATGCCGACCAACCTGACATGCATAGATGTTTTATTATGTCTAGGAGGTAGTTGAACCGGAAATTCCAACCGACCCTCTTGTGGAGAGGTTAAATTTAGTTGAAGAGGAAAACATTTCGTTAAAGAAAAAATTGGAAAAAATGGAGGAGGAGAAGATGGAATTGGAGTTGCATGTTGCGGAAGTTATCGATGATCACAAGATCAAGATGGACCCTATTGTCGAGAGGTTAAATTTAGTTGAAGAAGAAAACAAATTCTTGAAGGAAAAAATAAAAAAAATTGTGGACGAGAAGATGATATTGGAGTTGCATGTTGCGGATGTCGTCGATGATCACAAGATCAAGATGGATGCAATGCGGTTGAAGATTAAAAAGATTAGAAAATATGCCATTAATACCGAGGCTTGGTATCATTATGCCGTTGGATCAATTGTTACCTTGGTTGCAATTATGATAGCATTTGTTTTCGCGTTGAAATGTTTTACATAGTTTCGATGTGTATGGAGAGCTATATGTTGTTAGATGAGAACTATATATGTATGTACTTTGGTTTTAATGTGATGATGAACTTTTATCCATTTGGTCACTTAATTATCTATTTATGATGTTCTGTAATGGTTTTTGACACACTTAATTATATATAAATGCACGCAGATGAACCGCCAATGGATGTACGGTGACAGACACACCTCCGAGTACATTAAGGGCGTGCGTGAGTTTCTAAATGCGGCAGAGGCGAACAAGCAGAATGGTTTTATGTGTTGTCCATGCACTAAATGTGTGAATACGATGTCTTACTCTAACCGAAAAATCCTTCACTCCCACCTGCTTTACAAGGGTTTCATGCCACACTATAATGTTTGGACGAGGCACGGAGAAATAGGGGTTATGATGGAAGACGGCGAAGAAGAAGAGTACGATGACAACTATGTGCCCCCTGAATACGGTGATGCTGCAATGGGGGGAGCTGGTGAAGATCAAGAGGAAACAGACGATGTGCCCAATGATGCTGCAACGGGTGAAGCTGCTGAAGATCAAGAGGAACCAAATGATGATCTTCGCCGGGTCATTGTCGATGCAAGGACACAATGCGAAAGTCAAAAGGAGAAGCTGAAGTTCGATCGCATGTTAGAGGATCACAAAAAAGGGTTGTACCCCAATTACGAAGATGGCAACACAAAGCTCGGTACCGTACTGGAATTGCTGCAGTGGAAGGCAGAGAATGCTGTGGCTGACAAAGGATTTGAGAAGCTACTGAAAATATTGAAGAAGAAGCTTCCGAAGGATAACGAATTGCCCGACAGTACATACACAGCAAAGAAGGTCGTATGCCCTCTAGGATTGGAGGTGCAGAAGATACATGCATGCCCTAATGACTGCATCCTCTACCGCGGTGCATACAACGATCTGAACGCATGCCCGGTATGCGGTGCATTGCGGTATAAGATCAGACGAGATGACCCTGGTGATGTTGATGGCGAGCCCGCCAGGAAGAGGGTTCCTGCGAAGGTGATGTGGTATGCTCCTATAATACCACGGTTGAAACGTTTGTTTAGAAACAGAGAGCATGCCAAGTTGATGCGATGGCACAGTGAGGACCGTAAGAAAGACGGGAAGTTGAGAGCACCCGCTGACGGGTCGCAATGGAGAAAAATCGAGAGAAAGTACTGTGAGGAGTTTGCAAAGGACGCAAGGAACGTATGGTTTGCTCTAAGCGCGGATGGCATTAATCCTTTCGGGGAGCAGAGCAGCAATCACAGCACCTGGCCCGTGACTCTATGTATGTATAACCTTCCTCCTTGGATGTGCATGAAGCGGAAGTTCATTATGATGCCAGTTCTCATCCAAGGCCCTTAGCAACCCGGCAACGACATTGATGTGTACCTAAGGCCATTAGTTGAAGAACTTTTACAACTGTGGAATGGAAACGGTGTACGTGCGTGGGATGAGCACAAACAGGAGGAATTTGACCTAAAGGCGTTGCTGTTCGTGACCATCAACGATTGGCCCGCTCTCAATAACCTTTCAGGACAGACAAACAAAGGATACCACGCATGCACGCACTGTTTAGATGACACTGAAAGTATATACCTGGACAAGTGCAGGAAGAATGTGTACCTGGGCCATCGTCGATTTCTTCCGACCAACCATCAATGTCGAAAGAAAGGCAAGCATTTCAAAGGCGAGGCAGATCACCGGAAGAAGCCCGCCATGCGTACCGGTGATCACGTACTTGCTATGGTCAATGATTTACATGTAATCTTCGGAAAGGGCCCCGGCGCACTAGCTGTTCCGAATGACGATGAGGGACACGCACCCATCTGGAAGAAGAAATCTATATTTTGGGACCTACCCTACTGGAAAGACCTAGAGGTCCGCTCTTCAATCGACGTGATGCACGTGACGAAGAACCTTTGCGTGAACCTGCTAGGCTTCTTGGGCGTGTATGGAAAGACAAAAGATACAGCTGAGGCACGGGAGGACCTGCAACGTTTGCACGAAAAAGACGGCATCCCTCCGAAGCAGTATGAAGGTCCTGCCAGCTATGCTCTTACGAAAGAAGAGAAAGAAATCTTCTTTGAATGCCTTCTCAGTATGAAGGTCCCGACTGGCTTCTCGTCGAATATAAAGGGAATAATAAATATGGCAGAGAAAAAGTTCCAGAACCTAAAGTCTCATGACTGCCATGTGATTATGACGCAACTGCTTCCGGTTGCATTGAGGGGGCTTCTACCGGAAAACGTCCGATTAGCCATTGTGAAACTATGTGCATTCCTCAATGCAATCTCTCAGAAGGTGATCGATCCAGAAATCGTACCAAGGCTAAGGAGTGATGTGGCGCAATGTCTTGTCAGTTTCGAGCTTGTGTTCCCACCATCCATCTTCAATATCATGACACACGTCCTAGTTCATCTAGTCGACGAGATTGTCATTCTGGGGCCCGTATTTCTACACAATATGTTCCCCTTTGAGAGGTTCATGGGAGTCCTAAAGAAATATGTCCGTAACCGCGCCAGACCAGAAGGAAGCATCTCCATGGGCCATCAAACAGAGGATGTCATCGGGTTTTGTGTTGACTTCATTCCTGGCCTTAATAAGATAGGTCTCCCTAAATCGCGGTACGAGGGCAGACTGACTGGAAAAGGCACGCTTGGAAGGGACTCAATAATATGCAGGGACGGTTATTCTTGGTCTCAAGCACACTACACAGTTCTACAGAACTCTACATTGGTGAACCCGTATGTCGATGAACACAAGAACAGTCTGCGCTCCAAACACCCGGAGCAGTGCGACGACTGGATTACACGTGAACACATCAGGACTTTCAGCAGTTGGTTGGAAACACGTCTCAGAGGTGACAACACTGTTTGTGATGAGTTGTACTTGTTGTCCAGGGGACCATCTTCGACTGTATTGATTTACAAAGGATACGAGATAAATGGAAATACATTTTACACGATTGTCCAAGATCAAAAGAGCACCAACCAAAACAGCGGTGTCCGCTTTGATGCAACAACCGAGAGGGGAAAGGACACATATTATGGTTACATAGTGGACATATGGGAACTTGACTACGGACATGATTTTAAGGTCCCTTTGTTTAAGTGTAAATGGGTCAATCTGTCAGGAGGCGGGGTACAGGTAGACCCACAGTACGGAATGACAACAGTGGATATGAAAAATCTTGGATACAATGACGAACCGTTCGTCCTAGCCAATGATGTGGCACAGGTTATCTATGTGAAGGACATGTCTACCAGACCGAGAAAAAGAAAAGATAAGGAAGCGAATACATCATACGATGAGCCAAAGCGCCACATAGTTCTTTCAGGAAAAAGGGACATCCTGGGAGTGGAGGGCAAGACAGACATGTCTGAAGATTATGAAAAGTTTCATGAAATTCCTCCCTTCAAAGTCAAGGCTGACCCAAGCATCCTGATAAACGATGAAGATTATCCATGGTTACGGCGCAATAAGCAAATGACACAAGCGAAGAAAAAGTGAAGAGTTATTTCCGCAACTATTATTACTTTCGCCTAATGATGAAGTATTGGTTTGTTGAATCCTTTGACACTAGACAAAATGTGACATGAGGGGGTCTAGGGTTGTGGATCGCCGAGCAGTCGGGGGTCGAGGGGTCGAGAGAGGTTGCCTAGCTAGTGTCAAAGTATTGAAGAATTCCATGACTTCATCATTTGCCAGAAGTAACCGGGGCATGTTGGTACGAAGTTATGCAAAGATGTTCTGGAACGGAGTTCCTGATAGGATAATCCGTCTTTTGTTACGGATTATCTTATCTGGGACTTCGTTCCAAAACAACTTTGGAGAGCTTCGTACCATCATGCTACTGTTACTTTCGCCTAATGATGAAGTATTGGTTTGTTGAATCCTTTGACACTAGACAAAATGTGACATGAGGGGGTCTAGGGTTGTGGATCGCCGAGAAGTCGGGGGGGTCGAGAGGTTGCCTAGCTAGTGTCAAAGTATTGAAGAATTCCATGACTTCATCATTTGCCAGAAGTAACCGGGGCATGTTGGTACGAAGTTATGCAAAGATGTTCTGGAACGGAGTTCCTGATAGGATAATCCGTCTTTTGTTACGGATTATCTTATCTGGGACTTCGTTCCAAAACAACTTTGGAGAGCTTCGTACCATCATGCTACTGTTACTTTCGCCTAATGATGAAGTATTGGTTTTGTTGAATCCTTTGACACTAGCTAGACAAAATATGACATGAGGGGGTCTAGGGTTTGTGGATCGCCGAGCAGTCGAGGGTTGAAGCTAGTTCTACGTTTGCCATTAATATATCCATCTGTCATGTTTGAATAATAATTGGCATGTTGTAAATATTTGTAGAAACAATGGACGACAACACCCGAGACCTAGCACAAGAAGCGATGTTGATGGACATAATCGCAGACGGACAAAATGCCGTCAGGTCGTATCTCAACGACACCGATGAGCAGGTCGAACAAGAGCTGCGGCTGGAAGATCTAGGCTATGATATTGATGAATTCGGTGACCCAATGCACATGGAAGAAGTAGACCGTGAGGACGGCTCCGGTGACCCAATGCCGGTGCAAGAAGGAGACCGTGATGCTGGCTCCGGTGACCGAACCGAGTCCGGCCAGGAGGTATATATGTTAGTTAAGCATGTGCTGACTAGTTAATTGATTCATTCATTAACTCTCGTCTTTGTTCCTTTTCTAGCCCTCCGGATCGAGCAAATGTTCGGTAAAGAGACGAGGAGCGAAGAAAAAGTTGAGGCCGGATGAAAAGTTTGAGATCTCAGAAATCTCGCGCTCCGGCGAGCCGATTGCACCCATCCGCACAAAGAACGCATTTGTTAATCAGTGCGGGGTTCTGGTTAGGGACAAGATCCCGATCAGCATCCATCAATGGTTAAAGCCGGCTGCAAACGACGCTCAGGTGACTTATGTCACAGATATGCAGAAAGAAGATCTTTGGACTGAGCTGAAGTCAAACTTCGTCCTACCGCGAGAGGTTGATCCGGCGAAGCCAGTTAAAGAGGACTTAATCAAGTCTTATGCACTTTCGAAGATGGCAGACCAATTCAGGGCATGGAAGAAAAAACTGAATACGTTTGTCAGAGAGAAAACGACTCCAGAATTCGTGGGCATATATGAGAAGATCAAAGATGACTGGCCCGCATTTGTGGCCCATAAGAAGTCGGAAAAGAGTCAGAAGATGTCGGAGACAAACCGGATAAATGCTGCAAAGAAGATGCACTAGTAGATAAAGGGGATTTAGCCCCGGTTCATTTGGCCTTTTAGCCCCGGTTCTGGAACCGGGGCAACAGGGTCGGTACTAATGCTCTGACCCTTTAGTCCCGGTTCAATCCAGAACCGGGGCAAAAGGGTGTCCACGTGGCCTGTGCACCGAGTCCAGGCAGGAGGGGCTTTAGTCCCGGTTGGTGGTACCAACCGGGACCAAAAGGCATGCACGTGTCAGCATTTCTGTAGCTGTGGTTTTTGTTTTTTTTTTGAAAGGGGAGGGGGGGTTTTAGGTTTTGGGGGTTAATTTAGGTGTTTGATATATTGTGTTAGCTAGCTAATTAATAGAGAGAAGTACTTCTCTCTTATGTCCGTGCTTTTGGTCGACGCTACATACTACACATACGTATATATATGGACTAGAGTCACGCTAGCTAGCTAGCTAGCTGCTAGCTATACTAAGCAAACGAAGGAACAGAAGATCTCGTATATATAATCAACATATATATATATGCATACAGAGAGAAGTAATAATATCGACCACCTCTCCTTCTCCGAGAGATTGGTCGAACAACAAGTTCTCGTATATCTATCGATCCGACACTACCGGGCACATATATACAATAATTATCTCTTACAAAAATAATCTCCTAACACATGGATGCAGGGTCCACATAGTATTCTCCGTCTTCAGCGATCACGTGTTCAAGGAAGAATGCCGTCAATTCCTCTTGAATTGCTCGCAGACGATCTGGTGTTAGGAGTTCATCCCGCATCCGAAACATCTAATTTGAAGTAGGGGGTCAATACATGAAATGATGCTATAAATTTGTGAATATTATTGATTGCTTACGCACTTTAAATTGTTCATCAGTGTAGCCCCGCTCACAGGTCGTGTGGCGGATGGACTCGCAAATGTAGTATCCACAATAATCATTCCCGGGTTCCTGCCACAACCACTTTACAAGAAATAGAGCTCAATCAAACTGATAAGCAAGAATGCCAAATTGGTATTGATGAAACTAGCTAGCGCTTGAATCAAGATATAGGAGATGTGCGCGCGGAACATGCTACTATATAGTACTTACTTTCGGGTATCTAAATTGTAGCTTCTTCGGCAGTCCCGGAGCTTTTTTGCTGAATGTTTTCCAAGCCCTGCCAGACAAAGGAAACAATTAGTTGATATCAGAAATGAAGTTGCTGATATATATGCATGGTGGATAATATTGATCGATCCCTCGACCTTCGGCCTCGGTCCCTCGACGACCCTCGACCCCGGCCCCCCCTAATGTCGAAGTTATCGGGGAGAGGGTGTATACATATCCGATAAAAAAAGAGGAAGAAGAAGAAAAAAAGAACCGCTAGAGGAGAAGATCGAAGAAAAAAAAAGAAAAAAAAAGGAGAAGAAGAAAGGAATAGAGGAGAAGAAGAGAAAATTCTCTTCTTCTCCTCTATTCCTTTCTTCTTCTCCTCTTTTTTTCTTTTTTTCTTCTTCTTATTTATTTCTCCTCTTTCTTCCTCTCCTTCTTCTTCTTTCTTTCCTCTTTCTTATTTTCTTCTTTCCTATCCTTCTTTTTCTTTTTTTTCTTCTTCTTATTTATTTCTCCTCTTCTTCCTCTCCTCTTCTTCTTTCTTTCCTCTTTCTTATTTTCTTCTTTCCTATCCTTCTTTTTCTAAATTTGTAACTTTTGCATATATATATAAAACTTTCTATATATGTTTAGCATATATAAACAAAAAACTATATAGCCACATACACATATATATACATCACATATACACACATCACATATATACAGCAACTTCCTAAGAAAAAATATATTTATATACACATAAATATATATTTAACATATATATTTAGCAAATTCCTAAGAAAAAAAAAGATATACACATACATATAAATACAGCAACTATATACAGCAACTATATATACTGCAATTTCCTAAGAAAATTCCTAAGAAAAAAAATATACACATATATACATATATATATACACAGTACTATATATATATATATATACAACAATATATATTAAACATATAAATAAAGGGAGCCGGCCCTCACATCGGCAGGGCTGGGCGGCGCGACGGCGGCGGGGCGGGGCGGCGCGACGGCGGCGGGGCGGCGCGGCGACGAGGCGGCGTCGGGGCGCGGCGGCGCGACGGCTGCGGGGCGGGGCGCGCGGCGGCGCGGGGCGACGGGCCGGCCGGGGGGCGCGGCGACGGCGCGGGGCGGGGCGACGGCGCGGGGCGCGGCGACGAGGCGGCGACGGGGCGACGGCGCGGGGCGACGGCGACGGCGACGGGGGCGGGGAAGGGGCAGAGGGAGGCGTCGGGGCGGGGAAGAGATGAAAACTGCCCAAATTTTCGCAAGTCCTTGTTATATAGGAGGGGCATTAGTCCCGGTTGGTGGCTGAAACCGGGACTAATGCCACCCTTTAGTCCCGGTTGCTGCCACCAACCGGGACTAAAGGTCCCTTTTCAGCAGCCCAAAGGGCGGGAAGGTGGGGCCTTTAGTCCCGGTTGGTCGCAGCAACCGGGACTAATGCAACCCTTTAGTCCCGGTTGGTGGCAGCAACCGGGACTAAAGGCCTTGCCGCGGTGCGGTGGGAAGTTTAGTCCCACCTCGCTAGTTGAGGGAGAGCAGCACCAGTTTATAAGCCCCGCTGCCTCTCTCCTCTCGAACTCCTCTAAACTGCAGGCCTAAGGGCCTAAACTGACACTGCTTTGCCTGTGGACTTGTTGGGCTTTCTACGGGCCTGAATCCTGGCCCATGGTTGGGTTTCTAGTCGTATTCAGGCCGTGTGGGCCCAGCAAGTGGCATATTTTTTATTTTTTTCTTTGTAGCTTTATTTTTTAGTTTTGTTTCTACTTTCAACAAAATACTTACTGTTGCTATTTTTATTTATTTGTTTTCTTTGTTTCTTTATTTATTTGATTTTGTTTCTACTTACAAAAATATATTTATTGTTGCTATTTTTTTTTCAAGTTTTTTTGTTTTGTTTTCTGCATTATTTATTTTCTTTTGTAAAACCAATTACGAACTTTCTGTTAGTGCAAGTAGTATTCAAATTTGAATAGTTTAAATTTGAAATTATTTGTTTTCTTTGTTGCTTTATTTATTATATTTTGTTTCTTTTCAGCAGGAAGGAGGGACCTTTAGTCCCGGTTGGTGGCAGCAACCGGGACTAAAGGGGGGCATTAGTCCCGGTTGGTGGCAGCAACCGGGACCAAAGGCCCTGAGCTGGCGCGGGTGCGGTGGGATGTTTAGTCCCACCTCGCTAGCTGAGGGAGCTCGAGAGTGGTTTATAAGGGCTGCTGCTCCCACCCTCTCGAGCTCCTCTCAAATGCAGGCTTCTGGGCCTAACTCTGCGTGCTGCCCTGTGAGCTTGTTGGGCCTTATATTACAGGTGGATCCTGTGCTATAGGCCTTGCAGGCTCACTGGGCAGCGCCCAAATTTTTTTTTCCTTTTTTGCTTTATTTATTTCTAAGTTGTTTTTTGCTGTATTTAGAGTTGCTTTATTTATTTTATTTTCTTTGTTTATTTCTAAGTTGTTTTTTGCTGTATTTAGAGTTGCTTTATTTATTTTACTTCTTTTATTTATTTTCTTTGTTGCTTTATTTATTTTATTTTGTTTATACTTAATTACAACAAAATACTTATTGTTGCTATTTATTTCTAAGTTGTTTTTTGCTGTATTTAGAGTTGCTTTATTTATTTTATTTTCTTTGTTTATTTCTAAGTTGTTTTTTGCTGTATTTAGAGTTGCTTTATTTATTTTACTTTCTTTATTCATTTTCTTTGTTGCTTTATTTATTTTATTTTGTTTATACTTAGAACAAAATACTTATTGTTGCTATTTATTTTTCATGTTTGTTTTGTTTTGTTTTGTTTTGTTAGTGCAAGTAGTATTGAAATTTGAATAGTACAAACGGACAATGGTATCATACCCGTTTGTTACAAAGTTGGCATGGTATCATCATAATAGTTGCGGAAATTACTCTTCACTTTTTCTTCGCTTGTGTCATTTGCTTATTGCGCCGTAACCATGGATAATCTTCATCGTTTATCAGGATGCTTGGGTCAGCCTTGACTTTGAAGGGAGGAATTTCATGAAACTTTTCATAATCTTCAGACATGTCTGTCTTGCCCTCCACTCCCAGGATGTCCCTTTTTCCTGAAAGAACTATGTGGCGCTTTGGCTCATCGTATGATGTATTCGCTTCCTTATCTTTTCTTTTTCTCGGTCTGGTAGACATGTCCTTCACATAGATAACCTGTGCCACATCATTGGCTAAGACGAACGGTTCGTCAGTGTATCCAAGATTTTTCAGATCCACTGTTGTCATTCCGTACTGTGGGTCTACCTGTACCCCGCCTCCTGACAGATTGACCCATTTACACTTAAACAAAGGGACCTTAAAATCATGTCCGTAGTCAAGTTCCCATATGTCCACTATGTAACCATAATATGTGTCCTTTCCCCTCTCGGTTGTTGCATCAAAGCGGACACCGCTGTTTTGGTTGGTGCTCTTTTGATCTTGGACAATCGTGTAAAATGTATTTCCATTTATCTCGTATCCTTTGTAAATCAATACAGTCGAAGATGGTCCCCTGGACAACAAGTACAACTCATCACAAATAGTGTTGTCACCTCTGAGACGTGTTTCCAACCAACTGCTGAAAGTCCTGATGTGTTCACGTGTAATCCAGTCGTCGCACTGCTCCGGGTGTTTGGAGCGCAGACTGTTCTTGTGTTAATCGACATACGGGGTCACCAATGTAGAGTTTTGTAGAACTGTGTAGTGTGCTTGAGACCAAGAATAACCGTCCCTGCATATTATTGAGTCCCTTCCAAGCGTGCCTTTTCCAGTCAGTCTCCCCTCGTACCGCGATTTAGGGAGACCTATCTTATTAAGGCCAGGAATGAAGTCAACACAAAACCCGATGACATCCTCTGTTTGATGGCCCATGGAGATGCTTCCTTCTGGTCTGGCGCGGTTACGGACATATTTCTTTAGGACTCCCATGAACCTCTCAAAGGGGAACATATTGTGTAGAAATACGGGCCCCAGAATGACAATCTCGTCGACTAGATGAACTAGGACGTGTGTAATGATATTGAAGAAGGATGGTGGGAACACAAGCTCGAAACTGACAAGACATTGCGCCACATCACTCCTTAGCCTTGGTACGATTTCTGGATCGATCACCTTCTGAGAGATTGCATTGAGGAATGCACATAGTTTCACAATGGCTAATCGGACGTTTTCCGGTAGAAGCCCCCTCAATGCAACCGGAAGCAGTTGCGTCATAATCACATGGCAGTCATGAGACTTTAGGTTCTGGAACTTTTTCTCTGTCATATTTATTATTCCCTTTATATTCGACGAGAAGCCAGTCGGGACCTTCATACTGAGCAGGCATTCAAAGAAGATTTCTTTCTCTTCTTTCGTAAGAGCATAGCTGGCAGGACCTTCATACTGCTTCAGAGGGATGCCGTCTTTTTCGTGCAAACGTTGCAGGTCCTCCCGTGCCTCAGCTGTATCTTTTGTCTTTCCATACACGCCCAAGAAGCCTAGCAGGTTCACGCAAAGGTTCTTCGTCACGTGCATCACGTCGATTGAAGAGCGGACCTCTAGGTCTTTCCAGTAGGGTAGGTCCCAAAATATAGATTTCTTCTTCCACATGGGTGCGTGTCCCTCATCGTCATTCGGAACAGCTAGTGCGCCGGGGCCCTTTCCGAAGATTACGTGTAAATCATTGACCATAGCAAGTACGTGATCACCGGTACGCATGGCGGGCTTCTTCCGGTGATCTGCCTCGCCTTTGAAATGCTTTCCTTTCTTTCGACATTGATGGTTGGTCGGAAGAAATCGACGATGGCCCAGGTACACATTCTTCCTGCACTTGTCCAGGTATATACTTTCAGTGTCATCTAAACAGTGCGTGCATGCGTGGTATCCTTTGTTTGTCTGTCCTGAAAGGTTACTGAGAGCGGGCCAATCGTTGATGGTCACGAACAGCAACGCCTTTAGGTCAAATTCCTCCTGTTTGTGCTCATCCCACGCACGTACACCGTTTCCATTCCACAGCTGTAAAAGTTCTTCAACTAATGGCCTTAGGTACACATCAATGTAGTTGCCGGGTTGCTTAGGGCCTTGGATGAGAACTGGCATCATAATGAACTTCCGCTTCATGCACATCCAAGGAGGAAGGTTATACATACATAGAGTCACGGGCCAGGTGCTGTGATTGCTGCTCTGCTCCCCGAAAGGATTAATGCCATCCGCGCTTAAAGCAAACCATACGTTCCTTGCGTCCTTTGCAAACTCCTCCCAGTACTTTCTCTCGATTTTTCTCCATTGCGACCCGTCAGCGGGTGCTCTCAACTTCCCGTCTTTCTTACGGTCCTCACTGTGCCATCGCATCAACTTGGCATGCTCTCTGTTTCTAAACAAACGTTTCAACCGTGGTATTATAGGAGCATACCACATCACCTTCGCAGGAACCCTCTTCCTGGCGGGCTCGCCATCAACATCACCAGGGTCATCTCGTCTGATCTTATACCGCAATGCACCGCATACCGGGCATGCGTTTAGATCGTTGTATGCACCGCGGTAGAGGATGCAGTCATTAGGGCATGCATGTATCTTCTGCACCTCCAATCCTAGAGGGCATACGACCTTCTTTGCTGCGTATGTACTGTCGGGCAATTCGTTATCCTTCGGAAGCTTCTTCTTCAATATTTTCAGTAGCTTCTCAAATCCTTTGTCAGCCACAGCATTCTCTGCCTTCCACTGCAGCAATTCCAGTACGGTACCGAGCTTTGTGTTGCCATCTTCGCAATTGGGGTACAACCCTTTTTTGTGATCCTCTAACATGCGATCTAACTTCAGCTTCTCCTTTTGACTTTCGCATTGTGTCCTTGCATCGACAATGACCCGGCGAAGATCATCATTTGGTTCCTCTTGATCTTCAGCAACTTCACCCGTTGCAGCATCATTGGGCACATCGTCTGGTTCCTCTTGATCTTCACCAGCTCCCCCCCCCATTGCAGCATCACCGTATTCAGGGGGCACATAGTTGTCATCGTACTCTTCTTCTTCGCCGTCTTCCATCATAACCCCTATTTCTCCGTGCCTCGTCCAAACATTATAGTGTGGCATGAAACCCTTGTAAAGCAGGTGGGAGTGAAGGATTTTCCGGTTAGAGTAAGACATCGTATTCACACATTTAGTGCATGGACAACACATAAAACCATTCTGCTTGTTTGCCTCAGCCGCATTTAGAAACTCACGCACGCCCTTAATGTACTCGGAGGTGTGTCTGTCACCGTACATCCATTGCCGGTTCATCTGCGTGCATTTATATATAATTAAGTGTGTCAAAAACCATTACAGAACATCATAAATAGATAATTAAGTGACCAAATGGATAAAAGTTCATCATCACATTAAAACCAAAGTACATACATATATAGTTCTCATCTAACAACATATAGCTCTCCATGCACATCGAAACTATGTAAAACATTTCAACGCGAAAACAAATGCTATCATAATCGCAACCAAGGTAACAATTGATCCAACGGCATAATGATACCAAGCCTCGGTATGAATGGCATATTTTCTAATCTTTTTAATCTTCAACCGCATTGCATCCATCTTGATCTTGTGATCATCGACGACATCCGCAACATGCAACTCCAATATCATCTTCTCGTCCACAATTTTTTTTTATTTTTTCCTTCAAGAATTTGTTTTCTTCTTCAACTAAATTTAACCTCTCGACAATAGGTTCCATCTTGATCTTGTGATCATCGATAACTTCCGCAACATGCAACTCCAATTCCATCTTCTCCTCCTCCATTTTTTCCAATTTTTTCTTTAACGAAATGTTTTCCTCTTCAACTAAATTTAACCTCTCCACAAGAGGGTCGGTTGGAATTTCCGGTTCAACTACCTCCTAGACATAATAAAACATCTATGCATGTCAGGTTGGTCAGCATAACTATCATAAGCACTAAAACAAATAGTTATAAATTAAAGATAATATACCACATCCGAATCGTAGACCGGACGAGGGCCCACGTGGGCGGATATCAAAACCATCGCACTATATAATAACAAGCAATAATAAACGTAAGAAATTTAGACAAATATCTATCTAAAGCAATAATAAAAGTAAGAAAAGCATGGACATAACAAGAGGCTCACCACGGTGGTGCCGGTGACGAGATCGGCGGGGGCGATCGACGGCGGCGAAGACGGGGACGGGACGTGACGGACCGCTAAACCTAGACAAATCTCGGAGAAAATAGAGCTTCGAGAGGAGAAAAGCTTAACTAGTGTGGCTCGGGCATTCCACCGAACATGTTGTGTGCATAGGAGGTGAGCTAGAGCACCACTAACCCCTCTCCCCCTCGGCCAGAAAAAAAACAGAGCAGTGAGCTCTGCTCTTGAGTGAGGGGGTTTATATAGGCAACTCACTGGTCCCGGTTAGTGCTACAAACCGGGGCTAAAGGTGTGCCTTTGGTCCCGGTTCATAAAACAAACCGGGACTAATAGTGGTGGGCCAGGAGCAAGAGCCATTGGTCCCGGTTTTTAGAGCCAACCGGGACCAATAGGTCCAGACGAACCGGGACCAATGGCCCACGTGGCCCGGCCGGCCCCCTGGGCTAACGAACCGGGTCCAGTACCCCCATTGGTCCCGGTTCTAGATTGAACCGGGGCTAATGGGCTGGACCAATGCCCTGTTTTCTACTAGTGTTTGGTAAGAATACCAATGGCTCTGCCATTGGATCTATTACAAGCGTGTACCGCGTGGGCTAATGCTCCAACAGATATTCCTTGGCTATTTCTAGATCTCGTCCCAAACGGTGGCTGGCTATTGGGGTCTTTCAAACCTGGCATGGCAAGGGCTTTTGCAGGTGTCGCTTTTCGTTACTATTGGTCCAGTGCAATTTTTATTC
The DNA here is from genome assembly GCA_902687465.1 of Secale cereale. NCBI lineage: Eukaryota > Viridiplantae > Streptophyta > Magnoliopsida > Poales > Poaceae > Secale > Secale cereale. Next base: position 866,575,734 of record LR738713.1, on the reverse strand, counting down.
TCTAGTGGGCCGCATACAATCCAAGGAAGAAGGCTAGTATGACTTTCAATGTAATTTTTTTATTGACCGTTCTACATCCTGTTGTCTTTCCGTTGTACGAGATATTGTTTTCCATGATTTTTATCAGATCTAACATGTCCCTTAGGTGTATTTTCTTAAATAAAACATGCAAATAGAAAGAAGAAATAAAAAAAGTGGTCTCTCCCTCTTCGAGTAAATCGCCAAAAACCAGTACAATTGTGGCCACATTTTTAAAACACCACCACCTTACACTTTTTTGTGAAAGACCGCCAACACTTAGTAATCTTTAGGCCAAAAACACTAATTGCTTAAATAAACACTAATTGATTCTGATGGGTGGGTTCCACCATAAGCGATGACATGGCAACTAGACCTCACACCGTTTGAATCAACCATTAGGCTTGCTTAGGGCAACTAGACCACACACATAGCATCTATATTCCCCTCCATCTTTCTCATGCATTTCATCGGACACCTTACGCACCCATGGTTGGTGTCGATGTCGCGGGAGACACACAGAGCGCATGTTGCGGTGTGACTCGGGACAAGATGGTGTGCACCATCGGCGATGAAGACAAGATTGTGGTGTGACGTTGAGGTGAGCGAGTAGGATTATGGGACCGACAAAACTATAAAGTTTCTCTTTTCTTCTTCATTGTAATTCCAAAATAGATGCATTTTTCGTCCTCTTACAAGAGCGCTTTGCTCCTTTCTCATTTACAACTTGGTATGGAATTGTTCTCAATTGTGTGAACACTCAAACTACTGGATAGGACATGCTTGTGGTTGAGCTATCAAGACATAAGAGCAGGTTATAAATTCACCATGAATTTGGGACTAGTGGAACCAAATGAAAATGCAGCGAGGGGATCTACACTTGACAAGGATTGGGGTAATTTGGTAACGGGAGAAGATCAACACGTGGTTTAGCTATGGAATTTCCTATTCTGCGTCAAATTGTCGTCGAATGCACACGACGATAACAATTTGGGTTAGCTAATTTAGCAGCCTACTGTACTTAAGAATTCACTGGTTGTTCCTGTTTAGGAACATTCACTAGTAGAATAAGGGCCATTTGTCCCGGTTCATAAGGGCCATTTGTCCCGGTTGGGGAACCGGGACTAAATGGTCGATACAAATGCCCTAGACCTTTAGTCTCATTTCTTATACCAACCGGGATAGATGGGCCTCCACGTGGCCACTGCGTCTTGCCCAGGCAGGGGGGCCTTTTGTCCCGGTTGCACTAGTAGAAAACAGGGCTTTGGTTCGGGCCTGGCAAGCCCATTAGTCCCGGTTCACTCACAAACTGGTACCCATGGGGGTATACGTCCCGGTTCGTGTGCCCAGGGGGCCGGCCGGGCCTCGTGGGGCATCTGCCCCGGTTGGACTGGACCCATTTGTCCCGGTTCCAGGCACGGACCGTGACCAATTGGCCTTGCTCCTGGCCCACATCCATTGGTCCCGATTCGTGACTGGAACCGGGACAGAAGGGGTGCCTTTAGACCCGGTTCGTCACACAAACTGGGACCAATGAGTTTCCTATACATATCCCATCGCCCACCACTCCACTCCACTAGCTCACCTCCTATGCACATGAGGTGTTCGATGAAATGCCTGAGCCACACTAGTTAAGCTTTTCTCCTCTCGAAGCACGAACTCCAAGCTCCATTTTCTCCGAGAGATTTGTCTAGGTTTAGCGGTCTGTCACGTCCCGTCCCAGTCTTCACCGCCGTCGATCGCCCCCGCCGATCTCATCACCGGCACCACAGTGGTGAGCCTCTTGTTCTGTCTATGCTTTTCTTACTTTTATTTTTGCTTGTTATTATTGCTTTAGATAGATATTTGTCTAATTTTCTTACTTTTATTATTGCTTGTTATTATATAGTGCGATGGTTTTGATATCCGCACACGTCGGCCCTCGTCGTGTCTATGATTCAGATGTGGTATATTATATTTAATTTATAACTATTTGTTTTAGTGTTTATGACAATTATGTCGACCAGCCTGACATAGATGTTTTTATATGTCTAGAAGGTAGTTGAACCAAAAATTCCAACCGACCCTCTTGTGGAGAGGTTAAATTTAGTTGAAAAGGAAAACATTTCCTTAAAGAAAAAATTGGAAAAACGGAGGAGGAGAAGATGGAATTGGAGTTGCATGTTGCGGAAGTCGTCGATGATCACAAGATCAACATGGACCCTATTGTAAAGAGGTTAAATTTAGTTGAAGAAGAAAACAATTACTTGAAGGAAAAACTAAAAAATTGAGGAGGAGAAGATGATATTAGAGTTGCATGTTGCGGATATCGTTGATGATCACAAGATCAAGATGGATGCCATGCGCTTGAAGATTAGAAAGAATAGAAAATATGCCATTCATACCGAGGCTTGGTATCATTATGCCGTTGGATCAATTGTTACCTTGGTTGCGATCATGATCGCATTTGTTGTTGCGTTGAAATGTTCTACATAGTTTCAATGTATGGTTTTGAATTTAATGTGATGATGAACTTATATTAATTTGATCACTTATCTATCCATGATGTCCTGTAATGGTTTTTGACACGCTTAATTATATATCGTGGGAGTGGACGGCAAGACAGACATTTCCGAAGATTATGAAAAGTTTCATGAAATCCCCCCCTTCAGAGTCAAGGCTGACCCAAGCACCCTGATAAACCATGATACCTTGAAAGAGATTGTCCGTTTTGTACACAAAGTGGATCCAGTTTTTGCCGTAACCCTCTCTACTTTTTTGCACATGCTATGTGGGAGAAATGATGATACCATGTCAACTTTCAACCTTTTCAGAGTTCATTTGAAATGCTTTTCAATTTCAGGGTCTTATAGCTCAAAAAATTTAGTAAATGCATGAAAAATAGCAAATGAATTCAGAAATGGTTGAAAATTGATGATGTGGCTTTGAATAGTGCATTTTGAACACAGAAAAAGTCTGTAGTTCAAATAAGTTGAACAAAATGAAATCCCTTTGTAACACACAAGTTTTCGTCTGAAACCCTGATACCTCGAAAGAGATTTTCCGTTTTGTACACGAAGTTCATACAGTTTTTGCCGTAACCCTCTCCACTTTTTTGCACATGCTATGTGGGTGAAATGATGATACCATGCCAACTTTCAGCCTTTTCGGAGTTAATTTGAAATGCTTTTCAATTCCAGGGTCTTATAGCTCAAAAAATTCAGTAAATGCATGAAAAATAGCAAATGAAGTCAGAAATGGTTGAAAATTGATGATGTGGGTTTGAATGGTGCATTTTGAACATAGAAAAAGTTTGTAGTTCAAATAAGTTCAAAAATGAATTCCCTTTCTAACAGACGAGTTTTCGTCTCACACCCTCATACCACGAAAGAGATTGTCTATTTTGTACCCGAAGTATATCCAGTTTTTACCGTAACCCTCTCTACCTTTTTGCACATGCTATGTGGGTGAAATGATGATACCATGCCAACTTTCAACCTTTTCAGAGTTCATTTGAAATGTTTTTCAATTTCAGGGTCTTATAGCTCAAAAAATTCAGTAAATGCATGAAAAATAGCAAATGAAGTCAGAAATGGTTGAAAATTGATGATGTGGCTTTGAATGGTGCATTTTGAACACAGAAAAAATCTGTAGTTCAAATAAGTTGAAAAAGATGAAATCCCTTTGTAACAGACGAGTTTTCGTCTCAAACCCTGATACTTCGAAAGAGATTGTCCGTTTTGTACACGAAGTGCATCCAGTTTTTGCTGTAACCCTGTCTACTTTTGTACACATTCTTTGTGGGTCAAATGATGATACCATGCCAACTTTCTACCTTTTCAGAGTTCATTTGAAATGCTTTTCAATTTCAGGGTCTTATAGCTCAAAAAATTCGTTAAATGCATGAAAAATAGCAAATGAAGTCAGAAATGGTTGAAAATTGATGATGTGGCTTTGAATGGTGCATTTTGAACAAAGAAAAAGTCTGTAGTTCAAATAAGTTCAAAAAAATGAAATCCCTTTGTAACAGACGAGTTTTCGTCTGAAACCCTAATACCTCGAAAGAGATTGTCCGTGCATTTTTCATGCATTTACTAAATTTTTTGAGCTATAAGACCCTGAAATTGAAAAGCATTTCAAATGAACTCTGAAAAGGTTGAAAGTTGGCATGGTATCATCATTTCTCCCACATAGCATGTGCAAAAAAGTAGAGAGGGTTACGGCAAAAACTGGATCCACTTTGTATACAAAACGGACAATCTCTTTCAAGGTATCATGGTTTATCAGGGTGCTTGGGTCAGCCTTGACTCTGAAGGGGGGGATTTCATGAAACTTTTCATAATCTTCGGAAATGTCTGTCTTGCCGTCCACTCCCACGATATATAATTAAGCGTGTCAAAAACCATTACAGGACATCATGGATAGATAAGTGATCAAATTAATATAAGTTCATCATCACATTAAATTCAAAACCATACATTGAAACTATGTAGAACATTTCAACGCAACAACAAATGCGATCATAATCGCAACCAAGATAACAATTGATCCAACGGCATAATGATACCAAGCCTCGGTATGAATGGCATATTTTCTAATCTTTCTAATCTTCAAGCGCATGGCATCCATCTTGATCTTGTGATCATCGACGACATCTGCAACATGCAATTCCAATATCATCTTCTCCTCCTCAATTTTTTTTGTTTTTCCTTCAAGTAATTGTTTTCTTCTTCAACTAAATTTAACCTCTTGACAATAGGGTCCATCTTGATCTTGTGATCATCGACGACTTCCGCAACATGCAACTCCAATTCCATCTTCTCCTCCTCCGTTTTTCCAATTTTTTCTTCTAGTAAATATTTTCCTTTTCAACTAAATTTAACCTCTCCACAAGAGGGTCGGTTGGAATTTCCGGTTCAACTACCTCCTAGATAAAAACATGTATGTCACGTTGGTCGACATAATTGTCATAAACACTAAAACAAATAGTTATAAATTAAAGATAATATACCACATCCGAATTATAGATAGGACGAGGGCCGATGTGGACGGATATCAAAACCATCGCACTATATAATAACAAGCAATAATAAAAGTAAGAAAATTAGACAAATATCTATCTAAAGCAATAATAACATAATAAAATTAAGAAAATCATAGACAGAACAAGAGGCTCACCATGATGGTGTCGGCGACGAGATCGGCGCGAGCGATCGACGGCGGTGAAGACAGGAACGGGACGTGACGACGGACCGCTAAACCTAGACAAATCTCGGAGAAAATGGAGCTTGGAGGTTGAGCTTCGAGAGGAGAAAGCTAACTAGTGTGGCTCGGGCATTTCATCGAACACCTCATGTGCATAGCAGGTGAGCTGGAGCACCACAAAGCTCTCCCCTCACCGGCCAGAAAAAACAGAGCAGTGTGGAGTGCTCTGCTCGCTAGCGATGGGGTATATATAGGCAATTCATTGGTCCCAGTTCGTGGCAGGAACCGGGACTAAAGGCCCCCCTTCTGTCCCGGTTCCAGCCACAAACCGGGAGCAATGGGTGTGGGCCAGGAGCGAGGCCCATTTGTCCCGATTTGTGTCTGGAACCGGGACCAAAGGGGCCAGACCAACCGGGACCAATGGCCACCGAGGCCCGGCCGGCCCCCTGGCCTCACGAACCGGGACAAATGCCCCCATGGGTCCCGGTTCGTGAGTGAACCGGGACTAATGGCCCTCCCCGGCCAGAACCAAATCCCTGTTTTCTACTAGTGATTCTAGAACTTTCATGTTAATATTTTTTTTCTCATTTATCTATGGATTTTCTCTTCAGGATTCCCTTTTTTACTTTATTTTTAAATTTTAAAAAAATTTCAAAATTCTAAAACTATTTGCTTTTTTCAGCAATTTTTTTTACAAATTTCCAACATTATAAAGAATTTCAGAAACTGTTTATGTTTGAAAAAATGTTTGAAATTAAAAAAATGTGTTTTTCAATAATAAAAACATAGAAAATGTTAATAATTTCAAAGAAAGTTTGGAGTTAAAAAAGTGTTTGTATTTGTAAAATTGTTCATGGTTTCAAAACATATGTGTTTTGAAAAAACTTCTTTTAGAGAAACTTGTTTTTTTTTTAGAAAAATGTTTGGAATTTCAAAAAATACTTGAGTTTTTTAGAGACATCTACTCAGTATTTAGAAATTCTTCACAATTTGGAATGAATAATTTTTTTTAAATGAAATTGGAAAGATAATGTAAAAATAACTTTAAACAGTACAACAGAAAAATCTACAGCCTGCTGCTCGCTAGAACCCCAAGCACTCGCAGAAGAACGCGACATAGCGTGTAGGCCCATTAGTGTTTACGAGCTATTTGACGCATAACGCATGAAATAGGTACTCCGCTAGAGGAGCGGGTTTGTACGAGAAAGAAGCTCGGGTTGTACAAAAAAGAAGCTCGTCTTGCTTCAGCGTCACTACTAGTTGGCCAGCCAAAGTAGCGTTATGCTGGTTAGTTAATTGTTTTTTTTTTCATTAGCCCTTTCTTATTTATTCATGAATTTGAAACTATTTTTAAAAAATTACTTAAAAAAAACAAAAACCATAATGCAGTGTGAAAATATTTTAGTATAATTTCAAAAATCTTGATTGCATCCAGAAAATGTTTATGACATATAAAAAAATTCATGTGTTTCAAAAAAGTGTAGGTGAAATTTGCCAAACAGTGTGGATAATATACATTGTAAGAAATTTAGAAAAAATATTCACGTGTTTCAAAACTATATTCTTCGCCTTTTAGATAAAAATAACAAAATACTAGTATGTTCGTGTAGTTTAAAATAGTTTGATATCATTAAAAAATGTGCAGCTAAAATTGAAATATATTTAGCACATATCCAAAAAAATGTTCAAAAATATGTATTTGTAAAAAAGTTCAAATACATATATTATAAAAAACTTAGTCATGTATTTGAACAATATAAAACATGTATGTAATAATGTTTTAGAAATTTACCAAAACTGTACTATGCGTATGAAAAAATTCATACATCAAAACTTATATTTGAAAAAAAAAATATTACTCCCTTTGATCCATATTGATTTTTGCAACTCTGCTAGATACAACTTCATACCAAGGTTGTACCATTTTGGGGGGAAACAAATGTTACTCCCGCTGAACCATATTAATATAGATCGGAGTACCATTTTTGAAAAATGTTAAACATGAATGATAAAAATGTTTCTGTTGTTTACCAAAAGTATACATTGTGTCTGAACAAAATAGACATGTTTTGAAGAAAATAAAAAATAAAATGGAAATTTAAAAAAAGGTAAAGAAGAACAGAAAACCAAAAAAGAAAAGAGAACAGTTGAAAACCGTTGCAAAAACCATTGAAAGCCGGCAGGAACAAAGCGGAAAAAAAGGAAACAAAGGAAAATTAGGAATTAAAACCAAGAATATGGAAGAAAATCAGTAAAGGAAACTGGAAAACAAAAATGAACATAAAAAATGCTTAGAATTAGGTGGGAAATAGCACCTAAAACCCGCTCCCGTAGGAACCAGAATTAGCCTGGTCCAGAGGCGAGAAATAGCTCCCGTGCTCCATTAGTTCCACTAGGGATTGGATCCATGGAACTAAACAAGGCCCCAAAGTAACTCGGACATGGATCACCATATTACCCCTAGATGTCTGGACCATATGATCCAGACATTATTTTTGCCATCCAACAAGAGGCACCAAATAACTGTGCGCCATGGATCAGCCAGTGCGAATATCCAAAATCCTACAAATCAAAACTAAGCACAAGCGAGGTTTAGGAGCGCCCGAACAAGCTATCGACATGTCAAATCAATCTTGGACCCCCACCATAAACCCACCATTTTCCTCTTCCTTCCTTCTTTCTCCTCTCTAAATTGAACAAAGGGCGGACATTTGATGCTTCCATTCTGGTGAACCACCTTGCCTTCTTCCATATATTTCCAACCGAATAGCCCGGCCAGGAGATAGATAGATACCTAGATACGTGTATAGATAGATAGATAGATACGTGTGTAGATAGATAGACCCACCATTAAGAGTCTTCGGCCCTGTTTGTTTCAGATTTAGAAGGCAGATTCTGATAGGATTAATCTGAAGCTGAAAGAAACAGCTAAATTAGAGCAGCTGTGGAATCGAAGCCCAGAGCCGATTCGGATTGTCCGCACGGTGTACTTCACCAGCGAAGCTGGTTCCCACACCCACCCTACACCTGACACTTCAATATGAACGAAACGCGTGATAGGATTGCGACCTCTTTGTGGACTGCACGACAAGCTAGATAGTTTACTTTCTGTACAAATATCTAATCTACCATTCTTAAGAAGTTGCTCCCCACTATTACCTATTCTCTCACCATGCACACTGTCCACATTAGCGATGTACCATGTCATTGCAAGTTGTCCACATCATCAAATAGATCGCACATATAAAAAAGATTTCTCCCTATCTCTCGGCCAAGCACGGGCCACATAGCCACGATGTGCGCGTGAAACTTGTAGATAACCGACAGTTAATAGCCCGATCGCACCACTCATTGGCATTTATTTACCCATCCGCTGGTACGTACCCAAGTTAACAACGATCGCTTTCTCTTCGTCTTCACTAACCGACAGTAATTCGAAGCGATCTGCTCTTCCACTCCGATCCCAAATCACAACAATCCACCGGCGCTTCTTTATCCCGTCGATGGTGCAACTCCAAGGATCCCTGCGTCTTGATCTGATTCTCATGTGTCTTCTCCGCTAGCATCGCCGGCTGCCTCGGCTCACATCGCCTCTGCCCTTTCTTGCTCCTATAGCTCGTATGAACACGTCCCTAGCGTCGTAACCTCAAATCTGGCGTTTATAGTTCGCCTCTCGCTGGGATGGGATCAAGACGGAGGGATCTTTGGAGACGCTAGGGCTGCATCTTGCAGTCCGACTGCAAGCACTACTAGCCCTATATATCTGATTCCACTGCCGATTGCCAAGGTACTCATCATTGGATTCCAGCGTTGGTCTCCTGGGCTCTCCTCCACGCGAGGGAATCAGATTCAGATAGAACGGAACCAGTTTTATTTTGTATTTTTGTGTGTGGGTTTTGCAACACAGGACGCTGCTAATGACAAGCCGATGAGAGGTTGTAGGTGAAACACCTAGATACGAGGAGTGGATAGGTAATTATCTTGAACGATTTTATTATCCAGACAGATGGGCAATGCTTGGTTTTGTTGCACGGTAAGTACCTTTTTTGTCTCTGGTTATTTACAATCTATCCCAGTATTAACATATACCTTTTCTAGATTCTATTGTTCTAATCTGTTGTCACCTATATCTGCCATCCGGATAACACTTCATATTGCAGTCCAGTGGATGTAAACGATGATATATCTATTCAAGGATTAAAGAGGTAAATATGTCTACCTACTATTGATCATTTCTGTATTTTTTTTTGCTGGGTTCATTTATGTTTTTCCATGTTTGTAGAATTAGGAACAGTTTCATAAAAAAAATCAAGACTCAGTTTGCAGAAAATTACGCAAAGAAAGGGACCGTTCAGCTTGAAGAAATATTTACACCTCGAACTTCTTTATGGTTCGAGTTAAATACTATGTTGAAGTCGAACTCTGATACAACTATTTCTGAACGCAAGCGCTAGAAAATGTGAGCAGCAGAAGTTAAAGAGAGATACTGAGTATCTTACTTTGTTTAGTCAGGCGGGATTTGTTTCTAACCATTCGAGATCAATGCTTCCATGATCGCTAACCAAGCGATTCAGGAAACTTTAAAAACAGTAATTAGTGTGAGCATAATTAAGTAGGGGCGTAGGGCCATTAAATATCTCAGTGCTACAGAAGAATTTAATCCTGCGCCTGCCATTAGATATCTTCTTCTGTTAGCAGGGAGTAGAATCTACAACGACACATATTTGGCTTATCCACCATAACTTGATCTGGGAATTGATAAATAAAGTCATAAACCAATGTCTTCCCTGTAGCTTCCACCCTCTAGAGGCCTAGAAATATACAGTGCACATGGATGTTTGCTAGCTGATGATTCCATAGTGATTATATTGTAGTGTTGGCCATTGTTATCTCATGAGTATGACAAATCGCAGTGGAAAATACCGTGGGGTGAGCTATTTAAGCACGAATTACTTTAGAACATTCGCCATTGTGTCATTTACTTAATATCTTCTGGTGATACACTTGGACTTTCATCCAAAAATCTATCTGTTTAACATCATTAAGCTTATTTACAAGTGTTACTATATGGACATATGCTTTTGTAGAAAAGCTCACAAGGCATAATTTGTTTTGTATGATTGTATAGGTTAGTAATTTGTCAAACCATTTCACTTGCGGCATGTGAAATCCTTCACTCCCACAACCATGCCATGTTTGAATTTCCTTTTTCCAGTATTGCGACATAGTCAATTTGTTTGTTTTCATTCGCTTCTCCTTAACTGTCATTCTACTAGAAAAATTGAAATGTTACTACTATTCTATGTTTCACTTCATAGATTTATTTATCAAGTTGACTTCAACATTTTTGTGCTAATTTTTTTCCGCAGCAACGCGCGGGGTATCATCTAGTTAGTTAAATTAACCATTCCATCCAATGCAGCATCGTTTGTCTGCTACTCACGACGGCATGCCGCCGCAAAATCTGAATGCAGTGCCGCAAAATCCTTTTCCTTGACATTATCTGTTTGGAAGTTGCTTATCACATACACCATGCGGCATGTGATCCAATTCTCCATATACTTCGTGTTCGTTGCTCACCTTGAGAATCGGAGTTGCCTGGTTTTTGGAGTATGTGGCCGGTTATTTCGAGAAGGCCGGAGTCAACTTCGGGCATTGCTGCAGAAAGGGTAGCAATGATGGCCAACTGCGATGAAGTCGGAGCCACTGACTCTAGAAAATGGTGATGATTATGACACTACCTGTAGACTAGATTGAGTGACAGGGGAATTTAACCAAGCCACGTGTATCACGCGTTATGCATTAAATTCGGCGGTGAAGAGCTAGCGGAGATACTAACCCGGTTGACCGCATTAGGCTGGCCATTGTGGGAGTAACATACTAAGTAGTATCATGCACTTGGGACTCCCAAACATGCTTCAATTACTAGCAGATACTGAAACATAGGTAGATACCGTAATATAATTAATGTGGCAGGCAATTAAAGAAGAGAGAGATGGTTATAGTAACATAGGTAGATACGTAACATAATTAATGTTATGCCACTATGTGTCATGCATGCCAATAAATAAGACCACGTATGATAATAATCTATGATACTATGCATTATGAATATAGTATTATACACTAGTATCATATGCATAATATTAGTATATGATATTTCCCACTATGACCAGCCTTATCATCGCTAGATCACTAGAGAGAAGTACTGATTGGCGAGGCGTGGTGGTGGCCGGGGAAGGGGAAGTGGTGGTTTGGCAATGGTGTCGAGCAGTGCTTGGGTCGCTCAAGGTTTTGACCGTGGTTCATGTCCGTTCGGTCTTGAAGTTTCGTATTTCACACAAACTTTGCATTCTTTTTCTATCTCTTGCTCGCCTTCATAATTGGAGTTGTCCGGTCTTTGGTGTATCTACAGAGAAAAACACTGGTTAAAAGCATTAATTGGTGGCCAAAATAAAATTTGTTAGCTCTCTGCTTCCTCCTCTTTCAAAGAAGAAAATAAGTGTGCAGTTAGGTCTCAGTCGACGCTAAGTCTCTGTTAAGTTACATAACACATAAAAAAGACAAGAAAAAATTATAAAGAAAATTTTACACAAATCTTTATGTAAAATCTCTGTCGGTGTACTAAAGTAGGGGTATCTTAGTATCCCGACTTGTGCACAGGCAGTAGCAGCGTCCCGTGGTAGGGCTTGCCAGGCGCTCGCCGAGGCCCACCCTAGTTCCTTTTGAGCCATTCAAGAACAAAGTATTCAAGTTAAGAAACAAGACCTCGGCGAGAGGAGCTTGCCGGGAAGGCCGCTCCAGGCTCAAGACCACCCCTCTAGCTCAAGACCCTGTCAAGAGGAGCTTGCCAGGAAGACCGAAGAACAGCATTTCAGAAGACTTGCCGTGGCGCATCGCGCGCCCCGGCAAGGTCCGGGGAGCGACAAGCTTCCGGGCCCGGCAAGGTAGCAACCGCGGCAAGACGCTTGCCGCGGCAAGCTTCCACTGTGTGCCCGCGCTCCGGCTCATCCGCCCACGCGTCGCCCTGGGGCCCTTCCAGGGGCACGTGGCGGAAGGCTGTGCAGCCTGGGGGACACGGTGGCGGGCAACGATGACGAGACCTCCGTCGTGGCGAACGGAGACGCTCGGACGGGTGCTTTTTACACTATTTGGGGCGACGGCAACGGGCATTCAATGCCTTTGTCCCCCACCGTCAGGGTTAGGTACAAAATACTGTGCATACACTTTTTCAACTACCACCACTTTTACGCTTTTACCCTCATCTACGTTGTCACCTGTCGGTGACCCCTTTGACCTATAAAAGGAGACCCATGCACAACGTAGAGGGGGTTCCGAAGTTTTATCACTCCCACGCTCGGTGCAGCAGGTACTGTAGATCTTCTTGCTCCCGAGCCAAGAACTCAATAACAAAACCAAGGCAGGAGTAGGGTTTTACGTATCCGTGCGGCCCGAACCTGGGTAAACTGCTCGCGTGCGTGCCTCGATCCGCTCTTTGTGCTCCCTCCGCTCCCTTGCCGTACCGAAAAGGGGCTCCGGTCCCATAGATGTTCGTGGGCGATCAGTTTCCCCGACAATCTCACCAATAAAAACATCGGTCGAGACTAGTTTAAGCCTCAGTTGACTGAGATTTAGCAATCTCAAAAAAAAAAATTTGTAGGTGCCTCGCCTCCGCAAACAAATTGCACCCAGACACAAATAGCGCAAAGAGAACTATACCTGAGTATATTAGCATCACGCTTGCTCTGCGACGTACCGTACACGCACGCAGCTCCTCGCGGCCTCCCGTAGGGACGGCGACTGCATGAGCATCGACGACGTGCTGACGCGCTGTCACGGCATGCAGGGGAGTTCGGTCGGTGGCAGCTACGGCACTTTGTGCTGGTGACGGCGGCGTGGACGCTGGAGGCAATGCACATCATGGTCATGATCTTCGCGGACCGCGAGCCGGCCATGTCGTGCCCCACGGGGGACGGCCGGTGCGGCGACCGCTGCGACGGTGCTGCGGCAGGGTGGGAATGGGACCAGGGGAGCTGTTCCTCGACCGTGGCCGAGTGGGGCCTCGTCTGCGGCGAGCGGTACAAGGTCGGCCTCGTCCATGCAGTCTTCTTCGCCGGCAGCATGATCGGTACGTACGGCCTCTTGTGCATGTGGTCTTCGGCAACATGGCCGTGAACTAATCGTAACTTGATCGGACTCTCACACAACCTGAAACACAGCCAATTCCCCGCATAAAAAGAAGAAAACACACCAATTAATGAAACTCAACTGAGCTCGTGTAGCACCAACACCAGGTAATAAACTCAAGATTATTACTCGAAGCAATTTCCCTCTAAACTTGAGTTCTCATCTATTTTGCTCCTTGTGATCTTGACTCGTTGAAGAGTCACGGTTTGATGAGTAGCCAGCTCGATTGATAATATCAGACCAGATTATGCCCCTTCAATTTCAACCTGGTGAATTCACATACCAACTCAAGTATGTTATGGACTACTTAGTCCTGCGAAGAACCTTGGAGAAAACACCATCTTGTGAGTTAGGGCATCTCCAGCCGTTGGCCCCCCAGGAGGGGCAAAAAATCGCCCCTGGGGGCGCACCGGCGCTAAACCGCGCACTGGGGCGTGATGCCCCCAGTCGCGGCCCCCCACGGGTTTTTAAAATGTTCAAACTCGGCGCAAACACAACGCAAACACGGGCGAGTTCGTTCAAATTTAAACATATTTTACAAAAAAAAAAACTACCGCGGGCTACCGCGCAGTCTCCCTCGCCGCCCGCCCATGCGGTTCTACATGCCGAGGAGGCTGTAGAACCGCGTGTAGTCACCGCCGTCGTCGTCGTCCCCGCCTACGCCTCCACCGTCCCTGTTGCATCCCTTCCCCGGTTGGCGCGGCGGGTTGGACGGTCCGGGGGCGTCGTCGTCGTCGCTATCGAGGACGACGACACCGACCTCGTCCTCGCGCCCACGTTTGCAGGTGGCGATCTCCTCCAGGGCCCGGCACTGCCGGACCATCTCCTCGCGCGCCCACCGCATGGCGTCCTCGTCGGAGAAGCCGCGCCGGGCTATCTCCTCGTACTCCGGGGGGAGGTTGGACTCCACCTTGGGCTCGACGAGGGCGTCGGAGCTGTGGGTACGCACGCTGACAGGCGTGTCCTGGGGCTCCGGCTTGACGGGGCGGAGGTGGAGGCAGGGAGAGCCGCCGGACGAGGAGGAGGACCCCCGGTCTCCATGCGCCTCGGCGTCCAGGAGCTTCCCCGACGGCGTGAGAAGGACGGGGGAGCGGGGTACTCGAGGCGCGGCGTGTTGCCACCCTCGATGTACTCGAGGACGGACTCCAACATGCGCCCAGGCACGCCCCACCATCGACGCCGGCCGTCGGCGTTGAACCTGCCGGAGGGCACGACGCCGTTGGTGGCCCCGAGCTGCTCGTCGTGCCGGCGGCGGAAGTACGGCTCCTAGATTGGGCTGTCGGGGACGTACCGGGGCCCCTCCCTCGCCGCACGCGGCAGGGACGAGCAGATGCGTGCGATCTCCGCACGCCGCGCTGCGCCGGTGGGTACCGGGGGCATCGGCACGCCGCCGGCGCTGATCCTCCACGCCCCGGGCACCCGCATGTCCGGTGGGACTGGGTACTCGGCCTCGAAGAGGAGGCGAGCCTCGTCCTCGTGCAGATGACGGCGCCCGAATCCGTTCGCCGCCGCGCCGTCGCCTGGGAAACGCTCGGCCATGCTTTCTCAACTGGTGACGGCGAGAGGAGGAAAGGGGGGAGAAATGAGCGCGTCGTCGGTGGATGATCGGGGTGAGTCTCTCCGGCGCGCTTGCAGTCGGCTTTTATAGACGGAGACGCCGCGTGGTAGGCTTGGCCGGCGCGTTACGCGTGGCGTGATTGCGTGGCGGCCGAGGGACGCGTCGCCCAGCCTTCACTACGCCGCCCGTGAGGCATCAATGGAGGCTGACCGGCGCGGCAGCGCGCGGCAGCTTTGGCATTGATTCACCGCGGGAAACGAGGCGATGATGACGACGAAGGGGCGAGAAGAGAGTAGAGTCGCTGACGCGGCGGGCCCGCGGCACTTCGCGCCAAAAACGATTCGCCCGGTGCCCCCGAGCGACCCCAGCGCGCCGGGTTCGGGTTGGGTCCGCCGGCGCCAATTTCGGCCCGAGCCGGCGAAAACTGGGCTCTTGGGGGTGCGACTGGGCCAATTTTTTTACGCCGGCGGACGAAGAACCTCCTGGGGGCCTTCTTGGGGGCGCGGCTGGATATGGTCTTACACCATCCAGCTCCTAGCACAATATACACGCCTACTACATTAAGGAATACACCATCCAATCCAACATCATGTAGGGACATGATCACATGGCCTCATTTGAAGAGACACGGCTTCGCTGATTTATCGCCACACATATTTGAACTTGATCCTTTCATGTTGATTCGCAGACAGCCAAGACACACTTCAAATGCAACGGGTCCTCACAAAGAGGAGCACTTGGACACAATGAAGTCCGATAGCAAGTGCTCTTGCATTCCTGACGGACGATCAATAACTATATATTGGTTTTCCCGACTAACAGATCATCAGAAGCTGTCTCAACTAATAGTCTGTCGGGGCTAGTGAGTTTTTTCAACAGAAGGCGGTATCGAATCCAATGTTATTTTTTAGCGAGACACGACACTGACTAGACATGCTAACATCCTTGCACTTGAATCCTTTATTTATTGGGCAGCACTACGCGTCGGTCGGCAAATAAAGAGAAAAGATCCGCTACCTTGCTGATCATTGGATAGACACGCTAATTGCCGTCCAAGGAACAACTTACATAGCCTCCCTTTGCAACACGAGTGTTGTTGCGGTATTTTCTGCAACAGATGTCATGTTGCAAAAAAAAATCTGTAACATAAGTTTGTTGCAGAATTCTTCTTACGAGGCTGAAATATGGCCCTTCTGCAACAAGAGCATTGTTGCAATTACAACAGGCTATTTGTTGCAAAAGTAAAACATCTCACCTAGCCCTCGGAGAGGGAGATTAGGGCGAGGAGGCCAGCTGGTGGGAAGGACCTCTATTAGGTCACGACGGGGCTGACCCACCATCAAGCTAAGTCTAGGTATGTCCCTAGTATCCATGGTGTGAGCTGTCCCGAGGAGATGCAAACCGGTGCTTCTTGGATCCCCTTGTTGTTGCTAAGTGTGGCAGAGCTCGCGTGGTGCTGCAGAGGATAGTGGCTAGTGTGACAAGGCCAGCACCGGCAACCGCATGCGGTCGCGTGGTGCTATGGATGCAGAGCTTGGCGTTAGGCGGAAATGCAGGTGAGGGGAGAAAGGTAGGAGACAACACTAGAGAGGGTAATATTTTAGCTGAGTGGCTCTCGAGCGGTGCATGATCCCCAACAAGACGCATGTGCCCCATGACATGTTGGACGGTCCCCACCAGGACGTGTTGGGGTCATTTCTTTGGAACTTGGTCTATGTTGTGATGTGTTTGCTCACCATTAGATCATATCATATCCAACGATAGGAGAAATGGTCGATGCGAGAGCGTGATTCGCCAGGTGAAAGCTTGCGTTTCCCTTATTTATCTATCTCCGCCGAATAAGATCTTGACGGCATTTTTCTGGCAACGCACGGCAGTAATGGGTGTTCTGTCATCTATTGGTGTTGGTTTTACTTAAATTAGCAAGTTTGTGTTTATGTTACACAATTAGCCACTCATTATCTCCTCAGTACATCATACTATGCACAAGGTTATTAGGGGGTAGATGGAAAGATCAGAGGATGACAGTGTTCAATGTATGCTTCTAAAAAACAAGTGATAATATCTACATCGCTTCCTCTACACGGATCCCAGTATTAATTCACTAGGATTAACCTAATTAGGCAATGGTTGGGGTAAATTAGATCACAACCCACACCTGGTTGAGTCTAACAGTTATTTATTTATTTTCTTATTATTGTTTCATGAACTGATTACACTATGGCTCGGTGTAGGTGCCGGTGTCTTTGTACACCTGTCAAACTCTTTTCTCGTTCGGAAGGGATCCCTCCAGGTGGTGTGTTTCCTAATGCCGTTTTTGGCCTCCTCACAGCTCTTTCCCCCAACTATTGGGTTTATGCATCCTTCAGCCTTTTCACCGGATTTAGCGCCGGAAGTGTTTGCAAATGCTCTTTCGTCCTTGCCACGGAGCCCATCGGGTCCTCCTACCGTGGTGCTGCGGGCATGTCCACTTGCTACTTCTTCTCCGGCGGCATTGCGGCCCTGTCTGGCATCGCCTCGCTATACCAGTCCTCTTGGCGCATCCAGGGGCGGAGCCAGGATTTGGGTATAGGGGGGGCCACAACAACTTGAAATTTTTTTGTCTAGGGCAACAAAAAAAAAGTGTGCGCAACTTGAACATTGATACAATTGTATTGGTTTAAATTTGGCCCGACAATTTTAAATACAATGAAAAAAAATTGAATTTCTCAAATCATAACTTAGTTGATGGGTAATTAACTTTTAGTGGAGATTATCATGCAATTCTGAAGCAGTCATCTCCCGTTGGACTGGATTGATACCTTGCACATTAGATTATTAATATGTAGAGCAACTGAAACAACATGCTTAAAAATCGAATTAATCCTTAAGATGTTGTTGGCGGCGTTGTTCTATTCATAACCGTTTGCAGATTACACGGTTAAAGAAATTAAGAATCAATAGCATAGTAGATCACACGGTCAATATAATTAAAAATTGGATGTGCCATTTCGCTCTATATAAGATGAGGTTTGAGAGACTAATAGACAATACTCACACTAGTGTAAACCTTGACTAGTTGGCTTGACCATCGGAGAATTGGAGTGTAGTTCCGAACGCGGAGCCGGTGTCGCCTAGTTTAATCGGACTGAATCTAATCAGGAGTAGTGAGGCAAGAAGCAGCGGCGGCGGCCGGCAGCCTCAGATAATCATGCCGGGGACTAACCTATTCTTTTAAATGTCATGGCCTTGTGGGCTAGTAGCTAGTAGTCATGGCCTCAAAAGGGAATTGAATTGAAGGAGGCCATTAGTGGGCTTTTCTATGGCCTTTATTTCTCCAGAATTTTACTCTGGGCCTGGGTCAGGGGGGGCCGAGTACGTATAGCGATCCAATTTTGTTGCTAATTACTCCTCGCTTCTAATAAAATTGTCGAGCGTTAGGGGGGGCCAGGCCCCTCCTCGCCCCCCCTTGGCTCCGCCACTGGGCGCATCCTCTATGTTGTCACCTCACTTCCTTTTGCTGCCTTTATGCTCGTTGTCCTTCCATTCATCTCCAAGTCCCCGCGCTGGTACCTTACCCGCCGGTGCACCGATGACGCAATTCGTGTCCTGCGAGACATTGCGTCCACTAACCGTAGAAGCTTCCCAGACAACTTCACGTTAAAGCTCGACTATGAGGACGATATTAATAAGAAGGTTGAGCAGTCATCATCATCGATCCTGGATGTGTTACAACCACGTACGACTCGTGTTCGGCTTGTGCTCTCGGTGATGATCAGCTTCCTTTGCTCAGTGGTGTACTACGGACTAAGCCTCAATGTGGTCAACATAAAAATCAACATGTACCTTGGTGTCGTTACTAATTCTCTCGCTGAGATGCCCGCGTACCTAGTCACTACCATGCTCCTCCCGCACTTCGGAAGGAAGTCGCTAGGCATTGGCACAATGCTTCTCAGCGGCGTCTTTTGCACAATTGCCAGCCTCATTGCCGATGTCAGTTCCATGAGTTAATCAAAACCTTTCTTATTTCATATGTGTGGCATGATGATTTATGGAGACTTTCTATATATAATTGCAATTTCATGTCACTCTAGGGTGGTCATGATGGCATGTGGAGTGGTGGGGATCTTTGGGATGTCAGGGACATACAACCTGTTGCTAGTATACACCTCTGAGTAGTTCCCTACAGTGGTGCGGACCGTAGCCATGGGATGCACATCACAAGCATCGCAAATGGGTGCCATACTAGCACCCATGGTGGTCTGGTTCGGGGAACGGGTGCTGTTTGCAGTGTTTGGCATGTTTGGCATCATCGGTGGGCTATTGATGTTAAGCCATTGTATGGCACCATGTTTGGGCTGGAGAAAGGGGAGGAAGCGTCTAGGAGTGAAGAGGAAGTGTCAAATGAAATCTCTGAATTTTGATCAGTTTCGTAAGAATCGTTGGATCAGAAGATGTTACCTATGGAGACATGTTGCACGCAAGAGAGAAGCACACTGATTTCTCGTTTGTATTTTTATTGTTTCACTATGATAAATCTAAGAAAATAACATAAAATTTGTCATGTGCCCATAGATAAAAAAAATTCACTTAGAATTGCATGTATATGCATTGTTTGTACTTTTTTTATTTCTTTAAATATCATGATAGAGATCTCTATGAGTTGTGTTTTTAATGCATAACTGTCTATTTTATGTATATGTAAGTAGACAGATAATTACAAATATAGTAAATTGCATTCTAGGGTATACAAAATATCTATGGTGGTCACAACACATGGACTTCATCTATGGTTGTGCTCTCCGAATACCAGGTCTTGGATTCCGGGGTGAAAACCTAGGTTCAGCCTTTGCAGGTTATACGTGGCAGTGGCGGTTTTGCTCCCTTGTTAAAGGCACTGTCTGGAGCTTAGTCGGTCCTTCTCTTGTGGGTGAAAAATTCATGATCTAGCCTATGTGGTTCGATCCAGCGCTGGCGGTGTTCATCCACCATTAACTTGTTGAAGCCATCGTTGTTAGGAGAACCTTCTAGTCATCTGGGTGTTGCCAATAGCAGCGGTTGGAGTTGATGTTTTGTTGTAGTGGGTCGTTCGCCTTGCCCATTGACCCTTATGGGTCTTTTGTGCCTTATTGGTTGTGTGCACCTTAGTTCTGCAGAGGATGGATGTGTACTTGTTGTGTTTTGTATCCACTTGATGCGACATCACGAGTCAATAAAGAATGCCCTTTATCGGAAAAGAGTATACCAAAATATCTATGAGGGACTTGTCTTGTAAGGCGTTGGCATTGATCGCTTATAGATTTTTCATGACTACATGTCTTTCATTTTCCTGGATTCAACAAGCAACTTACATCACATAAATACTTTGCACTTCAGTATTGAAATAACATCATTCGTCTCAACTCACATCAAGCACACCCAACTATTTTTTTCATTAGTTTATTTCATAGCCTACAAGTTGCAATAGACATGCATGGAAATTGTGCATCACACAATTTATTGGTTTGGTATATAGTCTACGTAAGAATGTGAATTCAATACCATAATTTATAGTGACTTACATCCCTCACATTATCCCACGCAAGGCCAGTCTAACACTTCAAATTATATCCATTAACCATTTCATTTGGAAAATCTTATGTAGATACATGAACCTCATGTATCATGTATCCGAATACCTTAGTTACATACAAATTGGAACTCACTAATGAGAGACACTATGTGAGCACGTCCTTATTACCATGCCCTTCTGTTGGCCCTATGCGTTGGTAACGAGGCAACCCAAGTCTTTTGGACCATGTTTCATGGATGAATGTGTTTTGGGCGAAGTTAGTTTTGCCATTTCAGAAGAAATAAATACTAGAAAAAGGAATGTAGCGCCTCAACAACACAATCCAAGGTAAGTAACAACATTCAACAGACATATTTCTTTCTTAGTAGTTGCAGTAACCAACAAAGGAGCCTTTCAAAGACAAACCATGCCTCGTCAGTACCAAGATTTTTGCACAAAGACACAAGTATTCGATTGCAAAGACGCATCTTAGGTAAATACCTCCACTGTTCGAAGGGGTAGTTCATCATATCCCGGGTGTCCTTGCAAAATTATTTTGCTACAGTTGAAAGGATCCCTTAGTTATTTCAATGTTCAACCTCTTTAACTGCCAAATTGTACCAATATCCCGTAAGAATTTGTCTCTCTTGTTAGAATATAGTTTGGGTTTAAAGATAGAGATAAGGAGTAGATCGACTAGGTTTAAATCATGTATTGTTTATCTTGTACTCCAAGTCTCTACCCCTCGTGTATTCTATATATATCCCATATGAGAGTCAGATCAATACAACACAACAACACAATATTCAGCCATCCTACAATTTCTACATCTCTTGATTAAAATATTGACAACAAAATCAAGAATGTCTCTTTTGCAAGAACCTAATGCATCTTCAAGCATGTCCAAATACACTTGTAATACTAACTCCAACTTTTTCCTTCTGACCAGAACATTCAGAAGTATCTGATAGCATGAGGCTGGCTGAAGGAATAAAACATGTAGACCTTGCATCGTTGAACAATAGAAAAAAAAACATTGATTTGTGGTGGTTGTCAGCTTCTAAATACATCTGGATAATCACTCAGACGAGCATTCCACGTACGACCTTGTTATCATCCAGCAAGAACATTAACGATTGGCCTTGGCTGAGCATATGAGAATATGCAAGTATGGGCTGGGAAGGAGCAGGATCAATCAGCAAGAGCCTGAAAAAATTGGATGAAATCTCACATGCATGTATAAACAAGTCAGAGTTGAACTTGCTAGACAACAAATTTGTTATAGCCTCAAAATCTGGTGTTAATCTTGCAGAACGACACATGCACGTACACGAAGTTTGCTCCTTGGTGGATTCCTACACTGGCTAGATGCACATGTAAAAGAGGAGAACGATGCTTGCTCATAAACAACACGTACGCGTATGCAAAACCCAGGTCCGATGAATGCCGAGCAACTCTGTGTTCTTGTCCCTCTGCCCAAATATCACACACATGGGTGGCCTATGGGGACGCAACAGAATAGCACCACCTAGCAAGTGCTACCGCTGCTGCTTAACCGGGCTATTAAATTTAATGCATCAGCCAACTCATCCAAAAGTCTGAACTGATGGAGAGAGGTGGACAATATATTTCAACACCCCCCTCTAGTTTAGTCCTTAGACGTGGGATCGATGTAGGCCGCAGAATCGTTTTATTTAATATTGCGTTGGCACGGTCTTGAACTTAAGACCTCTTGGCTCTGTTACCATATTAAATTCATATATCAGTCAACTCATCCAAAAGTCCGAACAGAGGAGGGACATGGTCAATATATTTCAACACCGTCCTCTTCACCTCGCCACCCCATCCCAACGCCTCCATATGCACCACCCCACTATCATCGCCCCTGGCCTATGCCGCCCAGCTTCATTCCAGACGGACTGAGGCACTGCCCTAGGTGTCGGCCAGTGCTAGCCAGCGTCATGGTGGGCTCGGCGAAATACGCACGGGGCGTCAGCTGATACGTCTTAAACGTATCTACTTTTCCAAACACTTTTGATATTGTTTTGACCTCATTCTTGCATGATTTGAACTAAACTAACTCGGACTGACGCTGTTTTCAGCAGAGCTGCCTGTATGGTTTTATTGTGCGCAGGAAAACGGATTTTTAGGTATCTCAGAAAAATCCACGAAAAATCACAGAAAATCCACGCACCCGAAGGAACCAGGAGCCAGAAGAGGGGCCAGAGGGGGGCCAGGGGGTGCCCAGGCGCCCTGTGGGCGCCCCCCCTGGGCCGCACCGGGGGGTCGCCTGGGTGGGGCCCACACCCCCTGGTGCCCTACTTTGCCTCGTATTTTTACTCGCGATGCGAAAACCCCAGATCAGAAGTTCTTTTCGTAGTTTTCCGTCGCGGAGCCGCCGCCACCCTCTGTTCTTCCTCGGGAGGGCTAATCTGGAGGCTGAATTGGCCTCCGGAGAGGGGAGATCGTCGCCATCGTCATCATCATCACCACTCCATCATCCCTCCATGACTTCTCCCTCCATGTGTGAGTAATTCCCCTGCTGTAGGCGAAGGCAATGGTAGGGATTGGATGAGTTAGATCATGTAATTGTTTGTCAGATCGTTGGGGGCATGTTGCCTATCATCTACTATGGTGTTTATCATCTTTGCTTCAACTTGTTGTTCTTAATGCTTGACACTTAGGGCCCGAGTGCCATGATTTCAGATCTGAACCATATGTGTTTGCATGAATATATTTGTGTTCGTGGTCCTATCTATGAGTTGTTTGCACCTGTTACGGTTCGGAACCGGCGATCCGAAAAGTGACAGCTTGGGACACCAAAGGGGATGGTCCATAGTTTGAGGATTACATGTATCCATTGAGTTCATTGCTTTGTTCCGGTGCTCTTTGACAGGAGCACCTTAATCTCCATAAGTTCCTCTTGGCCCTGTTCGTAGCGGGATGGTAGGACAAAAGATGTTGTGCAAGTTCTTATTGCAAGCACGTACAACTACCTACGGGATACATGCCTAATGTTTGATATTTGCCTAGATGATCATTACTTTTCCGTGTGCCGTGCCCCAAGTTAGAATCATGATATATCTCATCCATGCAGCGCCCGACCATCCGTCTCCCTAGCCTACAGTGTTTTAAATCCTGCTGGTTACTAGTTGTTATTTTTGCCATTTACTTTTGCTATTTACTTTTATTGTTTACTTTTACTATCACTATCATCACTATCATATCACTGTTACCACTTATCTTTTGTTGCAAGTAAGTATATTTCAGGTGCGGTTGAATTGACAACTCAACTGTCAAAGCTTATAAATACTCTTTGGCTCCCCGTGTGTCGAATCAATAAATTGGGTTATTCTTACCCGCGAAGACTATCTCGATCCCTTACGGTTGAGGGTTATCAAGTACCGTTTTCTAGCGCTGTTGCCGGGGAGCATAGCAATATTTACAAGTCTACTTGAGGTATCCTACCTGCTGCACTTCATCCACTATGGGTAAGAAAGGAGACCCCAAGGTTCCGATCTTACTATCCACTACAAGAAGAGGTACTGCTCTGAGCACTAGTGCTACTCTTGATTCACCGTCTGTTATGAGTAAGTTTGCCTCACCACCACCACATGATGCTCCTACTGATTCTGTTACTATGTTCGATACTCTTGATGATGCTTCTACTACTGTTGATGATATTAGTTCCCTTGGTTATGCTCTTGAAAAACAAATTGCTGCTGCTGCTAAAAAGTCTGGAATTGAACTTCCTGTTACTCGCTACCCTATTGGTGAAACTTATGATTATCCTTATTTGAGTAAACTCAAAGAGAGGCTCCTTGACGATGATTACTATATGCTTGATGAAGATTTATGCAGGGAACTGACAGAGTTTTCTGGCTCTGGCCCTGAAGTTATTAAGAAACTGTTTGAAAAACACTCTTTGAAGAACAAAACCGTTCCTGATCCTGAATTTGCTACATCTCCTATATGCATTGATGATCCTGATTATGATTTCTCTGTTGATCTTTCACTTATACCTATGGTTGAAGCTGACCCCTTTTATGGCAGAGAAAATGATGATGCTATTGCACACCTGACTAAACTCGGTGAGTTAGGTGGCCTATTTACCACAGATGAGAAGATACGATACTTTTATATCACCAAGCTTCTTCCTTTATCCTTGAAGGAAGGTGCTAAAGCATGGTATGATTCGCTTCCATGCGGTTCCATTAAGAGTCCTCAAGACTTAGCTCACTCTTTTGTTGATAAGTACTTTCCTGCTCACATGCAACATGCTGCTTTACAAAGAATTTATAATTTTAAACAGTTGCAGGATGAGTCCCTCCCTAAAGCTTGGGGGAGGTACTGCGGTCTGATTCGGGCTAGACCAGGACATGAAATCCCTAAGAATGAATTAATCGATATATTCTATGCTGGTCTAACTGATGAATCCAGGTCCTATTTGGACAGTTGTGCTGGTTGTGTTTTCAAGAAAAGAACACCGGACGATGCGGAAGATTTGATGGGCAGGATTACCAAAAACCATGAAGATTGGTCCGTCCCTGAACCACCTCCACCACCAAAGAAGAGGGGCATGTTTGTTCTAAGCCCCGAAGATATGTGATACGTCCAAAACGTATCTATAATTTCTGCTTGCTCCATGCCTCTTTTGTGTGATATTGCTATGATATTTATGCACTTCCATACACTTTTTATCATATTTGGACTAACCTATTAACTCAGTGCACCCCAGTGCCAGTTTCTGTTTTCTGCTGTTTTTGTATTTCAGGTTTTCCCATTACGAAAATTGCCAGAAAAATTCCGGGAAAAATATATAAAAAATCAGCGTTCCGGAAGCTTCCATGCGGCCAAAGTAGGGCCGTAGGAGACCCACAGGGGCTCCAGGCGGCCTGCCCAGGCGGCCCACCCCTAGGCCGCGCCGGGGGGGCGCCTGGGCCCCCTGACCTCTTCTGGCGACCCCCTTTGGCATATATTTACATCGCGACGAGGAAACCCTGATTCCGGACCCCTTTTCTCCAGACGCGATTCCGATCTCCGCCGCCATCGCCATCAAGCTTCGGGGGACCAGAATTCCTGCGCCGGCCCCTGCCAGGACGGGGAAGTGCCCCCGGATTCATCTCCATCGACGTTGCTTCCTCCCTCCATGATGCGGGAGTAGTTCCTCCTCGGGGCTGAGGTTCTTACCAGTAGCTATGTGGTCAATTCTCTCTCCCATGATGTGATCTTCGTTGTGATCATAGGCTATGTTAATCTAGGGTGATCCCATGATATTTCCCCTTCTTCTATGTATTGGATTGATGTACTCACTTGTCTTTATCTAGTATAATCCCCGAGACCAAGGTGACAGCGGTCTATTGGACATGGATTAGAAAAGTATTTTCATGAGTGATTTCCTCTCTTGTGTGTTGATTGAAGATTGAGAGTCTCTTGGTGCTTGTCTTTGACTATCCTTTAGATATGTTGTGGTGATTGTGGGACTCTCTTTGGATGGCCGCGGTGACATTGGGAAATCCTTAGATTGAGAACTACGAACTTTGAGGTGTGCTTTTGTAGCCCTACACAATTCTCGTCCTCTCTTGACCACGAAGGAATGACCTCCGAGTGTGTCCCCTTTGCATATTTTATGGGAAATATCATGTGATTCGATTATGTTAATGTTGTTGGGAGTTGCCACTAGTGAAAGTATGAAGCCTAGGCCTTGTTTCCACCATTGCAATACCATTTGTGCTCATGTTTACCACTTGTTTGCTTGCTGCACTTTTTATTACAGATTTATATTACTTTGCATTGCCACTCCTATCATCCATATTTTACCATCTCTTCGCCGAACTAGTGCATCTATACAACTCCTAGTTGTATTAGGTGTGTTGGGGACACAAGAGACTTCTTGTATCTTAGTTGGAGGGTTGCTTGAGAGAGACCATCTTCAACCTCTACTTCCCTGAGTTCGATAAACCTTAGGTCATCCACTTGAGAGAAATTGCTGCTGTCCTACAAACCTCTGCGCTTGGAGGCCCAACATAGTCTACAAGAGTAGAAGCGTGTGTAGACATCAATATGCGAGAAGCAAAGAAGTCTATTAAAGAGAAAGGTATTAAAGCCAAAGCCGTGAAGAATCTACCCCCTATTGAGAAGCTGTGTGAGCCTACTACTCACCATCCTATGGTAGAGGTACACTCTCTTTTAGATTTCAACGCAAGTGACATCCCTCATGGTAAGCCTCCTGATCAATGTTTAGATGAGTTTGATAATTTTATTATGAAACAAAATCATTTTAATGAGAGGATAGAAAGTCAATTGCATGATAATTCCCTTGCTATCAAAAGACTGCTTGATGTTTTAGATAGAACAGTTAATGATGTTCAATGTCTTGGGAAGCATTTTCATATGGTTCAAACTCAGCTTGACCAAATTTCTAATGTGCAAAGAGATTTGCTTGCTAACAATGCCAAACAAGATAATTTGCAGGCTTTCGGGATTAAGACCCAAGGAGGAACTAGCACTCAAGATCCTCTCTATCCAGAGGGGCATCCGAAGAGAATCGAGCAGGATTCTCAAATGCAAGAAGAAGAAATTGTTGGCTCTCCAAAGAAGAAGAAGAAACATAAGGAGACTGACAATTCTAATAATCCTATTGCAGATGAAGAGCCAACTATTGATCCTAACAGCGTATCTATCTCCGATGCTGAGACTGAAGACGGTGCTGAACCTGAAGGTAAGGATAGTGAGAAGAATGATCCTCCTGAAGATCGAGAAGAAGAAGCACCTGACAAACGTAAGAGGTACACTAAAGAAGACTTCATTGCAAGGAAACATGGGAAGAAAAGAGAACCATGGGTACAGAAACCCATGCCCTTTCCAGGTAAGTCCATCAAATCCAAAGAAGAAGAGCATTACAATAAGTTTTGTGAGTGGATTAAACCTCTTTTTCTTCAAATCCCTTTGACTGAAGCTATTAAGTTACCTCCTTATTCAAAATATATGAAAGATATTGTCACTAATAAAATAAAAGTTTCTAATGATGCAATATCTACTATGCTTGC
The DNA here is from genome assembly GCA_902687465.1 of Secale cereale. Taxonomy (NCBI): domain Eukaryota; kingdom Viridiplantae; phylum Streptophyta; class Magnoliopsida; order Poales; family Poaceae; genus Secale; species Secale cereale. The sequence goes on along the minus strand of LR738713.1, from coordinate 866,548,208 downwards.
TAACTATTCTTTCAATGGCAAGATTCCTGAGAAGCTCGGTGATCAAGGTATACCCACCATTCCTTGCTCCATAAAGAATAATTATGTCAAAACTGCTTTATGTGATCTTGGAGCAGGAGTGAGTGTTATGCCTCTCTCTCTTTACGAGAGGCTTTGCTTAGAGAAACTAATTCCTACAGATATCTCCCTTCAGATGGCTGACAAGTCAACCACTGTTCCGATAGGTATTTGTGAGGATGTTCCCGTAGAGGTTGCTAATTGTTTAATTCTTACTGATTTTGTTGTGCTTGACATGCCCGAGGATGGGAGCATGTCCATTATTCTTGGTACACCTTTTCTTAACACCGCAGGTGCTATTATTGATTGCAATAAAGGGAAGGTTACCTTCCATGTGAATGATAAAGAACACACGGTATATTTTCCGAAGAAGATCGACAGGAGGCATGCCCTCAACTCTATAGAGAATATCGAGACCGTGAAGATTGGAAAATGGGACTGTCCACTACATGTGCCTCACAAATACAAAACTATCATGGTGGGGACAATGTCCATCAAAGTAAAGGTTCAGTGATTACTTCGTAAGATGTGAGACTTTTTGCTCTATATATCGCTTGTTTGTTGGTAAGACTTGATCAACCTTACTAGTAAACATGATTTATATGGATAAAAAGTTGAGCTTGTTATGTTTTCATTTGTTTTTAGTTTTTTGTTCTACTTGTTGTACCAAGTATTTATGTTTTGAAGCTTCACAATACTACTAACTGCTTCAAGTTTTCACAGAGTTTCGCAGCTTTTTGAACTTCGAAAAAATTTCAACAGTGAAGTTTTCAGAAAAATTCCAGAAAAATTAAAATAAAAATTTCCACGTCGGGAGCAACCCAGAAAGTCCTGGGGCCAGCCAGGGGGACCCACCAGTGGCCCAGGCGGCCAGCTGGCGCGGCCCAGCCCCTGGCCGCGCCCACGGGGCGCCTGGGGCCCACAGGACCCCCCCTCCAGGTATGTCTTCTTCCTCCCTCTCTCTCTTTCTTCAATAACGCGAGTTCTGCACTTGTTCTTGTGTTCTTGCTGTTCTTGGAGGCGATTCTTCGAACTCTCTCTACAGCCCATCATTTGAGCTGAAATTTTGAGCAAATACTCCCTGGTATGTGAGTCCTCCACCCCTCCAATTAGATTTCTGATTGGTGGCTTCATTTGTGAGTATTTAGTAGTTCTTGGTGCTGTATAGATGAGCTTGCATGCATATGTAGAAAGTTATTTTCCAAGTTTTGATGCAAGTTTATGCCTTGGGCAAGTGAGTTGAGTAGTTTGCCTTAACTCACTTTGTTTTAATCCTCGTTTTTGTAAATTGCAAAAAATTTCAGAAATGAGTTTGTTAGGAAGGGCAAAAGGGTGGCTTGAGAAGAGGAGGCCTGCCCACTCCGATCGAGTTACTAGAGCCACAGGTTCACCCTCGACTGCTAGGGTGAGCTATAATGAAGATCATGTGCCCCTGGAGTTGTTGGAAGACACAAGTCCAGCACGTGCGATGACATTTCCATGTGATGAATTCCTTGAAGCTGCGGGAATCAAGGATGAGTTTTATAATCTTTGTGCTAATGCAGGTTTGACACGGCTCGTCACGAGCCATGTTACCCAGTATCAAAAACTCACCTCCATTTTCATTAACAGTTTTAGATATAATCCTGATTCAGGTGCTATTGAATTTAAAATTTACAATGATCTTATCACCATGACTTTGGGAAATTTTTGTGAAATAATAGGTGTGCCGAATGTTGGGAGGACAGCTAGGATGGCCACTCAGCCCTCCGAGCTGAAAACCGTCATCAACTCTCTCTGCAGCATGGGTACGAGGGATATTCATCGGTCGAAGATCTCCAGCATCTTATTTCCTCACGTCAGGTATTTTGCATATTATATTGCCAGAGGGGTGTTAGCTCGTGACAACACGAGCAGCATTTCTGCTCCGGATATTGCTATCCTGGCAGCAGCCCTCTCAGGGAGGTCTGGTTATAATCTGGGTGCCTTAATTGCTCGACGCCTTGCTATGAACGGTAACAAGGGGGACTTATATGGTGGCGTTTATGCCACACTTATCTTAGAACATCTTGGAGGCACCCCACACCCTGATGATAATCCTTTTACTTATTTAAGCTTTGATCTTGCTGCTATGAAAAGGCATAAGTTTGTTACCATGGCTTCTGAGCTTGATAATCTTGTTTATATCTTGCGTTTCGGAACTACCGCGGAACGCGAGATCCGTCTGCCTGCACCTCTTTTGTTCGATTTTTCTCGCAGGAACGGATGGTCCTTTGATGTTGTCCAGTTCGATGAGTTCATGGTCCAGCATCAGTTTCATAACCCCATGGAGGGGGTTGTGCCCGACGAGGAGGAGCACGGTGAGTTACCACCTTTTCAGGAAGAAACCGCCACCGAGTTTGGTGAAGGTTCTTCCTCTCTTTGGCGTTCGGAACCTTCCTCGTGGGAGACTCCGAGGAGTTCGGTGTACGCGCCAGCATCCTTCTACGACCCTTGGACTCACCACCATACCCCCGGAGCAGGAGGCTGATGGGCCTCGAACCCCTCGTTGGTTACCCCAAGTGGAAGGTGTAAGATGCAGTAATTAGAAGTGTTTTCCCTTAGCAAAGATGCCAAGGATCGAATCCCCAGAGACTCCTAGGTTCAACAGGTAGGTGTCAACTGCTAACGACGCAATTAGCAATCAACGTGGACCTGCACACAGATACAAATAACTTTGCTCCCAACAAGTACAGAGAGGTTGTCAATCCCTCCGGCCTTGTAGTTCACAAAGGGTTAAAAGCAATATGATAGTAGTGATAGATAGTGTTTTGCAATAGTAAGTAAAATAGCGAAAAGTAAATAGTGGATGTGATCAATGATGGTAATATGGACCGGAGTCTCATGATGTTCACTAGTGATGTCTCTCTCCCAAAAGACGATAAAACAACTATGTGAGGTAACAAATTACAGCTGGGCAATTGACAGGACCGCGAAGGCAAACCAATGCTGACTACATTGCAAGAAAGGTTGAGGTTCAAAGCATGGGCGGTACGCCAAAGTAAGTAGACCGAAATCCATCAATATCTACTACTAATCATCCACCTTGAGATATCTATCCAGAACATCTCGCTGGTATTAAGTTGCGAGTCCCACCCATAGTGTAAACTCAATGCAACAGACAACTGCATTAAAAGAACTTTGCGTAAAGTAAACAATCCTTGCACCCGCGGGCACAAGCACCGTTGTTTTCCCCCTTGTGGCAACAACACATCCCCTAGACTCATGTTTCTGTCACTCAAGCTAGTCATCGAGGGGCATGAACCCACAATCGAGCATAACGTTCCCTCTTGGAGTCACTACTTACTACTCGGCCAAAGCAATAAATAACAACGGAGAACATGCAAGAATTACTTATGAACTAAAATATAAAAGAGGTGAATCAAATATATTACTCAAGATCAATCTGAACATAATCTCATAATCCATCGGATCCCAGCAAACTCAACATAGCAACAGCATAAGGATTACATAGGTGCCTCGATCATGTAGGGCAGCTCACGAGGACTAATTAGTGAAGCACAAGAACGGGAGGAGAACATCACATAGCTACTGGTCATGGACTCATGGTCCAAGGGAGACTACTCACGAGTCATCCGGGAGGCGTCCATGGTGGTGGAGAAGCTCCCGGTGGTGATCCTCCCCTCCGGCAGGGTCCCGGGAAGAGTTCTCCTGGTGCTCCCGATCTTGGAAGCGGCGGCGGCGGTGGAACAGATATGGGATCGCGAAAAGAAGTTCTGTTTCGAGGGTTATGGGGAACCCTTTAAATATATGCCAAAGTAGGGCACCGGGGGACTCTCGGGGGGCCGAGGCGCCCCCCCGGCGCGGCCCAGGGGGGGCGCGCCCACAGGGCGCCTGGAGCCCCTGTGCCCCCCCCAGGCTGCCCTTCGGACGCAGTGTTGTTTCCGATACGCTGATTTTTTATATATTTTTTCTGGATTTTTCTGGGCAGTTCTCGAAACGTGAAAACCTGAAATACAAAAACAACCGAAAACAAAAACTGGCACTGGGGTGCACTGGATTAGTAAGTTAGGCTAAATATGATCAAAAGTGTATGGAAGTGTATGAATATCATAGCAATATCACCCAAAAGTGGCATGGAGCAAGCAGAAATTATAGATACGTTTTGGACGTATCAACATCCCCAAGCTTAATTCCTGCTCGTCCTCGAGTAGGTAAATGATAACAAGAATAATTTCTGTGGTGACATGCTATTTACCATATAGGACTTTCTCATAGTCATATGACAAAAGCTTACTGAGACAATGATTCTATAGTAATTAAGTTGTCTCAAGAGAAAATCACAAATGACTGAAAGTTTTACAACATGAAACTGAAACATCAAAAAGATTTGCAATGAACATGATGTGCAAATATGATCAAGTGATATCTAGCTTGCCCCCTTTAGTGATGCAAAACATAAGTGCAGGGGCACCTTCAAGGTTTAAGTGATGACTAGATACAATTATTTCAGAATAAACGATATCACAATCATGCAAAAGACAATGCTACTTTGGGACAATGCACATTACACTCAGAATGACAATCATGCTCTCAGTAGTTGGTGCTTGAAGTGCTAGAGCTTTTTATTTTGAAACATGGAAGCAATTGTGTCAACGGTAGTAGTACTTCATCTGTGTTATGCATACAACATCTTATAAGTTGCAAGCCTCATGCATCGAATACCAATAGTGCTCGCTCCTTGTCCTAATTAGCTCGGATCCCCATGGGTTATCATTGCGTTGCATATGTTTTAACCAAGTGTCACAAAGGGGTACCTCTATGCCACCTGTACAAAGGTCCAAGGAGATAGATCGCATTTGATTTCTCGTTTTTGATAGATCTCAACTTGAGGACATCCATACCGGGACAACATAGAAAACAGATGATGGACTCCTCTTTAATGCATAAGCATATTCTCATGAGAGATTGAGGATTAAGGTCCAAGCTAAAACTTCCACCATGATGCATGGCTTTGGTTGGCGGCCCAATGTTCTTCTCTAACAATATGCATATTAATTCAACCCACGGCAAATCACCCTTACTTCAGACAAGACGAACATGCATAGCAACTCACATGATATTCAACAAAAGTGTGACAGTTGATGGCGTCCCCAGAAACATGGTTACCGCTCAGCAAGCAACTCATAAGAAATAAGATACATAAACAACATATTCTTTACCACAATAGTTTTTAGGCTACTTTCCCATGAGCTATGTATTGCATGGTTAATTTGCTTAGTGCAGGTGTAGGTTAGCAAAAGACTGGGAGCAACCAACTAAGAGAGCAATGACGGTCATAATCATGCAGAGCGACAAAGCAATATTGAATCAGGCATGGTAGATATATCGCTACTTAGAAACAAAAGATCATCAAGGCTTGACAGACTTTCTTTACAGTCTTGAATATGCGTGAGCATACGCCAAGTCAATCAAAATAAATTCTCGAAGGAAGATATTACTAGACCATACCACATCATAGGCAAACAAATCAAGTTGGTATTCCAATGACACATTGGGAACCCCCCAGCTATTTGAAATTAACCATAAGAAAACCTGAACTACTAAGCACCATCATGAAAGTAGCATCTTTATCATAGACACATTAACCAATGCAACGGAAGCAAACTCTCTTAATAAGGTGAGCATGGTAATTAAAGAGAGTTCAAGCAACCAACTAAATAAAAGCTCTTTGAAAAGATAAGCATGAATACTAAGAGCAAAGCACGATAGTAGCTATTAAAAGACAAAGAACACACACAGCATAGATAGACATGAAAATTCTATGTAATGTTCTAGGTAGAGGTGGAGCGTGTTTCTCTCCCACATAAAGGAATGCTGGGTTCCGACTCGTTATGAAAAACTAAAAGGAAAACTAAAAGCAAGACGCTCCAAGCATAACACATAACACATGAAGTGATAAAAATATAGCGGAACGGAAGACGAACTGATAATGTTGATGGAGAAGGGGATGCACGGGGGCATCCCCAAGCTTAGACGCTTGAGTATCCTTGAATATTTCTTGGGGGTGCACGGGGGCATCCCCAAGCTTGAGCGCTTGACACTCCTGAATCTTTTTATCATCTTCCCTCGCACACTTGAAAACTCCCTTCATACACAACTCATCATAATCTGATTAGCGAGGTTAGTACCCTTAATAAAATAATTATACCTTGCTGGAAATAAGGATATTCTTGAAGTTATAATGTTTCTCAAGATTGCCAAAAGGTTTTTGCAAAGAAAAATCAAGTTCTTAATTTGCAAAGTGAAGGTAAGGCAAAACAGGACAGAATCTGTGAAAAACAGAACAGCAGGCAGTAATTGACCTGTTCGGGATACTTCTGCAACTCAAATCAAAAAACTCAGAACTGACGCACGAAAGACAATTATATAGAGAACACTGTCGAAACAATTCAGACCAAAAAGATGATCTGGTGATTTTATACGATTTTTTCTATCCAAGAACAGAATCTGTTTCCTGGACAGCACCTCACAACTTTTGAACTTTCTAGCAATCAGAGGCTATACTTGGCACAAATATGAAAAGCAAAGATACAATGATGATGCTACAGCAATAAACAACATCAAGACACAACAAAAACAAAAAAATTATTCATGTGGGCTGCCTCCCAAAAGCGCATTCTTTTATGCCTTTAAGCTAGGCATAATGCATAGATCAAGTTTTATCAAGAGTAAAAGAATAGCTAGCCCGTACAACGGACTCATAAGGTAACTTGACCTTCTTACGAGGGAAGTGTTCCATCCCTTTCTTGAGAGGAAACTGAAATTTTATATTACCCTCTTTCATGTCAATGACAGCACCAACGGTGCGCAAAAAGGGACGTCCCAAAATAATTGGACATGAAGGATCACATTCAATATCCATGATAGTGAAATCAACGGGCACATAATTATCATTGACAACAATAAGAACATCATCGATCCTCCCCAAAGGTTTCTTTATGGAAGAATCAACGAGACGAACACCAAAAGAACAAGAATCATAAGGTTTCAATTTAAGCATATCATATATCCTTTTGGGCATAACAGAGGTACTAGCACCAACATCACATAATGCATAACAAGAGAAGTCATTCAAATAAATTTTTATCATAGGATCCCAACCATCTTCTAGCTTTCTAGGTATGGAGGCTTCTACTCTAAGTTTCTCCTCCCTAGCTTTGATGAGAGCATTAGTGATATGCTCTGTGAAGGCAAGGTTAAGCGTGCTAGTGCGGGGGTCTCTAGACATCTTGTGAAGGAAATCAATAACTTCTGTAAGAGTGCAATTATCAAAATCAAGGTCACGAGCATCAAGTAAAGTGGTAGTGGTGTCCTTAAGGCTCACCTGGTTGGTAGTTTCTATAGAATCACCATTAATAGGTCCATTGGGACCAGGAGTACATTGGGTGCTAAGAGTGTGAAGATCCTCAATAACTTGGATAGTAGCAACAGTGTGGTGGGCAGGAAGGCTCTTAATTCTTTCCTCTTCCTCCCTTTCTCTAGCCCATCTTTCTTTCAGCATAGCCATCATCCTAATATTTTCATTGATTTGTACTTGAGTAGCATTAATAGGGATGACTTCCTTCTCCTTAAGTGAAGAAGTTACAATTTTTAGCAATTTTAACTCATTGGCTAAATGGTCTACCTTAAAAGAAAGATCATCTAGTTTATGTAGTTTCTCTTCTACATTCTTATTAAAGGCTTTTTGGATAGTGATGAAATCTCTAAGCATGGTCTCTAGTTCAGTATTGAAGTTCTTGGTACTAGGATAAGCATTGTTGTTCCCATAAGAGTTAGAGGGGAACGGTCTAGGATTGTTACCAAAGTTACTCCTATAAGCATTGTTGTTGAAATTATTTCTAGAGACAAAGTTAACATCTACTTGTTCTTGAGCAATCAAAGAATTTAAAGGAACATCACGAGGATCAACAGTAGATTGCTTCGAAAGTAGAGACATAATCAAGTCAACTTTTTCATTGAGGGAGGAAATCTCCTCGACAGAGTTTACCTTCCTACCTGTTGGAGCGCGTTCGGTGTGCCATTGGGAATAGTTGGTCATCATCTCATCGAGAAGCTTTGTGGCAGCACCAAGTGTAGTTGACATAAAAGTTCCTCCCGCGGCTGAGTCTAACAAATTCCGCGAGGTAAAGTTCAAGCCTGCATAAAAAGTTTGGATAACCATCCAAGTAGTCAAACCGTGAGTAGGGCAGTTTTTGATAAGAGATTTCATACGTTCCCAAGCTTGGGCAACGTGTTCATTATCCAATTGTTTAAAATTCATGATGTTACTTCTAAGTTGGATAATTTTAGCAGGTGGATAGTATTTTCCAATAAAAGCATCTTTGCACTTGGCCCATGAATCTATGCTATTTCTAGGCAAAGACTGAAACCAAATTTTAGCTCCTCCTCTCAAAGAGAAAGGAAAAAGCTTAAGCTTAACAATATTACCATCTATTTCTTGGTACTTTTGCATATCACAAAGTTCTACAAAGTTGTTCAAGTGTAAAGCATCATCATCTCCAGCACCGGAGAATTGTTCTCTCATGACTAAGTTCAGTAAAGCAGGTTTAATTTCATATGAAGGTGCTGAAGTGGCAGGTGTAGTGATAGGTGTGCTGATAAAGTCATCGTTGTTGTGACTAGTAAAGTTACACAACTTGGTGTTCTCGGTGGAACCCATAGTAGCAAGCAAGCAAGATAACTATTTTTGTGATTTTCGATAAAAGGTAATAAAGCAAAAACTGAAAGGTAAACTAACAAGACTAAAAAGCAAAGGTAAAAGATAGCATGCAACTCCCCTATCCTGAAGAGTGGAGTCCCCGGCAACGGCGCCAGAAAATACTCCTTGATGGGCCTCGAACCCCTCGTTAGTTAACCCAAGTGGAAGGTGTAAGATGCAGTAAGTAGAAGTGTTTTCCCTTAGCAAAGATGCCAAGGATCGAATCCCCAGAGACTCCTAGGTTCAACAGGTAGGTGTCAACTGCTAACGGCGCAATTAGCAATCAACGTGGACCTGCACACAGATACAAATAACTTTGCTCCCAACGAGTACAGAGAGGTTGTCAATCCCTCCGGCCTTGTAGTTCACAAAGGGTTAAAAGCAATATGATAGTAGTGATAGATAGTGTTTTGCAATAGTAAGTAAAATAGCGAAAAGTAAATAGTGGATGTGATCAATGATGGTAATATGGACCAGAGTCTCATGATGTTCACTAGTGATGTCTCTCTCCCAAAAGACGATAAAACAGCTATGTGAGGTAACAAATTACAGCTGGGCAATTGACAGGACCACGAACGCAAACCAATGTTGACTACATTGCAAGAAAGGTTGAGGTTCAAAGCATGGGCGGTACGCCAAAGTAAGTAGACCGAAATCCATCAATATCTACTACTAATCATCCACCTTGAGATATCTATCCAGAACATCTCGCTGGTATTAAGTTGCGAGTCCCACCCATAGTGTAAACTCAATGCAACAGACAACTGCATTAAAAGAACTTTGCGTAAAGTAAACAATCCTTGCACCCGCGGGCACAAGCACCATTGTTTTCCCCCTTGTGGCAACAGCACATCCCCTAGACTCATGTTTCTGTCACTCAAGCTAGTCATCGAGGGGCATGAACCCACAATCGAGCATAACGTTCCCTCTTGGAGTCACTACTTACTACTCGGCCAAAGCAATAAATAACAACAGAGAACATGCAAGAATTACTTATGAACTAAAATATAAAAGAGGTGAATCAAATATATTACTCAAGATCAATCTGAACATAATCTCATAATCCATCGGATCCCAGCAAACTCAACATAGCAACAGCATAAGGATTACATAGGTGCCTCGATCATGTAGGGCAGCTCACGAGGACTAATTAGTGAAGCACAAGAACGGGAGGAGAACATCACATAGCTACTGGTCATGGACTCATGGTCCAAGGGAGACTACTCACGAGTCATCTGGGAGGCGTCCATGGTGGTGGAGAAGCTCCTGGTGGTGATCCTCCCCTCCGGCAGGGTGCCGGGAAGAGTTCTCCTGGTGCTCCCGATCTTGGAAGCGGCGGCGGCGGCGGAACAGAGATGGGATCGCGAAAAGAAGTCCTGTTCTGAGGGTTACGGGGAACCCTTTAAATATATGCCAAAGTAGGGCACCGGGGGAGCCTCGGGGGGCCGAGGCGCCCCCCCGGCGCGGCCCAGGGGGGGCGCCCACAGGGCGCCTGGAGCCCCTGTGGCCCCCCCAGGCTGCCCTTCGGACGCAGTGTTGTTTCCGGTTCGCTGATTTTTTATATAATTTTTCTGGATTTTTCTGGGCAGTTCTCGAAACGTGAAAACCTGAAATACAAAAACAGCCGAAAACAGAAACTGGCACTGGGGTGCACTGGATTAGTAAGTTAGTCCAAATATGATCAAAAGTGTATGGAAGTGTATGAATATCATAGCAATATCACCCAAAAGTGGCATGGAGCAAGCAGAAATTATAGATACGTTTTGGACGTATCAACATCCCCAAGCTTAATTCCTGCTCGTCCTCGAGTAGGTAAATGATAACAAGAATGATTTCTGTGGTGACATGATATTAACCATATAAGACTTTCTCATAGTCATATGACAAAAGCTTACTGAGACAATGATTCTAAAGTAATTAAGTTGTCTCAAGAGAAAATCACAAATGACTGAAAGTTTTACAACATGAAACTGAAACATCAAAAAGATTTGCAGTGAACATGATGTGCAAATATGATCAAGTGATATCTAGCTTGCCCCCTTTAGTGATGCGAAACATAAGTGCAGGGGCACCTTCAAGGTTTAAGTGATGACTAGATACAATCATTTCAGAATAAACGATATCACAATCATGCAAAAGACAATGCTACTTTGGGACAATGCACATTACACTCAGAATGACAATCATGCTCTCAGTAGTTGGTGCTTGAAGTGCTAGAGCTTTTTATTTTGGAACATGGAAGCAATTGTGTCAACGGTAGTGGTACTTCATATGTGTCATGCATAAAACATCTTATAAGTTGCAAGCCTCATGCATCGAATACTAATAGTGCTCGCTCCTTGTTCTAATTAGCTCGGATTCCCATGGGTTATCATTGCATTGCATATGTTTTAACCAAGTGTCACAAAGGGGTACCTCTATGCCACCTGTACAAAGGTCCAAGGAGATAGATCGCATTTGATTTCTCGTTTTTGATAAATCTCAACTTGAGGACATCCATACCGGGACAACATAGAAAATGGATGATGGACTCCTCTTAAATGCATAAGCATATTCTCATGAGAGATTGAGGATTAAGGTCCAAGCTAAAACTTCCACCATGATGCATGGCTTTGGTTGGCGGCCCAATGTTCTTCTCTAACAATATGCATATTAATTCAACCCACGGTAAATCACCCTTACTTTAGACAAGACGAACATGCATAGCAACTCACATGATATTCAACAAAAGTGTGACAGTTGATGGCGTCCCCAGAAACATGGTTACCGCTCAGCGAGCAACTCATAAGAAATAAGATACATAGGCAACATATTCTTTACCACAATAGTTTTTAGGCTACTTTCCCATGAGCTATGTATTGCATGGTTGGTTTGCTTAGTGCAGTTGGAGGTTAGCAAAAGACTGGGAGCGACCAACTAAGAGAGCAATGACGGTCATAATCATGCAGAGCGACAAAGCAATATTGAATCAGGCATGGTAGTTATATCGCTACTTAGAAACAAAAGATCATCAAGGCTTGACAGACTTTCTTTACAGTCTTGAATATGCGTGAGCATACGCCAAGTCAATCAAAATAAATTCTCGAAGGAAGATATTACTAAACCATACCACATCATAGGCAAACAAACCAAGTTGGTACTCCAATGACACATTGGGAACCCCCCAGCTATCTGAGATTAACCATAAGAAAACCTGAACTACTAACCACCATCATGAAAGTAGCATCTTTATCATAGACACATTAACCCATGCAACGGAAGCAAACTCTCTTAATAAGGTGAGCATGGTAATTAAAAAGAGTTCAAGCAACCAACTAAATAAAAGCTCTTGAAAAGATACCATGAATACTAAGAGCAAAGCACGATAGTAGCTATTAAAAGACAAAGAACACACACAACATAGATAGACAATGAAAATTCTATGTAATGTTCTAGGTAGAGGTGGAGCGTGTTTCTCTCCCACATAAAGGAATGCTGGGTTCCGACTCGTTATGAAAAACTAAAAAGAAAACTAAAAGCAAGACGCTCCAAGCATAGCACATAACACATGAAGTGATAAAAATATAGCGGAACGAAAGACGAACTGATAATGTTGATGGAGAAGGGGATGCATGGGGGCATCCCCAAGCTTAGACGCTTGAGTCTCCTTGAATATTTCTTGGGGGTGCACGGGGGCATCCCCAAGCTAGAGCGCTTGACACTCCTGAATCTTTTTATCATCTTCCCTCGCACACTTGAAAACTCCCTTCATACATAACTCATCATAATCTGATTAGCGAGGTTAGTACCCTTAATAAAATAATTATACCTTGCTGGAAATAAGGATATTCTTGAAGTTCTACTGTTTCTCAAGATTGCCAAAAGGTTTTTTCAAAGAAAAAGCAAGTTCTCAATTTGCAAAGTGAAGGTAAGGCAAAACAGGACAGAATCTGTGAAAAACAGAACAGCAGGCAGTAATTGACCTGTTCGGGATACTTCTGCAACTCAAATAAAAAAACTCAGAACTGACGCACGAAAGAAAATTATATAGAGAACGCTGTCGAAAAAATTCAGACCAAAAAGATGATCTGGTGATTTTATACGAATTTTTCTATCCAAGGACAGAATCTGTTTCCTGGACAGCACCTCACAACTTTTGAACTTTCTAGCAATCAGAGGCTATACTTGGCACAAATATGAAAAGCAAAGATACAATGATGATGCTACAGTAGTAAACAACATCAAGACACAACAAAAGAAAAAAAATTATTCATGTGGGCTGCCTCCCAAAAGCGCTTTCTTTTATGCCTTTAAGCTAGGCATAATGCATAGATCAAGTTGTATCAATTGAACCATCATCAAGATCATCAAAAAGCTCTTCAATAATACAACTAGTCTTAAGAGGTCTCTCAAATAAAGGCCTCATAGAGATACTTCTAGGTAGAAGACCAAAAGGATAAAAGTCAAGGGAAGATTCATTTATAAATTCATCAACGATAGGTGTTTCTTCCAAAGTCTTTACAGTTTCAACCCCTTTGGCAATAGGTAGATTGCTTTTAGAACGGGGAGCCTTTGGAACGTGAACGAACTTAGGCTCCCTCTTCGCCGGAGTTTCTACCTTTTCGGTTTTGATCGAGGAGAATGTAGTTCCTAAGGTATCAAATATTTCCTCAATCTTTTTCATCCTAGAAGAGTCAGAATCATGGAATTTGACGGTCTCCAAAATTTTAAAAAAATTATGCATGGAGCTATCAAGTCTATTCAAATTCCCTTGAATCTTTCGATCCAACTCATTCATCTTATTAGTGCTTGGCATCTCTAGCTCTATTTTTTCAAGTTTTTTCATAATGTGAGCTAGGGTGATGTCCTCTCGAATGCTATCAACAGGGGGACTCCCAACAAGATTTTCAATAATACTAAGAGACTCCCAAATTGGGGCCTCCAGGAAATTCCCATTGATAGCAGTATCTAGAATAAACCTATTCCAAGAAGTGATTCCAACATAAAAATTTCTAAGTAAGATAGTAGTAGGTTGCTTCTTGGTGGCTCTTTTTTGTGAATCATTAATTCTATACCAAGCATCTTTCAAACTTTCCCCACCTCTTTGTTTAAAGGTGAGAACTTCTGCCTCGTCAAAGACAAAAGGACCCGACATAATGACAACTAAAGAACAAGATAACTATTTTTGTGATTTTCGATAAAAAGGAACTAAAGCAAAAATGAAAGGTAAACTAACAAGACTAAAAAGCAAAGGTAAAAGATAGCATGCAACTCCCCTATCCTGAAGAGTGGAGTCCCCGGCAACGGCGCCAGAAAATACTCCTTGATGGGCCTCGAACCCCTCGTTGGTTACCCCAAGTGGAAGGTGTAAGATGCAGTAAGTAGAAGTGTTTTCCCCTAGCAAAGATGCCAAGGATCGATTCCCCAGAGACTCCTAGGTTCAACAAGTAGGTGTCAATTGCTACGGCGCCAGATTAGTAGCAACCAACGTGGACCTGCACACAGATACAAATAACTTTGCTCCCAACGAGTACAAAGAGGTTGTCAATCTCTCCGGCCTTGTAGTTCACAAAGGATTAAAAGCAATGATAGTAGTGACAGATAGTTTTTGCGATAGTAAATAATAACGGAAAGTAAATAGTGGATGTGATCAATGATGGTAATATGCACCGGAGTCTCATGATGTTCACTAGTGATGTCTCTCTCCCAAAAGACGATAAAACAGCTATGTGAGGTAAAAAAATTACAGCTGGGCAATTGACAGGACCACGAACGCAAACCAATGCTGACTACATTGCAAGAAAGGTTGAGGTTCAAAGCATGGGCGGTACGCCAAAGTAAGTAGACCGAAATCCATCAATATCTACTACTAATCATCCACCTTGAGATATCTATCCAGAACATCTCGCTGGTATTAAGTTGCGAGTCCCACCCATAGTGTAAACTCAATGCAACAGACAACTGCATTAAAAGAACTTTGCGTAAAGTAAACAATCCTTGCACCCGCGGGCACAAGCACCGTTGTTTTCCCCCTTGTGGCAACAGCGCATCCCCTAGACTCATGTTTCTGTCACTCAAGCTAGTCATCGAGGGGCATGAACCCACAATCGAGCATAACGTTCCCTCTTGGAGTCACTACTTACTACTCGGCCAAAGCAATAAATAACAACGGAGAACATGCAAGAATTACTTATGAACTAAAATATAAAAGAGGTGAATCAAATATATTACTCAAGATCAATCTGAACATAATCTCATAATCCATCGGATCCCAGCAAACTCAACATAGCAACAACATAAGGATTACATAGGTGCCTCGATCATGTAGGGCAGCTCACGAGGACTAATTAGTGAAGCACAAGAACGGGAGGAGAACATCACATAGCTACTGGTGATGGACTCATGGTCCAAGGGAGACTACTCACGAGTCATCCGGGAGGCGTCCATGGTGGTGGAGAAGCTCCCGGTGGTGATCCTCCCCTCCGGCAGGGTGCCAGGAAGAGTTCTCCTGGTGCTCCCGATCTTGGAAGCGGCGGCGGCGGCGGAACAGAGATGGGATCGCGAAAAGAAGTCATGTTTCGAGGGTTACGGGGAACCCTTTAAATATATGCCAAAGTAGGGCACCGGGGGACTCTCGGGGGGCCGAGGCGCCCCCCCGGCGCGGCCCAGGGGGGGGCGCCCACAGGGCGCCTGGAGCCCCTGTGGACCCCCAAGCTGCCCTTCGAACGCAGTGTTGTTTCCGATACGCTGATTTTTATATATTTTTTCTGGATTTTTCTGGGCAGTTCTCGAAACGTGAAAACCTGAAATACAAAAACAGCCGAAAACAGAAACTGGCACTGGGGTGCACTGGATTAGTAAGTTAGTCCAAATATGATCAAAAGTGTATGGAAGTGTATGAATATCATAGCAATATCACCCAAAAGTGGCATGGAGCAAGCAGAAATTATAGATACGTTTTGGACGTATCAGAGGCTCCTGGGGGCAGTAGCTGCTACCAACTTAGGCCAAAAGCCTAAGCTTGGGGGAGTACGTGCCCCTCTCACTTTTCCATTGTATTATCCGTTTTATTCGCTTTGATCTTTTCAAAGTTTTTGCCCGTTCTTCTTTGTTTCTCTTTGCAAAAACAACAAAAAGATTTTCTTTTTCTTTTGCTTTTCGTTCAACCTTTGAAATAATCCAAAAAGATTTCCTTTTCTCTTTAGTTTGCTTTGTTTTCAGAGTTCAGCTCGAGTCCGTGATGGCATTTGATTATATTTCCTACGTTCGATCGTGCAAGTGATAAGCAGTAATGACGAAGATCGACTGGAAGGAAGCAACAAGGAAGACCGGTATGAACTCTTTTTGTTTCTACTTTTGTACATATGCTTGTACCTATGATCTAGAGACCAGCTTGTAGCGACATAGTGCTATGTTTACAATGCTCTTCCAGTGGTTCATGCTTTCCTTGTGGCTAGTCTCGAATAACTAGAGTATATAATGTGTTATTGAAATGATCTACATGCATTGCACTGTTCATAGTCTGGTATACTAAGGTGGTATTTCCCTTTAGAGAATTTTTGGATTGACTTGGCACATGCTTACACATGCTTAAGACTAAAAAGTCTACTCTGCCTTGATGATCTTTGAGTTTCAGAATAGTTATATCACTTTCATGCCCGATTCAATGTTGCTTTGTCACTCTGCATGATTATGACCGTTATTGCTCTCTAGTTGGTCGCCTCCCAATCTTTTGCTAGACCTCCACCTGTACTAAGCGGACTGACTGCTTGTGCACCCTAAATCCTTAAAACCTGTTATGCCATATGAGTCCACCATACCTTCCTATACATGGTATTTACCTGCCATTCCAAACGAAGACCTTCGTGTGCCATCTCGAAATTAATCAAAAGCATTTCTCTTTTTGTGCCTATGTTTTAGCTCATGAGGAAGTAGTAGTTAATTCAAGATCTTTTTAAGTTGGACAAGTCTCACCCCTGGATTGCATGTATAATGTGCAAACCCATAATACGAGAAGGAACTGGCATTGAGTGCGCCCGGCTCAAAAAGATAATATAACAAACAAACCCTCCTTCACGCTTTGTTCATGAGAAATCAGAAAACTTTGGCAGTGATAAACAAAGGAGATTAAGAGGATGTGATCGTCCTCATGCGGGAGCCGTTCCTCGAGACTTGTCCAGCTCAAGAAGTGATTGAGTTATCTGCTAGCATTCGTTGACGAAATATGCACCTCTCAAAAAACGTTTTTACCTCTGTTTTTAAAACCAAGAGCTCTGGTACATGTTTAGTTTTTGTTTCCGATCACGGGTTTTCAACTTTGCCAACAAATGCCACGGTTCGAGAGTCTCCACCTTCTTTCTTCAAAGCACTAACTAGGAGAGCATAATTGTCATTCTGAGTGTAATGTGCATTGTCCCAAAGTATTACATTGTCTTCTGCATGCTTGTGATATGATTTATTCTGAAATTCTTAGTTCTAGTCTCCTTTAAAACTCTGGAGGAGTTTCTGCATTTATGTTTTGCTTCACTCATGGAGACTAGCGAGATACCACCCTAGTATGCTCAAGTTATGTGCAATGTAATCTTGTCTTGATTTTCAGTAGTATATTATTTACTTTTAAGTATTTGTGACTAGTCACTTGAAAGAAGGATTGCTCCTTGCATTGTCCTCATAGTACTGTTTCAATACTTGCTAGACTCTTTTCGTAGTACATGCTTATATACATCTAATGAAGCAAAAGAGTTTGTCAAAGTTTTCTTTGTCGCGTCCAGTTCGTTGAACTGAATTGCTTGAGGACAAGCAATATGCTAAGCTTGGGGGAGTTGATACGTCTCAAACGTATCTACTTTTCCAAACACTTTTGATATTGTTTTGACCTCATTCTTGCATTATTTGAACTAAACTAACCCGGACTGACGCTGTTTTCAGCAGAGCTGCCTGTATGGTTTTATTGTGCGCAGGAAAACGGATTTTTAGGTATCTCAGAAAAATCCACGAAAAATCACAGAAAATCCACGCACCCGAAGGAACCAGGAGCCAGGAGAGGGGCCAGAGGGGGGCCAGGGGGTGCCCAGGCGCCCTGTGGGCGCCCCCCCTGGGCCGCGCCGGGAGGTCGCCTGGGTGGGGCCCACACCCCCTGGTGCCCTACTTTGCCTCGTATTTTACTCGCGGTGCGAAAACCCCAGATCAGCAGTTCTTTTCGCAGTTTTCCGTCGCGGAGCTGCCGCCACCCTCTGTTCTTCCTCGGGAGGGCTAATCTGGAGGCTGAATTGGCCTCCGGAGAGGGGAGATCGTCGCCATCGTCATCATCATCACCACTCCATCATCCCTCCATGACTTCTCCCTCCATGTGTGAGTAATTCCCCTGCTGTAGGCGAAGGGGATGGTAGGGATTGGATGAGTTAGATCATGTAATTGTTTGTCAGATCGTTGGGGGCATGTTGCCTATCATCTACTATGGTGTTTATCATCTTTGCTTCAACTTGTTATTCTTAATGCTTGACACTTAGGGCCCGAGTGCCATGATTTCAGATCTGAACCATATGTGTTTGCATGAATATATTTGTGTTCGTGATCCTATCTATGAGTTGTTTGCACCTGTTACGATTCGGAACCGGTGATCCGAAAAGTGACAGCTTGGGACACCAAAGGGGATGGTCCGTAGTTTGAGGATTACATGTATCCATTGAGTTCATTGCTTTGTTCCGGTGCTCTTTGACAGGAGCACCTTAATCTCCATAAGTTCCTCTTGGCCCCGTTCGTAGCGGGATGGTAGGACAAAAGATGTTGTGCAAGATCTTATTGCAAGCACGTACAACTACCTACGGGATACATGCCTAATGTTTGATATTTGCCTAGATGATCATTACTTTTCCGTGTGCCGTGCCCCAAGTTAGAATCATGATATATCTCATCCATGCAGCGCCCGACCATCCGTCTCCCTAGCCTACAGTGTTTTAAATCCTGCTGGTTACTAGTTGCTATTTTTGCCATTTACTTTTTCTATTTACTTTTATTGTTTACTTTTACTATCACTATCATCACTATCATATCACTGTTACCACTTATCTTTTGTTGCAAGTAAGTATATTTCAGGTGCGGTTGAATTGACAACTCAACTGTCAAAGCTTATAAATACTCTTTGGCTCCCCATGTGTCGAATCAATAAATTGGGTTATTCTTACCCGCGAAGACTATCTCGATCTCTTACGGTTGAGGGTTATCATCAGCCTAGGTGGGCACGCGGAGCGGCACCATGGGCAGGGAAAGGGGCTGACAAGAAAGCTCGATGGAGAGTGCAGTCGCAGCTCCATCAGCTCCCGCAATTCCTGACGCGGCCGGGTAGCTGCCCCTCCATACCATCGCCTCTCGCAAATGCTCCGGCCCTTGCAGCCGCCGCTCGGGTTATCGCGGGTGTACAACGACTATAAATTCCACTCTGACTGGGTCGGCGAGTTGTTTCTCTCTAGAGTTGTCACTAATCTAAGGGGTTAGCTAGATTTATAAAATTGTACTCCCTCTGTTAAAGAAATATAAGAGTGTTTAGATCACTAGTTTAGTGTCTAAAAGCCCTTTCTTAGTACATTTAAGATATATGGGCATCTGGCGCCAGTCGTGCCTGGTTTTGTTCTTTTGAGTTCTCCGTCAAAGTCGGTGTTGCGTTGTCTGGCTGTAGATCGACTTGTCGTCGATGAGGGTGGGCATTGCCCTGTGTGTTTCGGTCTATGGGAGTAGGCTTGGCCCTTGTTGTTTCGATTTTTGCCCGGTTTTTCGTAATTAACTGGGCAATTCTTTTCTGCTTAATTAATAGATGAGGCAATCTTTGCCTCCTTTTCGAAGTAAAAAAATGATATATGGGCATCCATTTTAGTGGACGAATGCACCGGATTAACCAATACTAGCGCACAGTTTGTGAAGTATATTACGACATTAATAAGGGTATTTTGGATAGTTAACAAATTAAACTCAGCTACCCCAGGACACGCCGAGGTCATTGACGCAGGCACACCTCCAGATTCTGAGGGTGTGTTTGGTAGGATGCATGGAGGGTGCATGAGGGCAAAAGTTCCCAATCTGATTCACTTTTTCTTGTTTGGTAGGGTGCATGGGCTCACCTCGACTATGCTCAAGTGATGCATAAAAGGCCCCTCAACCATGCTCATCTCATGCATCCAGGACAGGGTGCATGGAGGCAGCTATGCTGGCCCTAACCATCGACCCCATCCACCAGACCACGTCGAGATGTATTTATAGTTGCAAGAAATGTTTAGAATTTCAAAATTTCTTTAATTTTCGAAAAAAAAATTGAATTTTCAATTTTTTCAATTTTTGAAAAATATTAGAATTTCGAAATTGTTTAAAATTTCATAAAATGTTCAAAATTTCAAAACTTGTTTGAATTTTCAATAAATGTTCTGAAGTTCAATTTCTTAGAAAAATAAAAAATGCTCGAAATTTCACAAGAAAATCAAATTTTGTTTAAATTTTGAATAAAAATGTTTAGAATTACAAATTTTATTTATTTTTATTCAAATTTAAAAAAATAGATTTAAAAAATTGGAAAAAAATAGAATTTCAAATTTTGTTAATATTTTTAAAATATGTTTAAATTTATGCGCACATTTTTTTGTTTTTGTTTATCATTTGAAAAAAAATCAAAATTTGAAATTGTTCAGCATTTCTAAACCCATGCAGGCTGCCAAACAAAGTCTGAGCATGTCTCAGGGCATACATCGCTGCCAAACAACAGCAACTGTATGGACTCAAGATGTCTACACTCAGCATGTATAAGAGGAGAACAACTAGGCTAGATCTATACATGCTACCAAACACACCCTAAGCAACAACATAAAAAACGACCAGCCGCAACAGGCGACTCAGATGCATGTGGCCTGCCCTCTACATGGCACGGAGTCCCAGGCCACAGACCCCACATCCGGCTGCTGCCCTGAGATCACTTCATCCCTGCATCGTCGACGATTTCCTCTCCTTACGTAGGTACTACCTCCGTCCTGGTTTATAGGTCCCCTTTGTAGTTTGTGTGAAATTTTGACCAAAAATTTAACTAACAAAATGTTAATGCATGCCAATCAAAATTATATCGTTGGATTCGTATTTGAACTTAGTTTTCAATTATATAATTTTTTGTGACATGCATGATCATTTTATTATTTCAATCTATAGTCAAAATATGGCACGGATTACAATAGGGATCAATAAACCAGGACGGAGGTAGTAGCTCAGTCCTTCACCTCTCTCTCCACTGTTTTGGAGCGTGTGCCTGCTGGATGGACGATGTGTATGTGTGCTAGGGGTACCTTAGAGCTCCATTTTGTCCGCATGCAAAACAGACAGAAAAATCGGCCTAACATGCCAAATCAAATGGATGATCGTGCGCTTTTGGTCCGCTTGTCGACTCATTCCCGGCCTAAATTTAAGCCTCGTTTGCATCGGCGCGCACAAGAAACGGGCGTGCGCAACCCCCGCCTACTCCTCCCTTGGCCTGCCAATCGGCAGCACAGCCACCCTCGTCGCCCCCCTCCCATTCTTTCTCAAAAAACTTCCGCTTTCTCGTGCTCCCGGCCGCTCACCAAGGATGACATGCCTCGGCCTCGCCTCCTCCGGCCTTATGTCCGTCCCCTCCGCCAAAGTCCAGCAAGCCCCGCGCCACCCGCAAGACGACGGCACCGCCCGAGAAGAAGCCGTTGACGGCCGAGCGGTGGGCCATGCAGTCGGCGAAGATGAAGGACCGGAGGCACGTACAGGACCACAAGCTCGAAGCTGCATCCAACGCCGCCATGGCCGCTGTTGCATAGCAAGAGGAAAACAATGCCAGTCACCGCAACAATGAGGAGGCCCTGCTCTTCCTAGGGTTAAACCTTGGCTAGCACAGGCTCGTCGGCGCCGCCGTGACCGCAGCCAGCACGGGCTCGTCGGCCTTTCCTTGTGTGGCACTGGCAGAGTCGCCGCGCATGTCCGCTACACCATCGATTCCCGGCTTCCATTCCTATCCGCAAGCCTCTCGTTTCTTCGAGGGATGCTTGTTGTAGGTGAGGGTGGTAGCGTCGTCCACACCTGCGCCCATGGCTATCGACCTCAATGCCACATCTTTGGATGGTGGATCATCCTCCGGGGGCCAGAGGAAACGCCCGCGGAAGATCTAAGCTGACATGCATGCGGACGCCCGCAACCTGTTTGATAGAATGCCGGCCACGGACGACAAGACGATTAACCATTCCATCATCGAGAACATCATCTTCGAAGATGGTGCGGGTGTCGCTGCCTTTGCAGACGGTGTCTGCACGACTACCTTCGATCCTGACAAGACTCTAAGCCAAGACGGTCGAACCCCCTTCATGGCCGACACCTTTGCTCAAGGCGACCCCTTCATGCGATGCCAAGCCAGCATCGACAGCACCTTCTCTCTTGACCATGAATTCCAAGAGGACTACGGCCCTAAGGAAGAAGATGAATTGGACATCGATGGGGAGCCTTTGTTCGAAGACGATCTCATCACCCAAGCCGATGCAAATAAGAAGCACAAAAAGCAAGCGGACGAAGGCATACATGCAGGAGGAGGACAAGACCCCAAGGTCGTCGTCGAGCAAAACCCATCAACCTTCTGGCTATGTTTTCATCGTGAATTTCATGAACGCAAGAAGTTCGTGTCGTACCAAATGGAGAGCAAGCGCGGGTGGGTGTCCCTTTCGAAGTGTTGGAGGGTGATACAACAAGAGTGCAGTAAGTTTTGTGCCACCATTGAGAGCATTGATGGACGTCCCATGAGCATCCTCTACATCAAAGATAAGGTATACATGCGTCCCTCTTCGTTTCCGTTGTGCTTGCATCTCCATTTGCCAATATGCTTGCATGTCCATTTGCCCAAATGCGTGCATGCTATTCATTTGTAGGCATTCCAAGCTTTGGAGGCATTCAAGGCCCAACATAATGGCAAGTCCTTCAACCTCACCCATTGTTGATGGTCATCAATAGGGATGAGAAGTTCAAGGCGCAATATGCCGCTATCAAGGCACGCGGAGGGCAGGAAGCCATTGAGGACCATGGTGGGGACGAGAAGCCACAGCCACGAGGAAGACCAACTCCAAGAAAGAGGACAAACGTGATGCGGTGTCGATAGCCTTGCATGCCACTTTCAAAGGCATGATGACTAATAAGTACACAATAGAGGAGAAGCACCGGCAAGACAAGGATGAGAAAATGAAGGACTTCATGGAGATCAAAAGGAGGAGGCTTAAGCTCCATGCGGACTACTACTTGTGAACCACGTCAGTAAATTCCCCGAAGAGGAGGGGATGATGCAGCACAGCGACAGTAAGTATTTTCCTCAGTTATGAAATCAAGGTTATCAATCCAGCAGCAGAAGCAAGCAAGCTATGTAAACATCACCTATACACACACAACAAATCCTCGCAACCTGATGCGTACAGGGGTTGTCAATCCCTCTTGGGAAAAGTGAAATGATAAATAGATAGATTGGTAGATGCAAATAAAATGAAAGCAAATACAACAAATCGATATTTTTTGGGGTTTTTTGATAATATAGATTTGGAAAAAAATAGGCAAATAAATTGGAAACGCAAATAACAATATATATCTGAAAGATCTGAAAGTATATGATGAGAAATAGACCCAGTGGCTGTAGGTTTCACTAGTGGCTTCTCTCGAGAAAATATCATACGGTGGGTCAACAAATTAGTATTGGTCAATTGATAGAAGAGCAAATAATTATGACGATATCCAAGACATTGATCATGTATGTAGGCATCACGTCCAAAATTAGTAGACCGACTCCTGCCTGCATCTACTACTATTACTCCACACATCGACCGCTATCCAACATGCATCTAGTGTATTAAGTTCATGGAGAAATGGAGTAATGCCTTAAGAAAGATGATATGATGTAGACAAGATATATTCTTTTAGGAATAGACCCCATGGTTTTATCCTTAATAGCAATGATACATGCGTGTCATTTCTCCTTTTATTACTGAGATTGAGCACCGCAAGATTGAACCCATTACAAAGCACCTCTTCCTATTGCAAGATAAATCAATCAAGTTGACCAAACAAAACCGAAATATCAAAGAAATATAAGGCTATAATAATCATGTATGGATATGAATAGATCTAGTCATAAACTCGTAATTCATCGGATCCCAACAAACAAACCGCAAAAAGAATTACATCGAATGGATCTCCGAAGAGAACATTGTATTGAAGATAAAAAGAGAGAGAAGAAGTCATCTAGCTAGTGCCTACAGACATGCAGGTCTATGGTGAACTACTCACACATAATCGGAGGAGCACCAATTAGGATGATAAACCCCTCCATGATCGTGTTCCCCTCCGGCGGAGTGTCAGAAAAGGGCTCTACATTGGATCTCGTGGTTCTGGAACTTGCGGCGGCTGAAACAATTTTACGTCGACTCCTCCAGGGTTTCTGGAATTTTAAGATATTTATAGAGCTGGAGGTCGGTGGAAAATATTCTCGTGGGCCTCACTACCCACCAAGGCGCGCTAGGGGCCTAGGGGGCGCCCTGGTGTCTAGTGGGCCCCACGGATCTCCGCTCGTGCGCTTCCTTGACTTTCTGGATGTCTTCTAGTCCAGAAAAAATCTCTAAAAAAATTCGTGCCATTTGGATTATGTTTGATATTGATTTCTGCGAAGTAAAAAACAAGAAAAAAATTGCAATTTGCACTGGGCACTATGTCAATAGGTTAGTCCCAACAAATGTTATAAAGTTGCTAGAAAATGATTGTAAAACATCGAAGAATAATAACATAACAGCATGGAACAATCAAACATTATAGATGCATTTGAGACATTTCAACATCCCCAAGCTTAATTCCTACTTGTCCTCGAGTAGGTAAATGATAAGAACATAATTTTTGATGTGGAATGTTGCCTAACATGTTCATCCTTGTTTCAAAAAATGTTCGTTAAATCAAAACATGTTCATGAATTTCAAAAATTGTTCCATCAATTTTCAAAAAAATGTTCGTTGATTCTAGAATTATTAGCCAATTCAGGAAAATCATTTTTAAAAATGTTCACAATTTTTTTAAAAAAATTGTAAATATTTTAAAAAAATTATGAAATCAAAAAATATTCTTGATTATAGAAAATGTTCAAAAATTTGAAAAAAAAAATCGTGAATTTGTAAAATGTTCACAATTTCAAATATTTGCACAAGTTTAAAAATGCTCATGAGTTCAAATTGTTGATGATTACACAAAATTGAGAGTGAGTGTTTCTCAGAGGAGCAAGAAAATGTGGGCATGGCCATTGGAGATTAATATTTTATTCCCTCCCATTGCGAGTTGCAATACACGGGCCCTTTTGCTATTCTCTTCATAACTCAATCCACCAGAAATTGTGAACTCATAAAGCTAAAAGTATCTACAAACAGGCACCCCAACCCAGCTCATACGCCCAAGCGGATGGCCTGGTCACAAAAAACCGACCCAAACGGGCGCCTTAAACATCCAGGCTGATCGGCACCCCTCAATCCATTCCAAGTGTAGGGTGGATAGGGCGCCCAGGCGCATCTGCCACATCATACCCAATTCATGATGGCCCACTCGGCCCCACATATATTCCCCCCCATCTGCTGCCCAGGCGAAATCCTAACCACTTCACTCCACTCCCCTCCACCACCCACGCTCTCGTCCAATGATCTCCGACCTTCTCCGACATGGCAAATTATCCTAGGGGATGATAGGCGCCGTTTGGACCGATCACGCCCCAGCCATACAATGCGAGCTGCAGGCCGTCGGATTTCGTTCGAAGCGCGGCTCACCCTACCCCCTTGCCCTTCCTTCTGCTCGCGCCCGTTGACCTTATCTACAGATCGGTCCCCCGCTGCGACTCAGGGTGGACGCGGTCCGGTTCGGTCCGGGCTTTGACCGAGCCAGCCTTTGGACCGGCCGCGGCCGGTCCGGTCCGGACCGGACCGAGGTGGCCAGCGAGCCCGTTTTCTAGGACCGGACCGAAGCAGCAAAAGCTCGGTCAGCCCGAATGGACCGAATGGGACCGATGGCTAGGACTGATCTGCTGGCCACTGTTTAGATTGTTGTGTCGTTTGTAGACTGTAGCTTCCCTGTAGTGTCATTGTTTAGACTGTAGCTGCCCTGTAGTGTCATTGTTTAGACTGTAGCTGCCCTGTAGCTGCTCTATTCAGCTTTTTGGCCACTATTTAGACCGTGGCTTATCCTGGGAGTGCCATGTTGATCTTTTTTGCCACAGTTTAGGCTGTCCAAATTAGTTATGTCATACAGTCATACTAAGCTGCTCTTGTGAGTGCTCTGTTTCTGTTCAATGACTAGTGTGGCATAACTAAATTTGGACAGCATTTTATTTGAATTTTGGACATCAAAACAATTGATTTTGAGAGGAACAATATCACAAAAATCACATGCACAAACATTGATCACTACAGTTTTCAGATAAGTTTCTTCAGATAAGTTTGGACCGAAACAGCAGAAATATCACAGCCACGAACAACTAATTTGGACAGCAAGCACTGGACTAAATTTGGACAGCAAGAATAACTAAATTTGGACAGCATTTCCTTTGTTCTTTGGACATCCACAAACTGATTTTGACAGGAAAGATGGCACAAATCAGGTTAAGCACAAATATCACATCCACAAACATAAGGTCTTATCATCATTGAACGACACGATTACAAACTTGCAATGACAATTCCAAGTCCATGTCAATTGACAAGTTGAACATAACACAAATGAGAGGTTCATCTCCAAGCTAGCAGTGACAATTCATAGTTCATGACTTGAAAGGTTCCAACATAACATAAATACAAAAGTAGCGTTCACATGAGAAAGATCACTTTGACATTCATCTCCAAAATAGCAAGATCAACATCCACATGATGAACGTCTAGAAGTAAGATAAGCAAACATTCACATAAATAATATTTGGTATCGTATGACAAGTGAAACATGTAGGAAGAATAGTTACCAATCGTTGATCTCCTCCACCACAGTGGGTAACTTGATGTTCTCAACATCATCCTCTTCATTCTCATCCCTCGGCTACAAGTGTGGAAGTTAGACAAATGCTCACATCACATACAACAAGACCAAAAAAGAAAGAAAGAAAGGTAAGGAAAATATGGCAAACATACCACTAGATTCAAGTCAATGTGAGCACCCTTGATATAACTTGCACCACAAACTAATGCCTCCACCATAACCGGTTTTAAAGAACTCCTATAGTCATCTAATACGACACAAGTTGACAAACTAGTTTGAGGATGAGAAGTTGACAAGTTTATATCCAAAGTTCAATAGTACGAGTTGACATACCTAAAATCCTTCCGGTCGTGCTGAAGGTAGATTCCGAAGACACGGAGGTAGCCGGGATAGTAAGGAACCTAACACAAATGAGCACACAAATAAGCAAACAGCACCTATATGGTTATATGGAAATATGGCTACATCAAGCATCAAGTAAAGCAATCTTACAATAGTAGATGCATGAGGCAGCTCGGAGCAGGTTGCGGAGCCGGAGGGAGCGGCTTCCGCGGCACGCACGCCGGCACCGGTGCGGTCGGGGAGACGCGGAGGAGGTGGAGGGTGTTTTTTTAACCTACAAATCAACTCTCCCGTTGGGGCATTGGGAAAGTCTTTCGCCTTCCTAATCTGCACCTTAGGCTTCCTCTTCTTCCTCGGAACTGGCGGAGGCAGCGCAGAATCTTGCCTAATTAGGTAATTCACGCTCTTCTCCTTTGCCTTCGCCTTCGCATTCTCCTTACCAGCACCCTTTCCTTTCTCATTCCCCTTCACCTTCACCATTATCTACAAAAAACAGCACATAATATCTGCAGTCAGTACATCAATCAAGTGCAAATAATTCATCTTCTTCTTTTTGTAGCATAGAAAACCATCTAGTACTAGTGCAAATAAACATAATTATCTCCTGACCATTGTCTACAAAAAAACAGCACATCAAACAGGTACAAATCATGGACGTGGAGTCTGAAATTTATATTGATTAAAATTATTTTCAGCTTGTTAGATACTCGTGGAGTACATAATTATTTTCTGCTTGTTACATACTCCTGGAGTACATAATTCTACTTGTACTTAGGGAGTTCACATTTAGTCTGAATTTTATATGGGTACATAATTCTACTTGTATTTAGGGAGTTCACTCACAAAATTGCATACATGGCCTACTTGATTTAATATTTTGGTTATCCTTTACAGGTAGAGACATCTGATATCTGGATTCAGAATAGAGAGATCCCAACTTTACAGTGCCCCCGTATTACAATTTATCAGGTCAAGCAACACATGGTGCCTATATACCAAATCCGGGGAATGCATCTTTCAGTGCTACAGCTCAATCCTCTCATGCACAATTCCCAGGCATGTACCATCCGCAGCAGCCTCCCAAAATCGTAACTCCACATCCCATGGTACAGGTTAGAGAAAGATTACCTCTTCCTCTTTGTGGCGCTCCGTGAGGAACCAGGGAAGGACGGACCGACGGCGTGCTGGCCTTGCTGCCTCCCCGATGTAGACGTGCTCGTCCAGCTCGGACTCGGACGAGATGGCGCCGTCGGTGAAGCGAGGGGCCGCGGGAAATGGCGCCGTCGCCTTAGGGTTAGGGTTAGGGATAGGAGTAGAACAGAGGAGGAGGCGCTGTCGAATCGAGCGAGGAGGGGAATGGAACAAGGGGAGGGGGTTGCTCGGCTCTGGGGCTCGGGGCCTCGATGTATTAGACACTTGATGGGCCTTGCACCATCGGTCCGCTCGGTCGGCCCGGTTAAAGACCGGACCGGACCGAATTTTTTTCGGTCTCTTTTGCTGGGCTCGGACCGGCATATTTTCCTATCGGGCCTGGACCGTACGGGCCGGTCCTAAACGGGCCACGAGCGGGCCGCAAAGCCCGCTCGTGCCGTCCAGGCCTAGCTGCGACGCCGCTCCTCGCTGGCGGCAGCGCCGCTCCTCCTCGACCGGATTAGTCGCTGCACCACCGGCCCCAGCACTAAAAAGGACTCGTCTCTTGCTCACCAGCCATCCGTGCTCATCCCTCGGCCACCACATGACCTTGATGCCTGCAGCTCACCCGTCGGTCGGTTCCAGCTCTAGTTGCCATGGTTGCATGTAGTAGACTAAAACACAAACACGATAGGTGCGGGCGCGACGAGCAGCCGGAGGTGGAGGAGGGACGGGCGCGGTCCGGCAGCGGTAGTCGGAGGGGCGACCTCCGCCACATAGCCGGAGCCGAGCGCCTCACTCGACGTGTTGGGATGGAGGCCGTGCAGCAGAGCAGACGGCTGCTCAGGCCGCCCGTCGAGCCCCCACCACCGCCGGTCGTCTCCACGGTCCCCAGCGCTCGCTCTCAACGCAGCTTCCCTTTGGGCCACGAAGAACTCCCAGACCCAATATATACGTATATATATTATAATGGGAACAGAGAGTTTCTGATCCCCCAATCCAACAAGGACCAGCAGCAACGAGTTTCCCGGGAACCCTAAATCCCCGGTCCTCCGATTCTCTCGGCGGCCCGCGCCCTCGCCCTCGCTCCGGAACCAGACGGGACGAACTGATCCATGTAAGTCGTCCACTCTGTTTTCTCCCCTTCTCTAGGGCTATTTCTTCATGTGCTTGGTAATTGATTGGTAGTAGTTGCTCATGGAGCGGCTCGGGATTGAACTGAACCTCGGGCATTCGGAACAAGTTTTGCATCGATCCGAATTGAGTTTTGGATCGAGTTCGAATTGAGCAGGTTAGGTTCTGCATTGGGGTCTCGCGCACATGGAAAGAAAGTTCTATCTGATTCTCCAGCACATCCATTGTGTCTTGAATTGAGCAGGTTAGGTTAGGTCGTTGTCAAGCCCAACTAGCACTATCGTGGCTTTCACCCAGCAATTCGATCCCGTTCATATAGATCCCTCTTTTCTAAGGATTTCCCAAAATTTTGAACTCTGAAACTCATTATCAGATATATTGGTGGTCTTCCTGTTTTATCTAGTTGCTGCTAAATTTTATACACCTGCACAATCCGAGTACACTGACCAAGCAAAGTATCACAAAATGTCGGCGCATCCAAAACTTATCTTTATTCAGCCGGAGGGAAAGGTGTGACAGCTCCCGGGTGCAGGGGCACCCTCATGAACAGTAACTTCAAAACAATATGAAAATAAAAATCGAAAACAAACTATATATGATTTAGTGTATATTATTCCGTGCATTGTACAGACAGATGCTACGGTGCGGATAATAAGGAAACCCTGTTTGTTTGATCTTCTTTCTAACATGCATGTAGTAGACTAAACAAAATTTTTTCGGATCTTCTCTGTTGCCCGCTCCGCTGCCATCGTATACAGACAGATGCTAGCTACGATGCGGATAATATAGGCACTTCTTGATTTTGCCATACTACTACATTGTGAGTTATTTGCATATCATCGGACCCATTTTATACTGGTTTCGGCACTTTTTTTCTGCCCCATGAACAACACAGTGTGTGATAATGTTGTTTAAGAATGGGATAAAATGACAGGCAACAATGCTTTTATGGTTTCCACTTGATGTTGCAAAATTACCACCAAAATGTATACGAGGCCAACAACCATCAGCTCTGACATGAGAATCTCAGGGCTTTTCCGACCTTAGTTAGTTAGTTAGTTCCTCTACTGATCATATGGATTATTTATGCTTCAGGGCCGGTAAGATGAAGAAAAGCAAGAGGATGGGTGATCACACAAAAAGCTTGAGAAAGGTGCAAAGCACTACTAGAAAAAAGAACAACTGTGGGAGCAGTCGCAAAAGAGTCCGGAAAGATAGTGAGTCAATGATTTCGACTTTGCCTGCTCTTTCTGTCCTGGCACTTATACTTCTCTAACAGAACACTCACTGTTTTGGTGTGGCTTGTTCTTTAATTAGATATCAATCATTGGGAGGAGGCTGATGCTGCTTCTGATAAAAAAATTGTCAACTCATTGCCTGATCGTGATGTTTCCAGCCCTACGTTTGAAGAGCAACAATTTGGCAGCGTATACGAAAGCAATCAAGATCACTGGTGTCAACTCAGTAAAAGAGTAGCTTCACATTTGTCTATCGAAGTTGTCTCGCTTGCTTTGCTCGATGGTGATTATGCTGCTTTATATATGATTATGAAATGTCCAAATTTTTATTGACACTTACCAACTCGTTAAATGTAAGAAAAAATTTATCTTTTGCAGGAGATGAGATGCTATTTGCATGCACGGGTATAGTTCTACCACGCGGGACATCAAGTCTGGGCCTAACAAGATTCCTGACTTCGTCACGTTTGGTTACAGTCTTTAATCAGAAAAGAAACAAGGATGATAAATTGAGGGTTGGCGCTCATAATATTTTTTCTTGCCATCTTGCTTTGTTTATTCAGGCTAACCATGAACACGCCTTACTGATGTACTGCTTTTATCACTACAGGTTGCAGTGCGCCTTCCCAACGAAAAGACTATATTTGGGATCTTAGGACTATATGATAAATATATTGCTATCGTTACCTCCCAGGACTTCCAGGATGTCATGCCCTTAGATATGTATCAGGAGATGTATCTGCCTGATGCTCTGACTATGGTAGCTGCTGGGCGTGCCCACAAATCATGCGGTTTGATGGGCACGATTGGGGAACTGGCTGATGCCCCTATAGGAGATGGTTATGAACATCTTTCGGCCTCTACCTGTCAGATCACAGAGGTAACTGTTGCTTTTTTTCTTCCCATTTTGGCATGTCAGTGAATTTGAAACTTGAAACGGATAACCTCATTATGTTATTGGTGGTCTAATATGTGACTATGTGCACCCTTCCACTTGTTCTAGGCTGGAATTGGAGGCCCACTTATTGACCTTGCTGGGAACTTTGTTGGGATGAACATTTGTTTCGATAGTGATACGGGAAGGCCATTGTTTCTACCATGGATATTACTTCGTCGACGCTTGGAGCAATATGAGATACTCGGGTATGGCTTCTTCGCTTCTAGACTTCTAGTATTTATTATGAGCAATATTGTGAACAAACTTCCCCAACTAGCTTATCTATATTGGTTTCAAGCCTCCTACCCTCTTCTCCTATTCAAATTCACCCGTGTAAGTTTATCCATTTTTACATACAAATAATAGCACTGGCACCACAGGTGTGTTTTCCACACATCTCCTTAGCAATGGAAGAAGAAAACAACAAAACAGTGTTTTTGGACATGCCCTCCCATGTACAACCGGCTATAAATACTTCTGGTTCAGCCCATGTAAATTTTAGCAATGGCTGTCCTACTACATGGAAAAGGCCCAAATAATCCTTGTGGGAGTAAGGCCGCCTCTGATTCTAGGCCACATCCTCCTGCATGCTCGCAACTTGCCTGCAAGCTAACCAATCGAGCTGTCATTACTTGCTTACTTCGTTCTCCAATCTTCAGATGTCAATACTTGCTTACTTGAATATTGTGCACCGACTGCTTGTCTGCTGGTTGCTGCTTGTTGATTTGATAAGGAAGGGGTAAGGGAGGAATGTCATCTAGGGGCAGTGGCATTGCCGGCACCAGCAGCCAGTTTTCTTATGGTGCGACTAGATGCGGCAGCGCAATGCTACTTATGGAAATCAAGAGACGAGTATCTCAACCATGTAATAATATTGTTAACATGTTGCGTGTGTTTTTTTCAAAATAAATAGATAACCGCCATGCCCCCAAATTGCTTTTGTTTTTAGATGTGGTTTGCTGTGTCTCCGCAAAATAGACTGAAAGTACCATCAGCTGATGCTTCTTCATGCTGCCACGAAGCCTATTATTTGAAACCGTATTTAAGTCTCCCTACCAATTTCCCCGTTGCTGATTTATTGTGCTTGCTTCGATGCTGAAACTGCTCTATCTGTCTAAGTG
The DNA here is from genome assembly GCA_902687465.1 of Secale cereale. Classification (NCBI taxonomy): domain Eukaryota; kingdom Viridiplantae; phylum Streptophyta; class Magnoliopsida; order Poales; family Poaceae; genus Secale; species Secale cereale. Next base: position 866,515,514 of record LR738713.1, on the reverse strand, counting down.
AAGTTTGAAAACATTTCGTTCGAAATAAAATGTGGACAATGTAACTCATACGTAGCATCTGGATCTGCCCAATCCTTTCTTCTTCTGTTGTACACTTTTCTATGGCCTGTTTTGGATTTCTTTTTTCCTACCTTGTTTCCTTTTCCACATTGGTTACATCGTCTATCGACTGCTTGTTTTGGGGTCAGTACTTGTGCGTATTTATTTATAATAATAACGACTCTGTTGTGTTCTACATCTAATGCAGTCCTTGGGCAAAACTTCGAGGCAAAATGACACCTTATAGTGCAGGTGAACGTTTCAGAATCACTTGAGACTCTATTGTGCATCGTCAATGTCATTTCTTCGAGTCATAGTAATTATCATTATATTAACATGTGGTCCATGTATATACTCCCTCTTGTCACACACTTTCTAATTGTGATGATTCTCTTATCCATTTTAGGTTTCTCAACAAGGAAAACCAGCAATAGCAGACAGGGATCTTATGTACCTCCTCCAGGTGCTTCAAGAATAATACCTTCAGGTGTGAACTATACTACTGCAAGTCATCGTCCTACGCATTAGCTATTGATCATTGCGCGGCACATCTGAGTACTAATATTGATCACCTCTTTGCATCAGGATTCATGGATACTTGGAACTGGATAGAATCCATGGGCTATCCCAAGCCAGAACCACTTATGCTGGAATGTATGTTGTTTCTTTTGATATCTCCAGAATATCTCCAGCTTATGCATTCTGCATTTTCTTATAGCTATTGAAATATAACTACTCATTTACCTGTTTCTTTTAATGAAAAGTGAATGGGCGCTTGGTTAGGACATTCGATGATGTTTTTGGTTGGTTACATGTTTGGAGAGGTTATAAAGGGTTCTATAATGCAATTGGTTGTGGGAAAAATGCCTGGCAGAGGCTTGATAAGAAGATAGTTGAAACCATATCCCGGCGTGTTATCTCACTTGTTTCCTTCAACGGTGATCTTTAACAGCCGAATCAATTGTTACCTTTTCGTAATGGTGACCTTTCATGCTAATGATCAAACTTATATCATGTGTAGGAAACGGCATGAGGTTTTTCGTATGCACAGGCTTCCTTGTAAAGTGTCCTTTGACAAACGGGGGCACACGCACTGTCATTGTGACTTCAGCCAGTTTGGTTAGAACCTATGAGGCTACAGACACGATTGATGAGAATATGAGGGTCGGTGCTCCTAATTGTTTCACCTTGGTCTTCGGTCAGATATACTATGGTTTAGCCATTAAACTCAGTTTTGACTTGCAGATCGAGGTGTTTCTACCTCCGAATCAACGCTTGAATGGTACACTGGAATCATACCATTCAGGGTATAACGTTGCTATTGTGACAGTTAAGGGTTTGCGCAAGTGTCTTCCAGAAGACCTCGAGCTTCATCCAGAGTCCTTGCCCAGATGGGTGGTAGCTATCGGGCGTGAACCCAAAGGACTGTTATGTGCCTCGATGGGCACACCTATACTTGGTCGCGAAGACCTGGACAAGCGTAGCACATTTGGTTGCAAGGACCTTAGGCTGTCAGACTGTCAAATCGCGAAGGTGATTTTTTGTCGCCTCTTTTCTACATGGCGGTTTATATAGATAGTCGCATTGCATCAGACTCATGCATCCACTATCTTGCTAACCGTATGTACTCTACGACTGATGTTTTCTTGTAATAGATTGGGATAGGTGGCCCCCTGATTAAATTTTTCAATGGGAGCCTCGTCGGCATGAACTTTTACGACGGAAGGCCCAGCGGAACTCCTTTCCTGCCTTGCAAGCAAATCTGTGAAGTCCTGCATCTGTTTGGGCTCGAGTTGGAACGGTATGCTTTTCCTTCTCTGTCTGCTACTCACTCAATAGTCAATACAAATGTATGTTATTCAAGGAGCTTAATTACACTATAAAAACCTCATCGGGCAACAGGAGGAAGACAAGCGGCGCTGTTCGCAGACTGGACGAAGGGCAAGACAGGACGAATAACCAAAACCGGTAGGATCAATTCCTTTATGTTCGTCGCTGAAACTGTTAGTTGTTTGTGTCTGTTTTATTCAACATACATATGACTTACAATACAGTGGGAAAATTAAACTTTGGATGGCAGGTGGCCGGTGCCGCAGCCGTTCTGGTACCATGATTGGCTGGAGGTGAATAGGTTTGGCCCGATGCCCATGAGAGGGCGGGTCCTCCAGTAGATGCCCGCACCATGATGTCGAAATGCTATCGATGTGGATGGTTTGCCTCATGTTCATGCATGGATGTATGTCATCCCTGAATATATAGCCGTGGGTCATGTTGAGTGACTATAGATTTCCATTTGTTCTTCCTTGATGTGTGTGAACCTGAGTATGTCCGTTGGACTGGAAGAAGTTCATGCATTTTTGGCATACAAAAACAAATGAGATGGCAGCTTGACAAGGGAAACTATACTATGTAGAGTTCTTTTTTTTTTTGAGAAAACATGCGATCTATTCATCTTCAATCATGGTAGTACATCGTACACCACCTATAGACATCTACAAGCAACTGAAGCGAGCCGAAGGCGCGTCACTGGCATCGCCCCTCCCTCGCCGGAGCAAGGCAAAACTTGTTAATTGTCGATGAGTGTACGAGACATGCCAACCTCTTCCATTGCAACAGGATAGACCCTTGATCCAAGAACTCTGAATTGTGGGAATTTCCAAAAAAGACAGTGAGTAACAGTGGGAGTTTGCAAAGAAAAAGGGAAGAAAAAAAGAGCAACGATATGAATTTATATGTAAAAAGAAAAGAGAAATGGTGAGAATTTGCAAAAAAAAAGGAAAAAAAAGCCAAAAATTAAAAAAAAAAAACATTAAAAGGAGGGATACACCCCTGATCCACGGATCCTAAAGCCCAAAGTCTGTTCGGCCTAGATCCAAGTAAAAGTAGGATCACATATGCTGGTTGAGTCGGATCCGGCCTCACAGATTCCTTACGTTAAGCGCGCGACCCCTTAGGGCCAAGTCGGCTTGGTCGCAGGTCAAATAACCTCTGGCCTGCTCAGCTGGTAGCGGCCTTTAGCAAGGTGTGTCGACCACCAAGTAGACAATGAAGCCAGTTGACGAACTTGTATAACATGTCACGCTTCTGTTCCCTTTGTCACACGATGTATTTTGTCAGGCTCAAGTTGAGTCTGTCATCCTTGTGCTAGCCCGACCACTTTCTCGTTCCGGTGATGCCAAGCACAAACTGGATTATCTCATATAATCCTTGTCGCATGGTCATGCTTATCTTGGTAGGATCACACGAGGGGCCCAGAGTATATCTCCCCTGATTGGAGGGGCAAATCCCATCTTGCTCGACTGCGTGTCCACACAACCCTTTCGACTAGGGACCTTTTAGGATAGTCATCATACAATGCATAGTCCAACAAACAAGTCACTTACCTGTTGATACACATCATTGATAATGTCCAAAGACTATCTTTATTCGTAAACACATAGAAAATATCATCATACGTGATTGCCTCTAGGGCATATCTCCAACACCCCCCTCCCCCCATCCATGCCATGCATTCAACATTACTGTCGAGAACATGCATCTACACGGATCTTTGGCACCAACTTCAGTTTCCACACGAAATTCCAGAACTGTTCATCCGAGTTTGAAGTACATGTAGCCGTCCCTTCTTCTAGAGCAGAACGCGCGTTTGGAGTCATTAGAGAATGGTATCATGATTTGACATTGTAGATGACTGTTTTTTCATAAGCCGGGGCGAAGAAATTGTCAGTTCCACCTGTCTGCAAGGGTATCTTAAGAATTATTGTGGTACCCGTTATGCTGTGTAGAGATATAACAACATGTGCCAGGTTAATCGCCGACCAGCATACGAGAAATGGTGACCTCTTCCATTGCAACTGGATACACCCCTGATCGATGCCATGCTACATTAATCAAATTAACCATTCCATCCAATGCGGCATCGTTTGTCCGCTACTAACGACGGCATGCCACCGCAAAATCTGCATGCAGTGCCCCGGTTCAAGGACCTCCACTATCCTGATTCTGCTGCGCCAATTCGTGCACAAAATGAAATACTTTGGATGGCACGCAGTGCGCTAGCCGCTCTGATTTTCATTTGATGTGCAACAACGGCGAGGCGATGGACGATGCGGTGGCGATCAATGCAACCGCACGCATGCGACGGCCTCGTGCGACGGCAGAAAACACCGTCGACACCTCGGTGAACTACGTGAGCCTCCTTGCGCGGAGGCACGCGAGCGAGTGCGTCCGTGACCCACATCGCCATGGCTCCCTCGGGCTACCGGATTGGCCCAGCAGGTGAGGCGCCGTGGCAACGATGGGCCAAGTTCAACAGCAAGGTGCAGATTCAGCGCTCGCAAACCAATGGCTTCACGTGAAGGCGGCTTGTAGCCGCGGAGTCTGCTAGCGTATCTGGCCGGCGGCGAGTCGACTACCTTTTCTATGTCATTGTGTACGTGCCCTACAGGCCAACTTTTGTCACGTGTGTTTCTTGTCAAAAAAGATTGACAGCCAGGCAAAGGAGTTTGCTGTGCTACAGTCTCAAACAGTTCAGATGGATGCCTGGTTTAATGGTGGTGTAAACCAGTGGTTGGGTTAGCTGCATGGTGTTTGTAGACCTCGGTGTCATGTCCGCTAGTCCCGATGTGACCTTCTTTTCCTTGACATTATCTGTTTGGAAGTTGCTTACCACATACACCATGTGGTATGTGATCCAATTCTCTATATACTTCGTGTTCGTTGCTCACTGTTAGAAGCAATAGAGAGGTATGGTGAAATAGTTGTTGTATTTCTTGAGCCTCGTGGGTATATATATATAAGAGTACAATGATCAATTTGGAGTACAAGACAATCCAAAACTAATCCTAGTCTATCCCGTCTTTCCTAATAATCAATATACTCAACGCTCACCTTGAGAATCGGAGTTGCCTGATTTTGGACTATGTGGCCGGTTGTTTCGTGAAGGCCGGCGTCGACTTCGGGCATTGCTGCAGGAAGGGTAGCATTGATAGCCAACTGCAATGACGTCAAGCCACTGGCTCTAGAAAATAGTGATGACCATGACACTGCCCGGGTAGATTAGATTGAGTGACAGTGGGTTTAACCAAGCCACGTGTATCACGTGTCACGCATTAAATTCGGCAGTGAACAGTTAGCGGAGATACAACCCGGGTAGATCGCCGGAGAGAAATACAGATTGGCGAGGCGTGGTGGTGGCCGGGGGAGGCGGAAGTGGTTGTTTGGCAATGGTGTCGAGCAGTGCTTGGGTCGCTCAAGGTTTTAGCCGTGGCTCATGTCCGTTCAGTCTTGAAGTTTTGTATTTCACCTAAACTTTGTATTCTTTTGTTTCTTTTCTTTTTGTTGACATGGAACACTCGTATTCCATTTACGACACGGCAGAATCGCCGGTTACAGCACGAGCTACATCAACAGGGTATTCATCATACCAAACTCGACTACACACATTGCCTACCCCTGTACCCAACGCAGCCAACACATGTGTTGGCTTGTTACATACTCGAGAAACATGAGAAATCTCAACTTGGATGAACTGCGTGTGCAGTTTAAACTTTATTGCTCTGAAGTCTGAACAGATGACCGAATGGACTAAAGTCAAATGAGGTAGGCCCAACAGCTTGCTTGAGCGTAATGCTATCCGTTTCAAAAATAGCTTTTCCAATCCCCATCTGATCCGCCACACTTACAGCTTCTAGAGGGGCCATCGTTTCTGCATGCAAAGCATTCGACATATTCTGCAATTTCCCTGCTGCTGCAAGTTGAATTTCTGAAGAAGCATTCCTACAGATCACCCCCCATCCTCCGTGTTCAGTTCTTACATCATAACTTTGTATTCTTTTTCTATCTCTTGCTCGCCTTCATAATTGAAGTTGCCCAGTCTTTCTCAAAGGCCCGTGTCGATTTCGTGTAGTCGTGAGTAGGAAATCACTGTTGGCTTCGAGGTTGTGATGGCCATGACACCACCGGTAAGGTCGCACGTGCATCACGTGTAATGCATTAAATTCGACAGCGAAGAGTTGATGATATCTTTATTTTTTGCGAAGGAAAAAGAGACGGTGGTATCAACCCACGTGGACTACATTATCGTAGACAGATCGTTGGTGAGAAGTTAATGATCGATGTTCCCACCTAGGTTATAAGCTTAATTCAGTAACAGTGTCTGTACAGAGAAAAACACTGGTTAAAAGCATTAATTGGTGGCCAAAATAAAATTGGTTAGCTAGCTGCTTCCTCCTCTTTCAAAGAAGAAAATAAGTGTGTAGTTAGGTCTCAGTCGACACCAAGTCTCTGTCAAGTTACATAACACATAAAAAAGACAAGAAAAAATTCTAAAGAAAATTTTGCGCAAATCTTTATGTAAGATCTCACCAATAATAACATTGACTGACACTTGGTTAAGTCTCAATTAACTGAGATTTAGCAATCCCGAAAAAATAATGTAGGTGCCTCGCTCCGCCTACAAATTGCACCCAGAGACAAGTAGCGCCAAGAGAACTATACCAGAGTATATTAGCATCACGCTCGCTCTGCGACGTACCGTACACGCACGCAGCCATGTCCACCACCGACGAGCTCCTCGTGGCCTCCAGTAGCGACGGCGACTGCATGAGCATCGACGACGCGCTGGCACGGCATGAAGGGGAGTTCGGTCGGTGGCAGCTACGGCACTTTGTGTTAAATTATGATCCAAATTCTAGTACCGTATTGTACTAGACGTAGTACATACGGTGTGGGCCTTTGCGTTGGTACCGACGTGTACGAGTACAACTCGTTTACTTGTCCTTCAAGGACTCTTATGTATTGCCCTCAATATATACCTCATGTAGTCGCACCTAAGACGGCCTGTCGTCTCGTGCTTGTAATACTCCTCCTGATAGTGATTGCGCTTCGTGCGTCCATGGTTTTCTCCCGCAAGGGTTTCCACGTTAAATCCGTGGCTCTCGTGTCTCGTTTATCTCGTTATTATCTAAAACTTTGTGCTGGTGACGGCGGCGTGGACGCTGGAGGCAATGCACATCATGATCATGATCTTCGCGGACCGCGAGCCGGCCATGTCGTGCCCCGCGGGGGACGGGCGGTGCGGCGACCGCTGCGACGGCGCTGCGGCAGGGTGGGAATGGGACCAGGGGAGCGGCTCCTCGACCGTGGCCGAGTGGGGCCTCGTCTGCGGCGAGCGGTACAAGGTCGGCCTCGTCCATGCAGTCTTCTTCGCCGGCAGCATGATCGGTACGTACGGCCTCTTGTGCATGTGGTCTTCAGCAACATGGCCGTGAACTAATCGTAACTTGATCGGACTCTCACACAACCTGAAACACAGCCAATTCCCCGCATAAAAAGAAGAAAACACACCAATTAATGAAACTCAACTGAGCTCGTGGAGCACTTCTAACACCAGCTAACCGGACTCACTTGCTAGCACCAATTAAACTCAAGATTATTCGAAACAATTTCCCTCTAAACTTGAGTTCTCATCTATTTATGCTCCTCGTGATCTTGAATCGTTGAACATTCATGGTTTGATGAGTAACCAGCTCGATCGATAATATCAGACCAGATTATGCCCCTTCAATTTCAACCTGGTGAATTCACATACCAACTCAAGTATGTTGTTGGCCACAGGCCCGCGTCGGACGTTGCTCCGGACGAGTACTTTCCGTCGGTGCACGTACGAACACAGCAATTGCTAGCCGTGCTAGCCGGACGTCTGCTTTGGCCGAGAAGACACACGTACAAAGCTTGCTAACTATCGATCAGCAAGCAGCTGAATCGATTCCTCCGCCGGCCACAACGCACGTACACATACACGTACGAATCGCCGGTTTGCTAGCTCGAAACGCACGTGAACACGAGGCACAACGATTTGATAGCGACAGGAACGTGTCGTTCCTGGTTATCGTATATTGCTTTGATCTATCTGGGTTACAGGGTAGGTTACATGTATATTTATACTAGTCCAAGTCTAGCTATACCTAACCTAGTCGGTTGATTGTTCCAGTCCAAACCGGACATGGACAACGTGGTTATTTCCAACAATCATCCCCTAAACACGATATCCTAACTTCACAGCCTGGACACCGATCCTTCGCCGCATCTTCAAGAACTTCTGTCGTCCTAAAGACCTGGTTAGGATATCTGCAAGTTGGTCATCGGTGCAAACGTAGTTGATGTCGATTTTGCATTCTTCCACACACTCCTTTAGGTATCGATACCTCGTATCGATGTGCTTGTGTCTATCATGACACACTGGATTCTTCCATAGAGAGATTGTAGACTTGTCGTCAATGTTGTTAGTGGCGCGGATGCACTCACCGGGTCCATGACCAGCTGACCAAGATCATCTGGATCCTCCTCGTCCACTAGCTCGCACATCAGCATCATATCCCCGTCGTCTCCTTCCTCGGCAATGAGCGCATGTTGCTTCGGTGCTTCCTCGCAGTTAGCCTTGAAGTGTCCGAGGAGGCCACACTTATGACACCTCACTTTCCTGATGTCAAACTTCCTCCTCGGTGGTGCAGGCGCATCCTCGTCGTCCGAGTCGGCGAAGTTCTTTCTCGCCGAGCGCTGCTTCCCTTTCCCCTTCTTGCCACCGCTTGTGGATCCGCCTTGCTTTTCTTTCGTCAAGGCGATCCATTGCGCCTTTGTCAGCATCAGGTGCTCACTTGCCTCTGCGTCGCCGAAACTGAGACGAATTCTCTCGTCGTGGGCCTTGAACCTTCCGACGAGATCCTCAACCGTGAGAGTTTTCAGGTCGAGACATTGCTCGATCGACGTGACGATCTGGATGTAGCGTGCCGGCACGGCGCGCAAAAATCATCGCACGATCGTAACTTCTTCTAGGGTTCAACCATAGCTGTGTATGTCGTTGACGATGGTCTTGAGACGGCAGGCAAACTGATCGACCGTCTCACTTTCATCCATCTTCAGGCACTCGTAGCTTCTCATCAGGGACTGAAGGTGTGCTTCCTTGACACGGTCATGACCCTGGTGCAGGATCTTGATGGTCTCACATGCCTCCTTCACCGAGTTCTTTCCGACGAGGTGTTGCAGCACATCCTTCGGCATGGCGGAGTAGATCGCCGCTAACGCCCGACGATCCGTCCGATACTTTGCCGCGCCCTTCGCGTACTCGTCGCCGTCGGGGTCCACGGCTTCCCAGAGCTCGGCTCCCTCCATCGCGACCTCCATGTTCATCGCCCATAGTGCGTAGTCCTCTCGATCCAGACGGGGGAATTGTGACACCCCCACCATCGGCATCGGTGCTGCCGCAGCCACCGTCACGATCTCCTTGCCTGTGTTCGACATGATCCTTCGATTGCTTTCCGAAAATCATGCCAATACACCAAGCTCTGATACCAATTGTTGGCCACAAGCCCGCGTCGGACGTCGCTCCGGACGAGTACTTTCCGCCGGTGCACGTACGTACGCAGCAATCGCTAGCTGTGCTAGCCGGACGTCTGCTTTGGCCGAGAAGACACACGTACAAAGCTTGCTAACTATCGATCAGCAAGCAGCTGAATCGATTCCTCCGCCGGCCACAACGCACGTACACGTACACGTACGAATCGCCGGTTTGCTAGCTCGAAACGCACGCGAACACGAGGCACAACGATATGATAGCGACAGGAACGTGTCGTTCCTGGTTATCGTATATTGCTTTGATCTATCTGGGTTACAGGGGTAGGTTACATGTATATTTATACTAGTCCAAGTCTAGCTATACCTAACCTAGTCGGTTGATTGTTCCAGTCCAAACCGGACATGGACAACGTGGTTATTTCCAACATATGTTACACATGCAAAGAACCTTGGAGAACACACCATCTTGTGAGTTACACCATCCAGCTCCTAGCACAATATACACGCCGACCGCATTAAGGAATACACCATCCAATCCAACATCATGTAGGGACATGATCACATCGCTGATTTATCGCTTCACATATTTGAACTTGATCCTTTCATGTAGATTCGCAGACAGCCAAGACACACTTCAAATGCAATGGGTCCTCACAAAGAGGAGCACTTGGACACAATGAAGTCCGATAGCAAATGCTCTTGCATTCCTGACGGACGATCAATCACTATATATTGGTTTTCCCGACTAACAGATCATCAGAAGCTGTCTCAACTAACAACTTGTCGGGGCTAGTGAGTTTTGTCAACAGAAGGCGATATCGAATCCTATGTTGTTTTTAGCGAGACACGACACTGACTAGACATTCTAACATCCTTGCACTTGAATCCTTTATTTATTGGGCAGCGCTACGCATCGGTCGGCAAATAAAGAGAAAAGATCCGCTACCTTGCTGATCATTGGATAGACACGCTAATTCCGTACAAGCAACAACTTAAATAGCCTCCCTTTGCAACACGACTGTTGTTGCGGTATTTTCTACAACAGAGGTCATGTTGCAAAAAGAAAATTTGTAACATAAGTTTGTTGCAGAATTCTTCTTGCGAGGCTGAAATATGGCCCTTGTGCAACAAGAGCATTGTTGCAAGGGCAATGCTAGACCTACGTACGGTCTGTTACGTGTTTTACGTAAACAGTGACGTGGAGGGAGATTGTTGGATCTATAGGAGGGCACGGGCCCACCCCGTTGGAATCAGGGGGGCGATAAGTTTAGTTGTATAGAAAATTATGTAGGCCTTCGTAGGCACTACGTAGGTGTAGGATTATCGTTGTTGCAATTACAACAGGCCATTTGTTGCAAAAGTAAAACATCTCACATAGCCCTCGGAGAGGGAGATTAGGGCGAGGAGGCCGGCTGGTGGGAAGGACCTCTATTAGGGCACGACGGGGTTGACCCACCATCAAGCTAAGTCTAGGTATGTCCCTAGTATCCATGGTGTGAGCTGTCCCGAGGAGATGGAAAGCGGTGCTTCCTTGTTGTTGCTAAGTGTGGCAGAGCTCGTGTGGTGCTGCAGAGGACAATGGCTAGTGCGACAAGGCCAGCACCGGCAACCGCATGCGGTTGCCTGGTGCTATGGATGGAGAGCTTGGCGTTTGGGCGGAGATGTAGGTGAGGGGAGAAAGGTAGGAGACAACACTAGAGAGGATAATATTTTCGGTGAGTGGCTCTCGAGCGGTGCGTGATCCCCAACAGGACGCATGTCACCGATGACATGTTGGACGGTCCCCACCAGGACGTGTTGGGGTCATTTCTTTGGAACTTGGTCTATGTTGTGATGTGTTTGCTCACCATTAGATCATATCATATCCAAAGATTGGAGAAACGGTCGATGCGAGAGCGCGATTCGCCAGATCTATCTCCACCGAATAAGATCTTGATAGCATTTTTCTGGCAACGCACTTCAGCACCATTGCCCATAATTAATATGTGAAACAAGTAATGGGTATTCTGTCATCTATTGGTGTTGGTTTTATTTAAATTAGCAAGTTGGTGTTTATGTTACACAATTAGCCACTCATTATCTCATCAGTACATCAGACTATGCACATGGTTATTAGGGGGGATAGACGGAAAGATCAGAGGATCACAGTGTTCAATATATGGTTCTAACAAACAAGTGATGATATCTGCATCGCTTCCTCTAGACGGATCCCAATATTTATTCACTAGGATTAGCGTAATTAGGAAATGGTTGGGGTAAATTAGATCACAACCCACACCTGGTTGAGTCTAACAGTTTTTTGTTTGTTTCCTTATTATTGTTTCCTGAACTGATTACACTATGGCTTGTTGTAGGTGCCGATGTCTTTGGACACCTGTCAGACTCTTTTCTCGGCCGGAAGGGATCCCTCCAGGTGGTGTGTTTCCTCAATGCCGTTTTCGGCCTCCTCACTGCTCTGTCCCCCAACTATTGGGTTTATGCATCATTCCGCCTTTTCACCGGATTTAGCGCCGGAAGTGTTTGCCTATGCTCTTTCGTCCTTGCCACGGAGCCCATCGGGCCCTCCTACCGTGGTGCTGCGGGCATGTCCACTTGCTACTTCTTCTCCGGCGGCATTGCGGCCCTGTCTGGCATCGCCGCGCTATACCAGTCGTCTTGGCGCCTCCTCTATGTTACCTCACTTCCTTCTGCCGCTTTTATGCTCGTCGTCCTTCCTTTCATCTCTGAATCACCGCGCTGGTACCTTACCCGCCGGCGCACCGATGACGCAATTCGTGTCCTGCGAGACATTGCGTCCACTAACCGCAGAAGATTCCCAGACAACGTCATGTTAAAGCTCGACGATGACGACGATATTAATAAGAAGGTTGAGCACTCATCATCTTCGATCATGGATGTGTTACAATCACGGACGACTCGTGTTAGGCTTGTGCTCTCGGTGATGATCAGCTTCCTTTGCTCAGTGGTGTACTACGGACTAACCCTCAATGTGGTCAACATAAAAATAAACATGTACCTTGGTGTCGTTACTAATTCTCTCGCAGAGATGCCCGCATACCTACTCCCTACCATGTTCCTCCCACACTTCGGAAGGAAGCCGCTAGGCATTGGCACAATGCTTCTCAGCGGCGTCTTTTGCACAATTGCCAGCCTCATTGCCGATGTCAGTTCCATGAGGTAATCAAAACCTTTCTTATTTCATATGTGTGGCATGATGATTTAGGGAGATTTTCTATATATAACTGCAATTTCATGTCACTCTAGGGTGGTCAGGATGGCATGTGGAGTGGTGGGGATCTTTGGGATGTCAGGGACATACAACCTATTGCTAGTATACACGTCTGAGTTGTTCCCTACAGTGGTGCGGACCGTAGCCATGGGATGCACATCACAAGCATCGCAAATGGGTGCCATACTAGCACCCATGGTGGTCTTGTTCGGGGAACGGGTGCCGTTTGCGGTGTTTGGCATGTTTGGCATCATCGGTGGGCTACTGATGTTCTGCCTCCCAGAGACTATCGATAAGCCATTGTATGACACCATGTTTGGGCTGGAGAAAGGGGAGGAAGCGTCTAGCAGTGAAGAGGAAGTGTCAAAGGAAATCTCTGAATTTTGATCAGTTTTGTAAGAATTGTTGGATCGGAAGATGTTACCTATGGAGACATGTTGCACGCAAGAGAGAAGTACACTGATTTCTCGTTTGTATTATTATTCTTTCACTGTGATAAATATGAGAAAGTAATATAAAATTTGTCATGTCCCCATAGATAAAAAATTCACTTAGAATTGCATGTATATGCATTGTTCGTACTTTTTAAATTTCTTCAAATATCATGATAGAGATCTCTATGAGTTGTGTTTTTAATGCACAACTGTTTATTTTATGTCTATGTAAATAGACAGATAATTACAAATACAGTAAATTGCATTCTAGGGTATACAAAATATCTATGGTGGTGACAACACATGGATTTCATCTATTGTTGTGCTCTCCGAATACCAGGTCTTGGATTCCGGGGTGAAAACCTAGGTCCAGCATTTGCTGGTTATACGTGGCAGTGGTGGTTTTGCTCCTTTGTTAAAGACACTATCTACAGTTAGTCGGTCCTTCTCTTGTGGGCAGAAATTCATGATCTAGCCTATGTGGTTCAATCTAGCGCTGTGGGTGTTCATGTACCATTTCCTTGTTGAAGCCATCGTTGTTAGGAGAACCTTCTATGAAGGAAATATGCCTTAGAGGCAATAATAAAGTTATTATTTATATTTCCTTATATCATGACAAATGTTTAATATTCATGCTAGAGTTGTATTAACCGGAAACTTAGTACATGTGTGAATACATAGACAAAACAGAGTGTCCCTAGTATGCCTTTACTTGACTAGCTCGTTAACCAAAGATGGTTATGTTTCCTAGCCATAGACATGAGTTGTCATTTGATCAACGGGATCACATTATTAGGAGAATGATGTGATGGACAAGACCCAACCGTTAGCTTAGCAACTTGATCATTTAGCTTTACTGCTATTGCTTTCTTCATAACTTATACATGTTCCTATGACTATGAGATTGTGCAACTCCCGAATACCAGAGGAACACCTTGTGTGCTATTAAATGTCACAACGTAACTGTGTGATTATAAAGATGCTCTACAGGTGTCTCGGAAGGTGTTCATGGTGTTGGCATAGATCAAGAATAGGATTTGTCACTCCGAGTGTCGGAGAGGTATCTCTGGGTCCTCTCGGTAATACACATCATAATAAGCCTTGCAAGCAAATGACTAATGAGTTAGTCACGAGACGATGTATTATGGAGTGAGTAAAGAGACTTGTCGGTAACGAGATTAACTGGGTAGAGTGATACCGACAATCGAATCTCGGACCAGTAACATACCGATGATAAAGGGAACAATATATGTTGTTATGCGGTTTAACCGATAAAGATCTTCGTAGAATATGTAGGAGCCAATATGAGCATCCAGGTTCCGCTATTGGTTATTCACCGGAGATGATTCTCGGTCATGTCTACATAGTTCTCGAACCCGTAGGGTCCGCACGCTTAACGTTCGATGATAATCGGTATTATGAGTTTATGAGTTTTTATGTACCGAAGGTAGTTCGGAGTCTCGGATGAGAACACGAACATGAAGAGGAGTCTCGGAATGTCCGAGACATAAAGATTGATATATTGGACGACAATATTCGGACACCGGAAGTGTTCTGGGTGTTATCGGATAAAACCGGAGTGTCGAAGGGGTTACCGGAACCCCCCGGAGGAGTATGGGCCATAGTGGGCCATGAAGGAAAAGAGAGAGGCAGCCCAATAGGATTGGCCGCACCCTCCCTAGGGAATCCTAGTTGGACTAGGAGTGGGGGGGCGCCCCTCTCCTTCCTTCTCCCCCTTCTTCTTCCTTTCCTACTCCTAGTAGGAATAGGAAAGGGGATTCCTACTCCTACTAGGATTAGGAATCCTACTCCTGGCGCGCCATACATGGCCGGCCGGCCCTCTCCCTTGCTCCTTTATATACGGGGGCAGGGGCACCCAAGGACACAGAAGAAACATTGTTTTAGCCGTATGCGGTGCCCCCCTCCACAAAAACACACATCGGTCATATTGTTGCAGTGCTTAGGCGAAGCCCTGCGCCGGTAGCTTCATCATCTCTGTCACCATGCCGTCGTGCTGACGAAACTCTCCCGTGAAGCTCAACTGGATCAAGAGCTCGTGGGACGTCATCAAGATGAACGTGTGCTGAACACGGAGGTGCCGTATGTTCGGTGCTTGGATCGGTTGGATCGCGAAGACGTTCGACTACGTCAACCGCGTCACTAGACGCTTCCGCTTTCGGTCTACAAGGGTACGTAGACACACTCTCCCCTCTCATTGCTATGCATCTAGTAGATAGATCTTGCGTGATTGTAGGAATTATTTTGAAATACTACGTTCCCCAACAGTGGTATCAGAACCAAGTCTATGCGTAGATGATATGCACGAGTAGAACACAATGAGTTGTGGGCGATAATAGTCATACTGCTTACCAGCATGTCTTACTTTGATTCGGCGGCATTGTGAGATGAAGCAGCCCGGACCGACATTACGCGTACGCTTACGCGAGACTGGTTTCACCGTTACGAGCACTCGTTGCTTAAAGGTGACCGACGGGTGTCTGTCTCTCTCACTTTAGTTGAATCGAGTGTGGCTACGCCCGGTCCTTGTGAAGGTTAAAACAACACACTTGACGAAAAATCGTTGTGGTTTTGTATGCGTAGGTAAGAACGGTTCTTGCTAAGCCCGTAGCAGCCACGTAAAACTTGCAACAACAAAGTAGAGGGCGTCTAACTTATTTTTGCAGGTCATGTTGTGATGTGATATGGTAAAGACGTGATGAGTTATCCGTTATTGTATGAGATGATCATGTTTTGTAAAATTATCGGCAACCGACAGGAGCCTTATGGTTGTCTCTTTATTGTATGAATTGTGAAGGCCATGTAATTGCTTTACTTTATCACTATGAGTTAGCGATAGTAGTAGTAGCAATAGTTAGCGAGACGACCACGACGCTACGATGAAGATCATGGTGTCTAGCCAGTGACGATGGAGATCATGACGATGCTTTAGAGATGGAGATCAAAAGCACAAGATGGTGATGGCCATATCATGTCACATATTTTGATTGCATGTGATGTTTATCTTATTATGCTTCTTATTTTGCTTAGTACGGCGGTAGCATTATAAGATGATCCCTTACAAAATTTCAAGGTACAAGTGTTCTTCCTGAGTATGCACCGTTGCGAAAGTTCGTCGTGCCGAGACACCACGTGATGATCGGGTGTGATAAGCTCTACGTTCAAATACAACGGGTGTAAGATAGTTTTGCACATGCAGAATACTCGGGTTAAACTTGATGAGCCTAGCATGTACAGACATGGCCTCAGAACACTTGAGACCGAAAGGTCGAACGTGAATCATATAGTAGATATGATCAACATAAGATGTTCACCATTGAGAACTACTCCATCTCACGTGATGATCGTACATGGTTTAGTTTATATGATCACGTGATCATTTAGATGACTAGAGGGATGTCTATCTAAGTGGGAGTTCTTTTGTAATATGATTAATTGAACTTTAATTTATCATGAACTTAGTCCTGATAGTATTTGCAAATTATATTGTAGATCAATAGCTCGCGTTATAGCTCCCCTATGTTTTTGATATGTTCCTAGAGAAAACTAAGTTTAAAGATGTTAGTAGCAATGATGTGGACTAGGTCCGTGATATGAGGATTATCCTCATTGCTGCACAGAAGTATCATGTCCTTGATGCACCGCTAGGTGACAAACCTATTGCAGGAGGAGATGCAGACGTTATGAACGTTTAACAAGCTCGGTATGATGACTACTTGATAGTTTAGTTTGCCATGCTTTACGGCTTATAACCGGGACTTCAAAAACTTTTTGAATGACACGGAGCATATGAGATGTTCTAAGAGTTGAAATTAGTATTTCATACTCATGCTCGTGTCGAGAGGTATAAGACTTCCGACAGTACTTTGCCTACAAGATGGAGGAGAATAGCTCAACCAGTGAGCATGTGCTCAGATTGTCTGGGTACTACAATTGCTTGAATCAATTGGGAGTAAATCTTCCAGATAAGATAGTAATTGACAAAGTTCTCTAATCACTATCACCAAGTTAGTAGAACTTCGTGATGAACTATAATATGCAAGGGATGACGAAAGTAATTCCTGAGCTCTTCGCGATGCTGAAATCGGCGAAGGTAGAAATAAAGAAAGAGCATCAAGTGTTGATGGTTAACAATACCACTTGTTTCAAGTAAAGGGCAAAAGGATAGAAGGGGAACTTCAAGAAGAATGACAAGCAAGTTGTCACTCCCGTCAAGAAACCCAAAGCTAAACGCAAGCCTGAAACTAAGTGCTTCTACTGCAAAGGAAATGGTCACTGGAAGTGGAACTGCCCTAGATACTTGGCGGATAAGAAGGATGGCAAAGTGAACAAAGGTATATTTGATATACATATTATTTATGTGTACTTTACTAGTGCTCATACAAACCCCTGGGTATTTGATACAGGTTCAATTACTAAAATTAGTAACTCGAAACGAGAGTTGCAGAATGAACAGAGACTAGTTAAAGGTGAAGTGACGATGTGTGTTGGAAGTGGTTCTAAGATTGATATGATCATCATCGCAAACTCCCTATACTTTCGGGATTAGTGTATAACCCAAATAAATGTTATTTGGCATTTGTATTGAGCATGAATATGATTTGATCATGTTTGTTGCAATACGGTTATTCATTTAAAGTCATAGAATAATTGATGTTCTGTTTACATGAATAAAACCTTTGATGGTCATACACCCAATGAAAATAGTTTGTTGGATCTCGAGTAGTAATACACATATTCATAATATTGAAGCCAAAAGATGCAAAGTTGATAATGATAGTGCAACTTATTTGAGGCACTGCCGTTTAGGTCATATTGGTGTAAAGCGCATGAAGAAACTCCATGCTGATGGGATTTTGAAATCACTTGATTATGAATCACTTGGTGCTTGCGAACCATGCCTCATGGGCAAGATGACTAAAACTCCGTTCTCCGGAACAATGGAGTGAGCAACTGATTTGTTGGAAAATATACATACTGTTGTATGTGGACCGATGAGTGTTGAGGCTCGAGGCGGGTATCGTTATTTTCTGACCTTCATTGATGATTTTAGCAGATATGGGTATATCTACTTGATAAAACACAAGTCTGAAACATTTGAAAAGTTCAAAGAATTTCAGAGTTAAGTAGAGAATTATCGCAACAAGAAAATAAAGTTTCTACGATCTAATCGTGGAGGCGAATATTTGAGTAACAAGTTTGGTCTTCCTTTGAAACAATATGGAATAGTTTCACAACTCACGCCACCCGGAACACCATAGCGTAATGGTGTGTCCGAACATCGTAACCGTACTTTATTAGATATGGTGCGATCTATGATGTCTCTTACCGATTTACCACTATCGTTTTGAGGTTATGCTTTAGAGACAGTTGCATTCACGTTAAATAGGGCACCATCTAAATCCGTTGAGACGACGCCTTATGAACTGTGGTTTGGCAAGAAACCAAAGTTGCCGTTTCTTAAAGTTTGGGGCTGCGATGCTTATGTGAAAAAGCTTCAACCTGATAAGCTCGAACCCAAGTCGGAGAAATGTGTCTTCATAGGATACCCAAAGGAGACTGTTGGGTACACCTTCTATCACAGATCCGAAGGCAATATATTCGTTGCTAAGAATGGATCCTTTCTAGAGGAGTTTCTCTCGAAAGAAGTGAGTGGGAGGAAAGTGGAACTTGATGTGGTAATTGTACCTTCTCCCGAATTGGAAAGTAGTACATCACATAAACTAGTTCCAGTGATTCCTACACCAATTACTGAGGAAGCTAATGATGATGATCATGAAACTTTGGATCAAGTCACTACTAAACCTCGTAGGTCAACCAGAGGACGTTCCGCACCAGAGTGGTACGGGAATCCAGTTCTGGAAGTCATGTTACTAGACAATGATGAACCTACGAACTATGAGGAAGCGATGATGAGCCCAGATTCTGCAAAAGGGCTTGAGGCCATGAAATCTGAGATGGGATCCATGTATGAGAACAAAGTGTGGACTTTGGTTGACTTGCCCGATGATCTGCAAGCCATTGAAAATAAATGGATCTTTAAGAGGAAGACTGATGCTAATGGTAATGTTACTGTCTACAAAACTCGACTTCTTGCGGAAGGTTTTCGACAAGTTCAAGGTGTTGACTACGAGGAATTTTTCTTACTCGTAGCGATGCTTAAAGTCTGTCCGAATCATGTTAGCAATTGCCGCATTATATGAAATCTGGCAAATGGATGTCAAAACTACATTCCTTATGGATTCCTTAAAGAAGAGTTGTATATGATGCAACCAGAAGGTTTTGTCAATCCTAAAGGTGCTAACAAAGTGTGCAAGCTCCAGCGATCCATCTATGGACTGGTGGAAGCATCTCAGACTTGGAATATACGCTTTGATAGTGTGATCAAAGCATATGGTTTTATACAGACTTGCGGTGAAGCTTGTATTTACAAGAAAGTGAGTGGTTGCACTACATCATTTCTGATAAGTATATGTGAATGACATATTGTTGATCAGAAATAATGTAGAATTTTCTGGAAAGCATAAAGGAGTGTTTGAAAGGAGTTTTTCAAAGAAAGACCTCGGTGAAGCTGCTTACATATTAAGCATCAAGATCTATCGAGATAGATCAAGACGCATGATAAATTCAATGAGTACATACCTTGACATGTTTTTGAAGTAGTTCATAATGGAACAGTCAAAGAAGGAGTTCTTGCCTGTGTTGCAAAGTGTGAAGTTGAGTAAAGACTCAAAACCCGACCACGGTAGAAAATAGAAAGAATGAAAAGTCATTCCCTATGCCTTAGTCATAGGTTCTATAAAGTATGCTATGTTGTGTACCAGACCTATTGTTTGCCATGCCCTGAGTTTGGCAAGGGAATACAATTTGATCTAGGAGTAGATCACTGGACAGCGGTCAAAATTATCCTTAGAGGACTAAGGAAATATTTCTCGGTTATGGAGGTGATAAAGAGTTCGTCTTAAAGAGTTACATCGATGCAAACTTTGACACCGATATGGATGACTTGAGTCTCGGTCTGGATACATATTGAAAGTGGGATCATTTAGCTAGAGTAGCTCCATGCAGAGCATTGTAGACATAGAAATTTTCGAAATACATACGGATCTGAATGTAATAGACCCGCTGACTAAACATCTCTCCTGAAGCAAAACATGATCACACCTTAGAGCATCTCCAGCCGCGCGCCCAACACGCCCTCCACTGGCAATTTTTTCACACCGACGCTAAAAAATCGGCCCAACCGCGCCCCCAGAAGCCCAATTTTCGCCGGCTCGGGCCGAATTTGGCGCCGGTGGACCCAAGCCGAACCCGGCACTCGGGGGCGCCGGGCGAAATGGTTTTGACGCGAAAGAGCCACGGGCCCGCTGAGTCAGCGACACTCGCCTCGTCGTCCTCAGAACTCCTCGGTTCCCCGCGGGGAATTAATGCCAAGGCTGTCGCCGGTTAGCCTTCCCTTGGTTCCTCATCACGGGACGGCTCTTCACGGGCGGCGCGGTGACGCCTCACTCCCCGGCACGCGTACACATGTCCCCACGGCGGCTATAAAAACGGCACCACACCCCCGCCGCTGGCCATACACGTTGTGCTCTATGCATCTCTCTCTCACCGCTGCTCTTTCCGCCGCCGGCGCACCTCCCCTCTGCTCATCACACCGCGACAATGTGCGGGAGGTACCCCGGCGACGGAGCGGCGGCCAACGGCTTCGGCCGCCGCTCGCTGCATGCGTGGGAGTCGCACCTGCTCTCCGAAGCGAACATCCCGGCGCCTCCAGACATGCGCGCCGGGCCGTCAGGATGGAAGCTCAGTGCCGGAGGCGTCCCTGTCCCGCCCCTACCGGATGCCGACGCGCGTCCGGACTACTTCGCCGGTGAGGTCCACCACGTTCGGTCAACGCTGACCAAGGAGCAGCGAGCCTCCCCGCGGTACGCCACCGACAACCACTGGGCATGGGCGGCGTACTTCCAGTGCCGGCAGGAGCAGCGCCTCGCCTCCACCAATGGGGCCCCGGTGGTGGGGGGCCAGTGGAACGGCGACGGGTGACGCCTCTGGTGGTCCGCACCCGGCCGGACGCGCAACGAGGTGCTCGCGTACCTCGAGGGCGGCAATGACCCGCCACTCACTTACCCAGCCACCGCCCCGGTCCCCCACAGCGGCGCCGGGCAGTGGATGCCCCGAAGGTTCGTCTATGGCTCGTCCTCTTCCTCCCGCTCCTCCTCACACTCCTCCGGCTCAGCGACGGTGTTCGGTGTCAAGGCCGAGCCCACGACGGACACCCCGCTCGGCTAGCGAACCTGCTCGGCTGGCATCTTCATTAACAAAGGCGAGCGTGTTTCCTCCTCGACTCCTCCCCGCCTCCTCAAGCCGTAGAAGGAACCGGGACTCGCCGCTGTGAGGAAGGAACCTGGGCTCGCTCCTGTGAAGACGGAGCCCGGGCTCGGCGGCGGCGACAAGGAGACGATCGACGACGTGGCGACATTGTAGTGGGCGCGGGACGACTGGGCGCGGACTGAGATGGAGTGCCAGTGCCGCGCCTATGAAGAGCTCGCCGCATGGCACCGGATCCGGCGAGGCCGCGACGAGGGAGGCATCGTCGTACTCGACAACGACAGCAACGACAACGACGCACCACCTGCACCGGTCCTTCAGGGCGACGCCGGCCAGGGGTCCAGCAGGGGCGGCGGCGTCCGCGTCAAGGAGGAGAAGGCCGAAGACGATGTCGACTTCGCCGCTCTCACCCTGTTCTTCGTGACGTACACGCGCTAATAAAATATTTATGTACTTAAACTATGCTATAAAATGTTTTTCCGCCCTACTTTCGACGCATTTCTGTTTTATATTAATAATTATTGCACCTCCTGGGGGTGACCCTGAGGCCGGCGACTGGGGGCCCGAAAGCCGCCACGCCGATTTTACCGCCAGTACGCCCCCAGGCGGCGATTCTAATTGCCTCCTGGGGGGCCAACAGCTGGATATCCTCTTAGTACTCTTTGGGTGTTAATCACATGGCGATGTGAAATAGATTATTGACTCTAGTAAACCCTTTGGGTGTTGGTCACATGGTGATGTGCACTATGAGTGTTATTCACATATCGATGTGAACTATCGGTATTAAATCACATGGAGATGTGAACTAGATTAGTGACTC
Source organism: Secale cereale (assembly GCA_902687465.1). Lineage (NCBI taxonomy): Eukaryota > Viridiplantae > Streptophyta > Magnoliopsida > Poales > Poaceae > Secale > Secale cereale. The sequence goes on along the minus strand of LR738713.1, from coordinate 866,493,292 downwards.
TAGTGCAAGTGGGAGACTGAAGGAAATATGCCCACAGGCAAGAATAAAGTGATTATTTATATTTTCTTATATCATGATAAATGTTTCTTATTAATGCTAGAATTGTATTAACCGGAAACTTAGTACATGTGTGAATACATAGACAAAACAGAGTGCCCCTAGTATGCCTCTACTTGACTAGCTCGTTAATCAAAGATGGTTATGTATTCTAGCCATAGACATGAGTTTTCATTTGATCAACGGGACCACATCATTGGGAGAATGATGTGATGGACAAGACCCATCCATTAGCTTAGCAACTTGATCGTTTAGTTTTACTGCTATTGCTTTCTTCATAACTTATACATGTTCATATGACTATGAGATTGTGCAACTCCCGAATACCGGAGGAACACCTTGTCTGCTATCAAACGTCACAACGTAACATGGTGATTATAAAGATGCTCTACAGGTGTCTCCGAAGGTGTTCGTGGTGTTGGCATAGATCAAGAATAGGATTTGTCACTCCGAGTGTTGGAGAGGTATCTCTGGGCCCTCTCGTTAATACACATCATAATAAGCCTTGCAAGGAAATGACTAATGAGTTAGTCATAAGATGATGTATTACGGAACTAGTAAGGAGACTTGCCGGTAACGAGATTAACTAGATACAGTGATACCGACGATCGAATCTCGGACAAGTAACATACCGATGACAAAGGGAAGAACGTATGTTGTTATGCGGTTTGACCGATAAAGATCTTCGTAGAATATGTAGGAGCCACTATGAGCATCCAGGTTCCGCTATTGGTTATTGACCAGAGATGATTCTCGGTCATGTCTACATAGTTCTCGAACCCGTAGGGTCCGCACGCTTAACGTTCGATGACGATCGGTATTATGAGTTTATGAGTTTTGATGTACCGAAGGTAGCTTGGAGTCCCGGATGAGATCACAGACATGACAAGGAGTCTCGGAATGTACGAGACAAAAATATTGATATATTGGACGACTATATTCAGACATCGGAAATGTTCTGGAAGTTATCGGATAAAACCAGAGTGCCAGAGGGGTTACCTGAACCCCCCCCCCCCCCCCGGGGGGAGTATGGGCCATAGTGGGCCATGAAGGAAAAGAGAGAGGAAGCCCACTAGGGCTGGCCGCACCCCCCTAGGGAATCCTAGCTGGACTATGAGTGGGGGGAGGCGCCCCTCTCCTTCCTTCTCCCCCTTCTTCTTCCTTTCCTACTCCTAGTATGAAAGGGGATTCCTACTCCTACTAGGAGTAGGAATCCTACTCCTGGCGCGTGATACGTCCAAAACGTATCTATAATTTCTGCTTGCTCCATGCCTCTTTTGGGTGATATTGCTATGTTATTTATACACTTCCATACACTTTTGATCATATTTGGACTAACCTATTAACTCAGTGCACCCCAGTGCCAGTTTCTGTTTTCGGCTGTTTTTGTATTTCAGGTTTTCACGTTACGAGAACCGCCAGGAAAAATCCAGAAAAATTATATAAAAAATCAGCGTTCCAGAAGCTACCTTGCGCCCGAAGTACAGCCGGGGGGGGGCACCAGGGCTCCAGGCGCCCTGGCGGCGCGCCCCCCCTGGGCTGCGCCGGGGGGGCGCCTGGGCCCCCCGAGGCTCCGCTGATGCCCCCCTTTGGCATATATTTAAAGCGTCTCCCGAAACCCTCGAGACGGGAACTCTTTTTCGTGATCTCATCTCCGTTCCGCCGCCGCCGCCACTTCCAAGATCGGGAGCACCAGGAGAACTCTTCCCGGCACCCTGCCGGAGGGGAGGATCACCACCGGGAGCTTCTCCACCACCATGGACGCCTCCCGGATGAGTTGTGAGTAGTCTCCCTTGGACCATGAGTCCATGACCAGTAGCTATGTGATGTTCTCCTCCCGTTCTTGTGCTTCACTAATTAGTCCTCGTGAGCTGCCCTACATGATCGAGGCACATATGTAATCCTTATACTGTTGCTATGATGAGTTTGCTGCGATCCGATGGATTATGAGATTATGTTCAGATTGTGTTTGAGTAATATATTTGATCTACCTCTTTTATATTTATGTTCGTAAGTAATTCTTGCATGTTCTCCGTTGTTATTTATTGCTTTGGCCAAGTAATAGGTAGTGACTCCAAGAGGGAACGTTATGCTTGATTGTGCGTTCATGCCCCTCGATGACTAGCTTGAGTGACAGAAACATGAGTCGAGGGGATGTGATGTTGCCATAAGGGGGAAAACAACGATGCTTGTGCCCGCGGGTGCAAGGATTGTTTACTTTACGCAAAGTTGTTTTAATGCAGTTGTTTGTTGCTTTGAGTTTACACTATGGGTGTGTCGGGGGAAACTGTCCGCCACGAACACCTATGGGACCGGAGCCCCTTGTCTGTGCGGTACGAGGGCGGAGGGAGCACAAAGAGCAGATCGTGGCGAGCACGCGGGCAGTTTTACCCAGGTTCGGGCCGCGGTAGACGCGTAAAACCCTACTCCTGCTTGGTTGTGTATTGAGTTTGAGCGCTCGGGAGCTTGAAGAAGCAGCTACACCAAGCGCGAGAGTGATCTAGGTTCCGAACCCCCCTCACGTTGTGCATGGGCCTCCTTTTATAGTGTAAGGGGTCACCGACAGGTGTCAACGTAGGAGAGAGGGGTAAAAATGTAAAAGAGGTGGTAGTTGTAACAGTGCGGGAACAGTGGAGCTACAGTACAGAACAGTGGTCTATACCTACTTTAACAGTGGGGGACAAGGGCATTTAATGCCCGTCGCCGTCGACCCCAAAAGCTCCCGCCTTAGCGTCTCCGTCTGCCACGGCGATGGATCCATCGCCGTGGAGTGCCACCGTGTCCCCCAGGCTTCACAGCCATCCGCCACGCGTCCCTGGATAGGCCCCAGGGCGACGCGTGGGCCGATGAGCTGGAGCGTGGGCACACAGCGCAGTCTTCCCGGCAAGCACCTTGCCGGGGCCTTGATCTTGCCGGGCCCGGGAGCTTGCCGCTCCCCGGGCCCTCGCCGGGGCGCATATGGCGCCGATGCGTTGTCTTCTAGTCTTCCTGGCAAGCTCCTCTTGCCAGGGTCTTGTGTTAGCGGAGCAGTCTTGAGCCTGGTACGGCCTTCCCGGCAAGCTCCTCTTGCCGGGGTCTCGATCTCATGTCTTGTATACTTTGTTTTTTGAATGGTTTAATAGGGAGCAGGAAAGGTCTCCGGCGAGCACGCGGTAAACCCTGCCGCGGGAAGCTGCAACTGTCCGTGCACAAGTTGGGGTACTAAGGTACCCCTACCTTAGTACACCGACAGGAGCCCCCGGGCCTGGGCCACACACGGTGCCGAGCGCTGTTGGGCCAGGCCCAAAACAGTGCACGGGCACCCGCGGCCCGCGGCGCGCCGAATCCACTTCCATATCCGCCGCACCCCACGGTAACGGCACGCGTCGATCGCGGCGCCGTGGGATGGGACGTGCCCACGATCTCTTAATGGAAAGGGCGAAACGCCCCCCACTCCCCCATAAAAGCAGAGGAAGCGGGCGCGGTTCCCCTCCTTGCGCTTTCATTGCATCGTCTTCCTTCTCCAAAGATTCTCTCTTGCGCTCTGCCTCCACATCTCCACCGCCGCCGAGCTCTTCGTTCCCCTCCTTCCGCCGCGTCCGCCATGGCCCCAAAGACCGACAAGGCGAAGGCGGAGAAGTCCAAGCGGGAGAAATCGGAGCAAGCGGCCAAGCTCATCGCGTACCGGAAGCGGCATGTCGTCTTCCCGCCGAAGCTCGGCGTGCGGGAGCTCTGGAACAAGTATTACTTGTTCTGGTCCAAGGAAACCGACGCGCATCCCCGCACGCGAGCATATCCGGCCGCCGCCAAGGACAGCTATCCCGGCGGGTACTACTTTTTTGCTGCCTTCTTTCATTGTGGTCTCTGTCCTCCTTTCTCAAACTTCTTCTACGACGTCATGAACACATACGGCCTCCATCTGCTTGACTTCACCCCCAACGCCATCCTCACCATGGCTGTTTTCGCACACATGTGCGAAAACTTCATAGGAGTCCACCCCAATGTAGCACTCTTTAGACACTTCTTCACTCCTAGAGCCGAGGCCGATGCCCCCCTCTCCGGAGGAATTTCTTGGGTCTTCCGTCTGAATAAAAAGGGGGCGTACTTGCCGGGGGAGCTCCGTGGCAAGTGGGAGGAATGGCGAGCGGAGTTGTGCTGGATCGTCGAAGACCAGCCGCAAGCCTTCACCGCGCCGCGCACAACGCCCATCGTGCGCGGCAGGGACTGGAGTGAGCTAGATTCCGACGACATCAAGCTCGACATCGCCCTCGTCCGGATTCTTCGTCTTCGGATGGCCAAGCTGTCAGTTGCTGAGGTGGGCGCAGATTTCCTCCGCCGGCGCATCGCCCCTCTCCAAGACCGGAAGAGGCCGGCCTGGGAGTACGGCGGCCCGACAGACATCATGAGGCTGCGCCCCGGGCTCAACTTCAACTTCACCACGCTGGAGCTGAGGGGAATGGTCCGGGAACTCTTCAAGTACGACCCGGCACACCCCGAGTGGTTCAGGACTCCCCGGGAAGTGGTGCCGCTCTGCAACAACATCGTCAGGGATCGGATCCTCGCCATGATGCCCATGTGTGACTCGCACGGCTTGGACCGCACGTGGATTGCTCCGAAGCCTATCGACGTCCTCAACTTCTACGACAACCTCGCAGAGGTGGCGAAGAACAAGGACGACCTCAAGCTGCACACACGGGACACCACCGACCAGGAGATCGCCTACATAGCTTCCCGGGCTGAAGAGGCCGCCGCAGCCGCGGCGGCAGGAATTTTCGGATACTCGCCGGAGGAGGCGGAAGCTGCGGACGCGTCCACCCAGGCGGAGGAGGCGGAGATCCGCAGGTTGCTGAATCTTCCTCCCGACGCGCTCGCCGGGGTCCCCTCGCTGAGGCACTCCGGGATCCACGGGATCGCGGCCGAGGCCGCGGCAATGGAGGGTACCGCCGGAGGGAGCAAAGGCGCCGCGAGGGGCGGAGGCGCCAAGGGTAAGGGGGCCGCAGCGCAGGACGCTGGGCCCAGTGAGCCGGCCGGGGAAGAGGAGGAGGAGGAGGAGGCCGAGGACTCCGACGGATCCACGGAGTTGTACGCCGACGACCTCTCCTCGTCGGAGAGCTCCCCCCCC
>LR738713.1:866454772-866487860 GCA_902687465.1 Secale cereale | reverse complement strand
AAGCCCGAGGCAGTCCCCGGCGAAGCGCCTCCGCAAGGCGGCGACGGGGGAGAGGGCGCAGGCGCCCCGGCAACAGCCACCTCGCCAGGCGGCTCCCCGGGGGAGTCAAGCCGCGCCAAGGCCTTCCGGCGCACCAGCCACAGCGGAGGCAGACCGCGCGCGGACCACGACAGAGGCGCCTCGCAGGCCGGCGCCGAGCAGGCAAGGGTCTTCTCGGAGCGGAGCAGCGGCTCCGCCCGCTCCTCGGGCGCCGGCTACCACAGGGGCTGGGTCTTCGCAGCCCCCAGCCCCGGTGAACACCAAGCGCGCGAGGGAGTCTTCGTCTTCCGCTCCTCGCGCCGACGCGCCCACGGTGGAGTATGATTTCTCCGCCCTGAGCGAGGACGACGAGGAGGACCAGGAGTAAGGATCCAGGGCCTTACATCTTCTCGATTTCTGTCTTGATTTTTTTGTTAATGCTGACTCTGTTCATTGCTTCTGATTTCAGGACCCTGGCCCATCGCGCGGCGAAGAAGGCCAAGGCGCCCGAGGTCGAGGTCGCGGAAGACTTGGCAGCTGCGGCAACAGGGGGTGTGCCGGAGCCGAGCCTGCCGGACCCGAGCGCTGCTCCGAGGAGCAGCCCCCAGCGTAGCCCGCAGCGCAGCCCCCAGCGTAAGTCTGGGGTTTTCTCTTTTCGCTTGTCGGGGTACGCCTGAGGATTTGGTTTTGTCTTCATGTCTTGACGTTTCTTGTCTTGTTCTGTGCAGAGGTGGAGCCACAGCGGGAAGAGCGCCCGGAGACTGTCGTTGAGGAGCCGCAGGCCCCGCCGTCCCCGCCAAGGCAGAACTCTCCGGCAAGGGAGAGTGCTCCGCCAAGGGCGGGTACTCCGCCGAGGCAGAGTACCCCGCCAAGGGCGAGCAGCCCGGCGAGGGCGGCCACTCCGCCAAGGCCGAGCTCCCCGGCGAGGGAGCCCGCCGCTGAGGACGTCCGCCAAGGTAAGTTCTGTGACTTGTCTTCTCGGCTTGCCCCTTTTTGGATATTTGCTTGAATCTTGAACTTCTTTTCCTTCTTCTTCTTTATAGATCTTCCTCCTCCTGAGCCCATGGAGACGGAGGTTATCAACCTCGAGGAGGAGGGCGCGCAGGGCGGCGGCGGCGACGCTCCTGTCGTCGAGGAGATGGCCGAGGCCGCCGAGCCGGCCGCGCAGGAGACTGCTCCGGCTGCAGACGCAGCGGCTGGGGAGGGGGACGGTGACCGCACCGCCGGCCCGGAGGCGGCGGGAGCATCGGATGCTGCACCGGCCACCGGCCCCTCTGCCAGCAAGGAGCAGGGGTATTATCTTGAGGCCCCCAACGGCGTCTTCATCCAGATGCCTTGGGGGTCTTCATCGCGAGCTCCTGCGGAGGGCGAGGCGTTCGACGGAGAAGTCCTCGCCTCCACAGGCCTGAAGATCGTCGAGGCGCCCGGCGGGAGTGAGGGGCCCGAGGAGGAGAGGTTGCTCCACCAGCTCCTGGCCCTTTACCGGGCCAGGCAGGCGAAACTCGCCTCCCGGGAGGCCCTTGCCGCCAAGGCCGCCGCGGAAATGGAGAAGCGTGCGGCGGAGCTCAGCGCCGCCAACCAGGCGGCCCTCCGCGAGGTGGCGGAGGAGCGTGAGCGTCTCGCCGGCGAGTACCAGGAGTGGGTGCTCGAGAAGGCTGAAGCTGAAGAACAGCAGCGGCTCGCCAGGGTGGAGATGTCCCGGCGAGAGGGAGAGCTCGCGCAGCGGAAGGTCGAGCTCGACTCCCACGAGGAGGACCTTGCCGCTCGCGAGGCAGCCCTTGGCGGGGAGCTGAAGGAGGCGAAAGCCGCCGCGGTTGCCGCGGAAGACGCCAAGAAGGAGCTTGCCGCCAAGGTTAAGCAGCTGGAGAAAGCGCTGAAGGTGAGCGCAGAGAAGGTTGCCGCGCTCATCTTGGAGCGCGAGAAGGACGCTCACACAAACTCCGAGCTTCAAGTGAGTCTCTCCAAGAGGGGCGACGAGTTGAAGGCCGCCAAGGACTCCATCGAGGACTTGGAACTGAAGGTCACCACTCTGAAGGACTCGCTCGACGCTGCCCGGGCTCAGGAGAACAAGCTGAAGGAGGAGCTCCGCAAGGAGCGGACTTTAGTGGACAGCGTCAACAAGGCATCCGATCTCTTCCGCCAGACTATCGAGGTATGGACCGAAGACTTGGTTTCTTCTGCGTCCAACATTGACCAGGAGCTGCTGGCGCTGAAGGTCGAACACCTCATCTACTCGCCGGATCCGGATCTCCCGCACAGCGCCAAGCTCAGCCTCTTCTTCAGAGGGATCGCGCCGGCCCTTGCAGGTCTCCGGAACCGCATCCCCGCGCAGCTGGCCGAGGAGTCGCGCCTGCTCTGCGCGGGAACTCTGGAGCGGGTGATGACGAAGATCGTGTACCGCAACCCGGGAATCAATCTCACGAACGTTCTTCGCAGCTTGCCGGCTGATGCAGACACGGAGGCCCTGAAGGAGCAGGTCGGTCACATCATCGCCAAGGTGGCAAAGCTTGGCAGGAAGGAGGGCGACCGCGTAGACTAGGGCTCCATTGTCTTTATCTTTTTGTTGCTGCACATTATGTCATGAACTTATTAGTCCATTGCGACAAGTTATCCTTTGTAAGATATTCATTTTATTTTGATCAATCAGTGCAATGTTATCTTCCTTGTCTTAATCCTTGACTTTGTATGTTTTTCACCCTACGTTCCCGGGGAGCTTGCCGGCAAGGGGCCCTTGCCGTGAGCGCTGAGTGCTGGACTCTGAGCAGCCTGCTGGCCAAGGTCCTCGCCGGCAAGCAACCTTGCCGCAGCTAGTCGCAACGCACTTAGCTTGCTGAGTGTACTCGGAAACGAAGCAAGGGCGCGACACTTGTCGCAGCTCACTTAAATCGTTGAGTGAACTCGAAAACAAGATAAGGGTGCGGCAAGCTACGGGTAGGTTCCTCCGCGCACAGGTTTTCCATACAAAATGTGATCGTTCAAGGAAGACAACTAAAATTTAAAATTTGAACTGGTCAAATTCTAACAACTTATCTCTCATATGTTGCTTGCTCATGTTGCTTGCTTTCCGGTAAGACTTCTCTTTCTTGAACAGCACTTGGTTCCTCCTCCACCTCCCCCCCCCCCTGGCAAACTTGTGCGCGAGGAACGTTCCTTCTGCTTAAGAGGAAAGAAAAGGGAGAGTGAAACAAGCATATGGCCTTTCGGCGTGCTAATGATTACCGTATACTTGAGTGTTGCACCAAATGCCAAACAGAACATGCAAATAGCAAAGAAAAGCATGCAAAAGGCGATCGGTGCGAAAAACACAAAAACTTTACTGATGCACGGGGTCTGCGCCCGGCTTTGTACAAAGGGTTACATGCAACAGCGGCAAAGCTTGTACAAAAGGTGGTTGCCGGAGCGGATCACGGCAACCGCGCCTTAGGGGTGAAACTTGCGAAGATGCTCTATGTTCCAGGAGTTGCTCACCGGTAAGCCTTCTTCGGTCTCGAGGCGGACAGCGCCGGGCCTCGTAACTTGTCTCACCCGATAAGGGCCTTCCCACTTCGGCGTCAACTTGTTGGAATTCTTGGCGGACTGAACACGCCGAAGAACAAGGTCGCCTTCCTCGAGACTCCTGGCCTTGACTTTGCGGCTATGGTAGCGGCGCAAAGCTTGCTGGTATCGAGCAGCTCGTACAGCAGCCTGGAGACGTCCCTCCTCAAGGAGCAATGCGTCATCTTGCCGCAGTTGCTCTTGCTCGAGCTCATCATAAGCGAGCACTCGAGGAGATCCGTATACGAGTTCCGTGGGGAGAACTGCCTCTGCTCCATAAACTAGAGCAAAGGGTGTCTGTCCGGTGGCTCGACTTGGTGTCGTTCTGATTGACCAAAGAGCCGCCGGGAGCTCCTCTATCCAATTTCTTCCGCACTTGCGCAGCCTGTCAAAGGTCCTTGTCTTGAGTCCGCGCAGCACTTCAGCATTTGCCCTCTCCGCTTGACCGTTGCTCCTCGGGTGAGCAACAGAAGCGAAACAGACCTTGGCGCCAAGGTCTTGGACGTACTGCATGAAGGTGCGACTGGTGAATTGCGTACCGTTGTCGGTGATGATCCTGTTAGGGATCCCGAAACGGCAAACAATCGACCTGAAGAACCTGACCGCTGACTGTGCTGTCACCTTCCTCACCGGCTCCACTTCTGGCCACTTTGTGAACTTGTCGATTGCAACGTACAAGTACTCAAAGCCCCCGACAGCACGAGGGAAAGGGCCGAGGATATCGAGCCCCCAGACCGAGAAGGGCCAGGACAAAGGAATTGTTTGGAGAGCTTGAGCTGGCTGATGAATTTGCTTTGCATGGAACTGGCACGCTTCACACTTGGTTACTAGTGCAGTTGCATCTTGGAGGGCTTCTTGCCAAAAGAACCCTTGCCGGAAAGCTTTCCCGGCAAGCGCCCTTGCGCCAATGTGGTGGCCGCATATGCCTCCGTGTATTTCCGCCAACAGCTTCTGTCCATCTTCCCTGGAGATGCACTTCAGTCTGACACCATTGAGCCTTCTTCTGTACAGCTCGTTATCCACGAACTGGTACATACTTGACTGCCGGGTTATCTTCTCTATCTCTTGAGGGTCGTCGGGAAGTTCTCCAGTTTGAAGGAAGCGGACGATCTGCTGCGCCCATGCCGGAGCTTGAGGCTCGGCGGCAAGGACTAAAGGCTCGAGGGCCGCTGCGGAAACCTCAGCTTCAACGGCAAAGACCTCTGATCCTGCCGGAGCTGACGGTCCCCCGGCAAGCTCGCCGAGGCGAGGCTTGCCAGGAACGCTTGCTTCAACTGTACAAGCCTGAGGACTTGCAGGAGCAAACTGTTCCTCAGCGTTCTGGTTGTTGATCTTGGGGACCTTGGCGGCAGTTTCAGGAAGATCCGCCGGCAAGTAGTCGCCGGAGATCAACTTTCTCTTCTTAGACTGCCCAATTGATGGTGTAACGGATGGCTGAGTCAGCTTGAGCAAGAAGGTCCCTGGTTCCACAGGTAACTTCATCGCAGCACACTTTGAAAGGCCATCTGCAATTTTGTTCTGAGCTCTTGGGACGTGCTCCATCTGCATACCTTCAAAGTGCTCTTCAAGCTTTCTCACTTCATCGACATAGGCTTCCATCAAAGGGCTCTGATAGCTCTTGTTAACTTGTCGGACCACCAACTGAGAATCTCCCCGCACAATCAGCTTCCTGATCCCAAGTTCGGCCGCAATCCTGAGGCCGGCAAGCAAGCCTTCATATTCTGCAGTGTTGTTTGTCGCTTGCTCCCTGGGAAAGTGCATCTGGATAACATATTTGAGGTGCTCTCCGGTGGGCGCGATGAGTACCACGCCAGCACCGGCGCCTTGCAGCGAGAAGGCACCGTCAAAATACATTACCCATTCACTTGTCGCTTCTTGTACGGGTGTGCTTGTTTCTTGGACTTCTTCATCTGGTGTTGGGGTCCATTCAGCTATGAATTCTGCCAAAGCTCGGCTCTGTATGGTTGAAGTACTTTCAAACTTGAGTCCAAAGCTCGACAGCTCCAGTGCCCACTCAACGGTCCTGCCTGTTGCTTCCGGATTGTGCAATATCCTCCTCAGCGGAAAGCGAGTGACCACTGTTATCTCATGGGCTTGGAAGTAATGGCGCAGCTTTCTCGAGGCCATGAGGAGGCCGAAAAGCAATTTTTGCACACCAGAGTATCTTGATCTAGCCCCTTGGAGAAGGGAACTTACAAAATAAACTGGGCGCTGCACCATCTTCTTCCGCACCTCATCTTGTTCCTGCGCAGAGTCTTCCTTGTCGGGACCAGAGCTTGCCGGGACAGCCCCCTGCTTGTCGCTGGATTCGCTTGCCGGTGGTGCTGACTCCTCGTCGGACTCCCTCTCCGCTACTAACGCAGCACTAACCACCTGGTTGGTTGCTGCTAAGTATAGCAACAACTTTTCCTGTGGTCTAGGTGCGACAAGTATAGGAGTGGAGGACAGGTACCGTTTCAAATCCTGCAACGCCGCCTCCGCTTCCGGAGTCCACTTCATGGGGCCTGCCTTCTTCAAGATTTTGAAGAAAGGTAGGGCGCGTTCTGCAGACTTTGAAATGAACCTACTGAGGGCAGCCACACAACCTACAAGCCTCCTGACATCCTTGACGCGCTTTGGGGCCTCTATCTGCTCAATGGCCTTAATCTTGTCGGGGTTGGCTTCAATCCCCCTCTGCGATACAAAGAACCCGAGAAGCTTGCCGGAGGGGACTCCAAAGACGCACTTCTCGGGGTTCAACTTGAGCTGTATCCTGCGCAGGTTCTGAAACGTTTCTTCCAAGTCTTGAATCAGGGTTTCCTTGCTCTTGCTCTTCACCACGATGTCATCCATGTAAGCTTCTACATTCCTGTGGATCTGTGGCTCAAAAGCAGTGTACACTACCCTTGCAAAGGTTGAGCCTGCATTCTTCAATCCAAATGGCATGCGAATAAAGCAATAAGTGCCACATGGAGTGATAAATGCAGTCTTCTCTTCATCCTCCTTGGCCATGAAAATCTGATGATAGCCTGAGTATGCATCAAGAAAACAGAGTAGCTCACATCCGGCAGTGGAGTCAACGATTTGGTCAATGCGCGGCAAAGGGAAGGGATCCTTGGGACATGCTTTATTCACATCGGTGAAGTCTATACACAGTCTCCACTTCCCGTTGGCTTTGCGCACGACGACTGGGTTTGCCAACCACGTCGGATGGATCACACCTCTAACTAGACCTGCTGCCTCTAGCTTCTTGATTTCTTCGTTGATGAATTCTTGGCGCTCCACGGCTTGCTTCCTCACTTTCTGCTTGATGGGCCGCGCATGAGGACAGACAGCAAGCTTGTGCTCAATTACCTTCCTGGGAACACCGGGGATGTCAGATGGTTGCCAAGCAAACACATCGACATTCGCCCGCAGGAAGGCAACGAGCGCGCTTTCCTATTTGCTGTCAAGGGTTGCACTGATGGTGAAGGTACCACCAGTGCCATCCTCCTTTGCGGACACTTTCTTGGTTGCCGGAGGAGCCGCCATTCCTTTCTTACTCTTGCCGGTGGAGCTCGATGGAACGTCCTCGACGGCAGCGCAACACTCCGAGGAGGTGCTATTGCCGGAGTGGGTCCCAGAGCACTTGCCGGACTTGGTCTTCGTCTTCTTCCCCCCGGGAGCTTCAGCGGCAAGAGTATCCTTCTCGGCCGCAGCTGCCGCATCCCGGTAAATCTTGTCGGCGCAAATAAGCGCATCCTTCTTGTCGCTATGGACAGTGATGACGCTTATCGGCCCCGGCATCTTCAGCACGTTGTAGGCATAATGGGAAGCTGCCATGAACTTTGCGAGGGCAGGACGGCCAAGTATTCCATTGTAGGGCAATGGAATATCGGCGACGTCGAAAGTGATGCGCTCAGTCCTGAAGTTGAGCTCCCCGCCAAAGGTCGCCGGCAGAGTGATCTTTCCCTTGGGCTTGCTCCTTCCCGGGTTGATTCCTTGGAATGAACCGGTCTCTTCGAGCTCGCCATCTTGTATCTGGAGTTTCTTGATCACAGCAGAGGAGATCAAGTTCAGCCCGGCCCCGCCGTCAACCAACATTTTGGTGACCTTGAGGTTGCGGATGGTGGGAGAAACCAGCATCGGCAAGCACCCGACCGCAGTGGTGCGGTCAGGGTGATCCTCAAGACCAAAAACGATGGGCGTGCTGGACCATTTGAGGAGCCTGCGCGACTCCACGGGCGGTTCCGCTGCGTTTACCTCACGCACCCACTGCTTGAGTTGGCGGTGGGAGGTATGCAGGGAGGCGCCACCGTCGACGCACAGGACCTCCGTGGCCTTCTGGAACTCCTGCTCGCTGTTCTCCTCGTCCTCCATGTCTTCGTCGTCATCTTCTTCGTCGTTGTCGCAGCCCCGGGGAGGTCGATCTCCTTGCCGCTGCTTAGCCTTGCCGCGGCGCCCTCCCCGGCCGTTGAACGGCCGCTTCTTGCTAGGCTCTTCCCCGCCACCTTGGGCCTTCTCCTTGTCGCGCCTCTCGTACTCAGCTTTCTGCTGCTCGACGAGGTACTCGACGCGCTTGCAGTTGGAGAGATCGTGACCCTTGGTGCGGTGGATCTTACAGTATTGCTTGTCGGAGCTACCCGGCTTGTCGGCCGCCGCCGCCGGGGCAGGCTCCTTGCCGGAGCCGCCAGCCTGCGCTTGCTTGGCGGGGGCCTCCTTGCCGGACTTCTCGACGGCAAGCACCTCCTTCTTGCCCTTCTTTCTGTTGTTCCGCCGCCGGCTCTTCTTTGCCGGGGCGGCATCGTCGCTGTCGCTTCCTCCCGCGCCAGTATCCTCCCCGGGGAGTCTCCTCCCCTCTTCTGCGCGTGCGCACTTGTCAGCAAGAGCATAGAGCTCGCTGACATCCCGAATCTTCGTCATCGCCATCTCTTCACGCATGCGGCGGTTACGCACGTTCTGATGGAACGCGCTGATAACCGCGGCAGGGTGAACGTCAGGGATGTTGTGCTGCACCCGGCTGAAGCGTTGGATATACTTGCGCAGGGTTTCGCCTTCCTTCTGGGCCAAGATGTGGAGATCGCTCTCCTGGCCATGGGGTTTGTGGCCGCCGGTGAAGGCGCCAACAAACTGGTGGCAGAGGTCGGCCCAAGAAGAGATGGAACCTTCCGGCAAGTGCATGAGCCACGAACGGACGTTCGGCTTTAGCACGAGCGGGAAGTAATTAGCCAAGATCTTCTCGTCGCGCCCCCCGGCAGCTTGCACTGCAATGGTATAGACGCTGAGGAATTCCGAGGGGTGCGTCTTGCCGTCGTACTTCTCCGGTACGTCGGGCTTAAAATTCTTCATGCTGGGCCACTGGACGCGCCGCAGCTCGCGGGTGAACGCAGGGCAACCTGCCGCGTACGGCAAGTCGCCTGGCTCACCGGGCGCGTTTGCGTCGACAGTGTTCCCAGCTCTCTTGTCGGATTGACGCCGAGCTTCTCGGCGGCGCTCGATTGTGGTCCGAGCGTCTTCTTCTCGTCGGTCGTCGAGGACCTGGCGCTGGTCCCGACGGGCCCGCGGGTCCGACGAGGCTGTGGAGCCGTCGTCGGCGTTGTTCCGGCGGGGCGGCGTCTTTTGCTTCTGCGGCGGGGAATGCACGCTTGTCGCGCCCCCGGCAGTCTTGTCGCCGACAGCCTTCGTCTTCTCAGCTTGCCGCGGCCGTGAGGTCGACGGCTGCTGTGGAGAATCGTTGTTGGCGAAGTCTATCAGGCTCCGGATAGTGGCCCTCCATTCTTCGGCCTTGTCGGCCGCTGGAGGAAAGTCGAGGAGCAGTTGCGCCCTTGCGAGCGCTTCTGCTGGAGTGGAGGGGAACGCGGGCGAGCGGTGCGAGGAGCGGGATACGCTCGGACTTCTAACAACGTTAGAAGGAGCGGGGTCCCGCGCCGGCGCCTTCGCTTTGCTTGTGCCCGGACGGGGGTCCGGGGCGTCCCGCGAGCCTCCGGTTTGGCCTTGCCCCAGCAAGCGGATACCACCTCCCGTGGTATGGCGCTGCTGGGTCGTCGTGTGCTGAGATGGATGCGGCGCATCCACGGAGACCGAGGTTCGGTCGTCCGTTCTGTTCTTGGATCTGGTGGCGCCGTGAGTGTCCTCGCCGGCAACCACCCTTCCGACGGCGTCTCCCCCGCCCACCGTTGGCTCCGGTGGCGGCGGGTGAGACGCGGACGGGCCTCCGACCTCCGAAGCCTTCTTCTTCGGGGCCATGGAGTTGTCGCTGATGAAGTTGCTGATGAAGCTGGAGAGGTTGATGAAGAATGCGCCCGCGCGAACGCCGGATCAGGTTCGCACAACCTCGACGCCCCCTACCTGGCGCGCCAAAGATGTCGGGGGAAACTGTCCGCCACGAACACCTATGGGACCGGAGCCCCTTGTCTGTGCGGTACGAGGGCGGAGGGAGCACAAAGAGCAGATCGTGGCGAGCACGCGGGCAGTTTTACCCAGGTTCGGGCCGCGGTAGACGCATAAAACCCTACTCCTGCTTGGTTGTGTATTGAGTTTGAGCGATCGGGAGCTTGAAGAAGCAGCTACACCAAGCGCGAGAGTGATCTAGGTTCCGAACCCCCCTCACGTTGTGCATGGGCCTCCTTTTATAGTGTAAGGGGTCACCGACAGGTGTCAACGTAGGAGAGAGGGGTAAAAATGTAAAAGAGGTGGTAGTTGTAACAGTGCGGGAACAGTGGAGCTACAGTACAGAACAATGGTCTATACCTACTTTAACAGTGGGGGACAAGGGCATTTAATGCCCGTCGCCGTCGACCCCAAAAGCTCCCGCCTTAGCGTCTCCGTCTGCCACGGCGATGGATCCATCGCCGTGGAGTGCCACCGTGTCCCCCAGGCTTCACAGCCATCCGCCACGCGTCCCTGGATAGGCCCCAGGGCGACGCGTGGGCCGATGAGCTGGAGCGTGGGCACACAGCGCAGTCTTCCCGGCAAGCACCTTGCCGGGGCCTTGATCTTGCCGGGCCCGGGAGCTTGCCGCTCCCCGGGCCCTCGCCGGGGCGCATATGGCGCCGAGGCGTTGTCTTCTAGTCTTCCTGGCAAGCTCCTCTTGCCAGGGTCTTGTGTTAGCGGAGCAGTCTTGAGCCTGGTACGGCCTTCCCGGCAAGCTCCTCTTGCCGGGGTCTCGATCTCATGTCTTGTATACTTTGTTTTTTGAATGGTTTAATAGGGAGCAGGAAAGGTCTCCGGCGAGCACGCGGTAAACCCTGCCGCGGGAAACTGCAACTGTCCGTGCACAAGTTGGGGTACTAAGGTACCCCTACCTTAGTACACCGACAGGGTGGGACTCGCAACTTAATACCAGCGAGATGTTCTGGATAGATATCTCAAGGTGGATGATTAGTAGTAGATATTGATGGATTTCGGTCTACTTACCTCGGCGTACTGCCGATGCTTTGAACCTCAACCTTTCTTGCAATGTAGTTAGCATTGGTTTGCGTTCATGGTTCTCTCAATTGCCCAGCTGTAATTCGTTTACCCCACATAGCAGTTTTATCGTCTTTTGGGAGAGAGACATCACTAGTGAACTTCATGAGACTCCGGTCCATATTACCATCATTGATCACATCCGCTATTTACTTTACACTTTTACTTACTATTGCAGCAATATCTATCACTACTATCACTTGCGTTTGATCCTTTGTAAACTACAAGGCCGGAGGGATTGACAACCTCTTTGTACTCGTTGGGAGCAAAGTTATTTGTATCTGTGTGCAGGTCCACGTTGATTGCTAATATCTGGCGCCGTTAGCAGTTGACACCTTCTTGTTGAAACTGGGAGTCTCAGGGGAAATCGATCCTTGGTATCTTTGCCAAGGGAAAACTTCCGCTACACTGCATCTCACACCTTCCGCTTGGGGCAACCAACGGGGGGCGAGAAGCCATCAAGCAAAGTTTTCTGGCGCCTTTGCCGGGGACTCCACTCTTTATGATAGGGGAGTTGCACGCTATCTTTTACCTTCGCTTTTTAGTCTTGTTAGTTTACCTTTCAGTTTTGCTTTAATATCTTTTATCGAAAATCACAAAAATAGTTATCTTGCTTACTTGCTACTATGGGTTCCACCGAGAACACCAAGTTGTGTGACTTCACTAGTCACAACAACGATGACTTTATCAGCACACCTATCACTACACCTGCCACTTCAGCACCTTCATATGAAATTAAACCTGCTTTACTGAACTTAGTCATGAAAGATCAATTCTCCGGTGCTGGAGATGATGCTGCTTTACACTTGAACAACTTTGTTGAACTTTGTGA
Source organism: Secale cereale (assembly GCA_902687465.1). Taxonomy (NCBI): domain Eukaryota; kingdom Viridiplantae; phylum Streptophyta; class Magnoliopsida; order Poales; family Poaceae; genus Secale; species Secale cereale. The sequence goes on along the minus strand of LR738713.1, from coordinate 866,476,051 downwards.
TATGCAAAAGTACCAAGAAATAGATGGTAATATTGTTAAGCTTAAGCTTTTTCCTTTCTCCTTGAGAGGAGGAGCTAAAATTTGGTGTCAGTCTTTGCCTAGAAATAGCATAGATTCATGGGATAAGTGCAAAGATGCTTTTATTGGAAAATACTATCCACCTGCTAAAATTATCCAACTAAGAAGTAACATAATGAAGTTTAAACAATTGGATAATGAACACGTTGCCCAAGCTTGGGAATGTATGAAATCTCTTATCAAGAACTGCCCTACTCATGGTTTGACTACTTGGATGGTTATCCAAACTATTTATGCAGGCTTGAACTTTACCTCGCGGAACTTGTTAGATTCGGCCGCGGGAGGAACCTTTATGTCAACTACACTTGGTGCTGCCACAAAACTTCTCGATGAGATGATGACCAACTATTCCCAATGGCACACCGAACGCGCTCCAACAGGTAGGAAGGTAAACTCTGTCGAGGAGATTTCCTCCCTAAATGAAAAAGTTGACTTGATTATGTCTCTACTTTCGAAGCAATCTTCTGTTGATCCTCGTGATGTTTCTTTAAATTATTTGATTGCTCAAGAACAAGTAGATGTGAACTTTATCTCTAGAAACAAGTTTAACAACCATGCTTATAGGAGTAACTTTGGTAGCAATCCTAGACCGTTCCCCTCTAACTCTTATGGGAACAACAATGCTTATCCTAGCACCAAGAACTCCACTACTGAACTAGAGATCATGCTTAAAGATTTCATCACTACCCAAAAAGCTTTTAATAATAGTGTAGAAGAAAAACTAAACAAACTAGATAATCTCTCTTTGAAGGTAGACAATTTAGCCAATGAGGTTGAATTGCTTAAAATTAGAACTTCTCCTCTTGAGGAGAGGAAGGTCAATCCTATGAATGCTATCCAAGTGCAAATTAATGAAAATATTAGGATGATGGCTAAACTTAAAGAGAGATGGGCTAGAGAAAGAGAGGAAGAAGATAGAATTAAGAGCCTTCCTACCCACCACACTGTTGCTACTATCCAAGTTGTTGAGGATATCCAAACTCTTAGCACCCAATGCACTCCTGGTCCCGATGGACCTATTAATGGTGATGCTATGACTATAGAAACTACCAAACAAGTGGACCTAAAGGACACCACTACCACTTTACTTGATGCTAGTGACCTTGATTTTGATAATTGCACTCTTACCGAAGTTATTAATTTCCTTCACAAGATGTCTAGAGATCCCCGCACTAGCACGATTAACCTTGCCTTCACAGAGCATATCACTAATGCTCTCATCAAAGCTAGGGAGGAGAAACTTAGAGTAGAAGCCTCCATACCTTGAAAGCTAGAAGATAGTTGGGATCCTATGATAAAAATTAAGTTGAATGACTTCTCTTGCTATGCATTATGTGATGTTGGAGCTAGTACCTCTGTTATGCCAAAAAGAATATATGATATGCTTAAATTGAAACATTTTGATTCTTGTTCTTTTGGTGTTCGTCTCGTTGATTCTTCCATAAAGAAACCTTTGGGGAGGATCGACGATGTTCTTATTGTTGTCAATGATAATTATGTTCCCGTTGATTTTACTATTATGGATATTGAATGTGATCCTTCGTGTCCAATTATTTTGGGACGTCCCTTTTTGCGCACCGTTGGTGCTATCATTGACATGAAAGAGGGGAATGTAAAATTTCAGTTTCCTCTCAAGAAAGATGGAACACTTCCCTCGAAAGAAGATTAAGTTACCTTTTGAGTCCGTTGTACGGGCTAGCTATTCTTTTACTCTTGATAGAACTTGACCTCTTTGCATTATGCCTAGCTTAAAGGCATAAAAGAAAGCGCTTTTGGGAGGCAGCCCAATGAATAAATTTATTTTGCTTTTGTTGTGTCTTGATGTTGTTTACTACAGTAGCATCATCATTGTATCTTTGCTTTTCATATTTGTGCCAAGTATAGCCTCTGATTGCTAGAAAGTTCAAAAGTTGCGAGGTGTTGTCCAGGAAACAGATTATGTCCTTGGATAGAAAAATTCGTATGAAATCACCAGGTCAGAATTTTGGTCAGAATTTTTTCGACAGCGTTCTCTATATAATTGTATTTCGTGCGTCTGTTCTGAGTTTTTTGATTTGAGTTGCAGAAGTACCCCAAACAAATCAATTACTACCTGCTGTTCTGTTTTTCACAGATTCTCTCCTGTTTTGCCTTTCCTCCATTTTGCAAACCAAGAGCTTGCTTTGTCTTTGCAAAAACCTTTTGGCAATCTTGAGAAACAGTAGAACTTCAAGAATATCCTTATTTCCAGCAAGGTATAATTATTTTATTAAGGGTACTAACCTCGCTAATCAGATTATGATGAGTTATGTATGAAGGGAGTTTTCAAGTGTGCGAGGGAAGATGATAAAAAGATTCAGGAGTGTCAAGCGCTCAAGCTTGGGGATGCCCCCGTGCACCCCAAGAAATATTCAAGGAGACTCAAGCATCTAAGCTTGGGGATGCCCCCGTGCATCCCCTTCTCCATCAACATTATCAGTTCGTCCTTCGTTCCACTATATTTTTATCACTTCATGTGTTATGTGCTATGCTTGGAGCGTCTTGCTTTTAGTTTTTCTTTTTAGTTTTCTTTAGCTTTTCATAACGAGTCGGAACTCAGCATTCTTTATGTGGGAGAGAAACACGCTCCACTTCTACCTAGAACATAACATAGAATTTTCATGTCTATCTTTGTTGTGTGTGTTCTTTGTCTTTTAATAGCTACTATCATGCTTAGCTCTTTACTTTCATGCTTATCTTTCTAAAGAGCTTCGTTTAGTTGGTTGCTTGAACTCTCTTTAATTATCATGCTCACCTTATTAAGAGAGTTTGCTTCCGTTGCATTGGTTGATATGTCTATGATAAAGATGCTACGTGCATAATGGCGCTTAGTAGTTCATGTTTTCTTATGGTTAGTCTCAAATAGTTGGGGGATTCCCAATGTGTCATTGGAGTACCAACATGATTTGTTTGCCTATGATGTGGTATGGTTTAGTAATATCTTCCTTCAAGAATTTACTTTGATTGACTTGGCGTATGCTCACGCATATTTAAGACTGTAAAGAAAGTCTGTCAAGCCTTGATGATCTTTTGTTTCTGAGTAGCGATATAACTTCCATGCCTGATTCAATGTTGCTTTGTCGCTCTGCATGATTATGATCGTCATTGCTCTCTTAGTTGGTCGCTCCCAGTCTTTTGCTAACCTTCGCCTGTACTAAGCGGACTGACTGCTTGTGCATCCAAATTCCTTTATACCAGTTATGCCATATGAGTCCACCATACCTTCCTACATGGTATTTACCTGCCATTCCTAACGGAGACTTGCATGTACCATCTCGAAATTATTCAAAAATAAAAAGCATCCTTATTTTGTGCCTCTGTTGTAAGTTCATGAGGAAGTAGTAGTTAATTCATGATCTTTTTAAGATTGGACAAGCTTTACCCCGGGATTGCATGTATAATGTGCAAACCCATAATACGAGAAGGAACTGGCATTGAGTGCGCCCGACTCAAAAAGATAATATAACAAACAAACCCTCCTTCACGCTTTGTTCATGAGAAATCAGAAAACTTTGGCAGTGATAAACAAAGGAGATTAAGAGGATGTGATCGTCCTCATTCGAGAGCCGTTCCTCGAAACTTGTCCATCTCAAGAAGTGATTGAGTTGTCTGCTAGCATTCGTTGACGAAACATGCATAATTTAAAAAACAAAATTTGTTACCTCTGTTTTTAAAACCAAGAGCTCTGGTACATGTTTTGTCTTTGTTTCCGGCTACGGGTTTTCAACCTTGCCAACAAAAGCCACGGTTCGAGAGTCTCCACCTTCTTTTAAAATCACCAACTACTGAGAGCATGATTGTCATTCTGAGTGTAATGTGCATTGTCCCAAAGTAGCATTGTCTTTTGCATGATTATGATATCGTTTATTTTGAAATCATTGTATCTAGTCATCACTTAAACCTTGGAGGTGCCCCTGCATTTATGTTTTTCTTCACTAAAGGGGGCAATCTAGATATCACTTTATCATATTTGAACATCATGTTCATTACAAATCTTTTTGATGTTTCAGTATCATATTGTAAAACTTTCAGTCCTTTGTGATTTTCTCATGAGGCAACTTAATTACTATAGATTCATTGTCTCAGTAAGCTTTTGTCATATGACTATGAAAAAGTCCTATATGGTTAATAGCATGTCGCCACAGTAATTACTCTTGTTATCATTTACCTACTCGAGGACGAGCAGGAATTAAGCTTGGGGATGTTGATACGTCCAAAACGTATCTATAATTTCTGCTTGCTCCATGCCTCTTTTGGGTGATATTGCTATGTTATTTATACACTTACATACACTTTTGATCATATTTGGACTAACCTATTAAATCAGTGCACCCCAGTGCCAGTTTCTGTTTTCAGCTGTTTTTGTATTTCAGGTTTTCACGTTACGAGAACTGCCAGGAAAAATCCAGAAAAATTATATAAAAAATCAGCGTTCCAGAAGCTACATTGCGCCCGAAGTACAGCCGGGGGGGGGGGCCACCAGGGCTCCAGGCGCCCTGGCGGCGCGCCCCCCTGGGCCGCGCCGGGGGGGCGCCTGGGCCCCCCGAGGCTCTGCTGATGCCCCCCTTTGGCATATATTTAAAGCGTCTCCCGAAACCCTCGAGACGGGAACTCTTTTTCGCGATCTCATCTCTGTTCCGCCGCCGCCGCCGCTTCCAAGATCGGGAGCACCAGGAGAACTCTTCCCGGCACCCTCCCGGAGGGGAGGATCACCACCGGGAGCTTCTCCACCACCATGGACGCCTCCCGGATGAGTTGTGAGTAGTCTCCCTTGGACCATGAGTCCATGACCAGTAGCTATGTGATGTTCTCCTCCCGTTCTTCTGCTTCACTAATTAGTCCTCGTGAGCTGCCCTACATGATCGAGGCACATATGTAATCCTTATGCTGTTGCTATGATGAGTTTGCTGGGATCCGATGGATTATGATATTATGTTCAGATTGTGTTTGAGTAATATATTTGATCTACCTCTTTTATATTTATGTTCGTAAGTAATTCTTGCATGTTCTCCGTTGTTATTTATTGCTTTGGCCAAGTAATAGGTAGTGACTCCAAGAGGGAACGTTATGCTTGATTGTGGGTTCATGCCCCTCGATGACTAGCTTGAGTGACAGAAACATGAGTCTAGGGGATGTGCTGTTGCCACAAGGGGGAAAATAACGATGCTTGTGCCCGCGGGTGCAAGGATTGTTTACTTTACGCAAAGTTCTTTTAATGCAGTTGTATGTTGCTTTGAGTTTACACTATGGGTGGGACTCGCAACTTAATACCAGCGAGATGTTCTGGATAGATATCTCAAGGTGGATGATTAGTAGTAGATATTGATAGATTTCGGTCTACTTACCTCGGCGTACCGCCCATGCTTTGAACCTCAACCTTTCTTGCAATGTAGTTAGCATTGGTTTGCGTTCATGGTTCTCTCAATTGCCCAGCTGTAATTCGTTTACCTCACATAGCAGTTTTATCGTCTTTTGGGAGAGAGACATCACTAGTGAACATCATGAGACTCCGGTCCATATTACCATCATTGATCACATCCGCTATTTACTTTACACTTTTACTTACTATTGCAGCAATATCTATCACTACTATCACTTGCGTTTGATCCTTTGTAAACTACAAGGCCGGAGGGATTGACAACCTCTCTGTACTCGTTGGGAGCAAAGTTATTTGTATCTGTGTGCAGGTCCACGTTGATTGCTAATATCTGGCGCCGTTAGCAGTTGACACCTTCTTGTTGAAACTGGGAGTCTCAGGGGAAATCGATCCTTGGTATCTTTGCCAAGGGAAAACTTCCGCTACACTGCATCTCACACCTTCCACTTGGGGTAACCAACGAGGGGCGAGAAGCCATCAGCGCGCCATACATGGCCGGCCGGCCCTCCCCCCTTGCTCCTTTATGTATGGGGGTAGGGGGCACCCAATGACACAGAAGAAACATTGTTTTAGCCGTATGCGATGCCCCCCTCCACAGAAACACACCTCGGTCATATCGTTGTAGGCGAAGCCCTGCGTCGGTAGCTTCATCATCTCCGTCACCATGCCGTCGTGCTGACGAAACTCTCCCGTGAAGCTCAACTGGATCAAGAGCTCGTGGGACGTCATCGAGCTGAACTTGTGCTGAACGCGGAGGTGCCATATGTTCGGTGCTTGGATCGGTTGAATCGCGAAGACGTTCGACTACATCAACCGCGTCACTAGACGCTTTCGCTTTCATTCTACAAGGGTACCTAGACACACTCTCCCCTCTCGTTTCTATGCATCTAGTAGATAGATCTTGCATGATCGTAGGAAATTTTTTGAAACACTACGTTCCCCAACATTCTAGTCTTCTGGGTGTTGCCAATAGCAGTGGTTGTAGTTGATGGTTTGTTGCAGTGGGTCGTTCATCTTGCCCATTGACCCTTATGGGTCATTTTCCCTTGTTGGTTGTGTGCACCTTATTTGTGCAGAGGACAGATGTGTACTTGTTGTGTTATGTATCCGCTTGATGCAACATCACGAGTCAATAAAGAATGACCTTTATCGGAAAAGATTATACCAAAATATCTATGAGTGACTTGTCTTGTAATGTGTTGGCATTGATCGCTTATAGATTTTTCATGACCATGTGTCTTTCATTTTCCTGGATTCAACAAGCAACTTACATCACATAAATATTTTGCACTTCAGTATTGAAATAATATCATTCGGCTCAACTCACATCAAGCGCACCCAGCTATTTTTTCATTAGTTTATTTCACAGCTTACAAGTTGCAATAGACATGCATGGAAATTGCGCATCACACAATTTATTGGTTTGTATATAGTCTACATAAGAATGTGAATTCAATACCATAATTAATAGTGACTTACATTCCTCACATTATCCCACACAAGGCCAGTCTAACACTTCAAATTATATCCATTAACCATTTCATTTGGAAAATCTTATGTAGATACATGAACCTCATGTATCATGTATTCGAATACCTTAGTTACATACAAATTGGAACTCACTAATGAGAGGCACCTTGTGAGCACGCCCTTATTACCATGCCCTTGGTGTTAATCTTGTTGAACAACACATGCACGTACACGAAGTTTGCTCCTTGTTGGATTCCTACACTGGCTAGATGCACATGTAAAAGAGGAGAACACCGCTTGCTCATAAACAACATGTACGTGTATAAAAAACCAGGTCCGATGAATGCCGAGCAACTCTGTGTTCTTGTCCCTCTGCCCAAAAATCACACACATGGTGGACTATGGCGACGCAACAGAACATCACCACATAGCAAGCGCTACTGCTGCTACTTAACCCGTCTATTAAACTCATACATCAGCCAACTCATCCAAAAGTCTGAACTGATGGAGGGAGGTGGATAATATATTTCAACACCCCCCTCTATTTTATTCCTTAGACGTGGGATCGATATAGTCCACATAATCGTTTTATTTAATATTGCATTGGCACTGTATTAAACTTAAGACCTCTTGGCTCTGATACCATATTGAATTCATATACCAGTCAAATCATTCAAAAGTCCGAACTGATGGAGGGACATGGGCAATATATTTCAACACCGTCCTCTTCACCTCGCCACCCCATCCCAATGCCTCTATATGCACCGCCCCACTATCATCGTCCCTAGCCTATGTCGCCCATCTTCGCTCCAAACGGACTGAGGCACTGCCCTAGGTGCCTGCCGGTGGTACCCAGCGTCATGGTGGGCTCGGTGAAATACGCACAGGACGTCAGCCTAGGTGGGCACGCGGAGCAGCGCCTTAGGCAGAGAGAGGGGCTGACAAGAAAGCTCGATGGAGAGTGCAGCCGCAGCTCCATCAGCTCCCGCAATTGCTGACGCGGCCGGGTAGCTGCCCCTACGTACCATCGCCTCTCGCAAATGCTCCGGCTCTTGCAGCCGCTGCTCGGGTTGTCACGGGTGTACAATGACGATAAATTCCACTGCGACTAGGTCGGCGACTTGTTTCTCTCTAGAGTCGTCACTAATCTAAGGGGTTAGTTAGATTTATAAAATTGTACTCCCTTCGTTAAAGAAATATAAGAGTGTTTAGATCACTAGTTTAGTGTCTAAAAGCCCTTTCTTAGTACATTTGAGATATATGGGCATCCATTTTAGTGGACGAATGCACCGGATTAACCAATACTACCGCACAGTTTGGATAGTTAACAAATTAAACTCAGCTACCCCAGGACACACCGAGGTCATTGATGCGGGCACACCTCCAGATTCTAAGGCTGGTTGTAATGAGGAGTATCATATTCTAGTATCATGTTATTATACTAGTGTATGATACTACATCCGTAATGCATAGTATCCTATGTTGGTATCATAGAGTAGTACATTTATTGGCATGCATGACACAAAGTAGCACATCATTTAATATGATATGGTATCATAATATGATACTCAAACCTCTCTTTCTTCATTTAATTTCATGTCACCTCACCAAAATTGCTTAGTTGACATGCATGATACTACCTATGATACTCCCATTACGGGCGGCCTAAGCATAAAAAACGACGCAGCCGCAACAGGTGATTCAGACGCATGTGGCCTGCCCTCTACATGGCACAGAGTCCCAGGCCACATACCCCACCTCCGGCTTCTGCCCTGAGATCACTTCGTCCCTGCGTCGTCGACGATTTCCTCTCCACATAGGTAGCTCAGTCCTTCACCTCTCTCTCCACTGTTTTTGGAGTGTGTGCCTGCTAGATGGACGATGCGTATGTGTGCTAGGGGTAGCTTAGAGCTCCATTTCGTCTGCATGCAAAACGGACAGAAAAATCGGCATAACATGCCAAATCAAACGGATGATCGTGCGCTTTTTATCCGCTTGTTGACTCATTCCCAGCATAAATTTGAGCCTCGTTTGCATCGGTGCGCACAAGAAACGGGCGTGCGCGACCCCCGCCTACTCCCCCCTTGGCCTGCCAATTGGCAGCACAGCCACCCTCATGGCCCCCTCCCCTTCTTTCTCAACAAACTTCTGCTTGCTCGTGCTCCCAGCCGTTCACCATGGATAACATGCCGATCCTCCACGCCGTCGTCGGCCTCACCTCCTCCGGCCTTACGTCTGTCCCCTCCGCCAAAGTCCGGCAAGCCCCGCGCCACCCGCAAGATGACGGCACCGCCCAAGAAGAAGCCATTGACGGCCGAGCGGCGGGCCGTGCAGTTGGCGGAGATGAAGGACCGGAGGCACGTAAAGGACCAGAAGCTCGAAGCCGCATCCAACGCCGCCATGGCCGCTGTTGCATAGCAAGAGGAAAACAATGCCAGAGTCACCGCGGCAATGAGGGAGAACCTGCTCTTCCAAGGGTTATACCTTGGCTAGCATGGGCTCGTCGGCGCCGCCGTGACCGCGGCCAGCACGGGCTCGTCGGCCTTTCATCGTGTGGCACTCGCAGAGTCACCGCGCATATCTGCTACGGCATCGATTCCCAGCTTCCATCCCTATCCGCAAGCCTCTCGTTTCTCTGGGGGATCCTTGCGATACGTCTCCAATGTATCTATAATTTTTTATTGTTCCATGCTATTATGTATGAAGTCTTGGATGTTTAATGGGCTTTATCATTCACTTTTATATAATTTTTGGGACTAACCTACTAACCCAAAGGCCTAGTCCAGATTGTTGTGTTTTTGCCTATTTCAGGGTTTTGCAGAAAAAGAATATCAAACGGAGTCCAAACGGAATGAAACCTTCGCGAGAGATATTTTTGGAGAAAATCACGCACGGGAAACTTCAGGGCCAAGTCAGGGGACAGAGGGGCTGCCCTCGAGGGTGGGGGGCGCACCCCCCTTCACAGGACGTGCCCCCTGCCTCGAGGCTGCCTCGTGTGGCCCCCGGTGCCCTCCTTCTTCCTATATATATCCACGTACCCCAGAAACTCCATACGCAGAGTGAAAACCCTAATTCCACTGCCGTAGCTTCTGTTCCCGTGGAGATCCCATCTTGGAGGCTGTTCCGGAGCTCCACCGGAGGGGGATCCATCACGAAAGCCTTCATCATCATCATCATCGCCCTCACCATGAGTTGTGAGTAGTTTACCACAAACCTTCGGGTCCATAGCTAGTATCTAGATGGCTTCTTCTCTCTCTCTGGATCTCAATACAAAGTTCTCCATGGTCTTCGAGGAGATATATTCGATGTAATCTCTTTTTGCGGTGTGTTTGTCGAGATCCGATAAATTGTGAGTTTATGATCAAGGTTCTATATGAAAGATATTTGGTTCTTCTCTGAACTTTTTATGTGTGCTCACAATATCCTTTCAAGTCTCTTCGAATTATTGGTTTGGTTTAGCCTACTAGATCTATAGTTCTTGCAATGGGAGAAGTGCTTGGCTTTGGGTTCAATCTTGCGGTGTCCTTTCCCAGTGACAGTAGGGGCAACAAGGCACGTATTGTATTGTTTCCATCGAGGATAAAAAGATGGGTTTACATCATATTGCTTGATTTTATCCCTCTACATCATGTCATCTTGCTTAAGGCGTTACTCTATTCGTATGAACTCAATACACTAGATGCATGCTGGATAGCGGTCGATGTGTGGAGTAATAGTAGTAGATGCATGCAGGAGTCGGTCTACTTGTCTCGAACGTGATGCCTATATACAATGATCATGCCTAGATAGTCTCATAATTATTCGCTTTCCTATCAATTGCTCCACAGTAATTTGTTTACCCGCCGTAGAATATCGCTATCATGAGAGAAGCCACTAGAGAAAACTATGGCCCCCGGGTCTATTCTCAACATATCAATCTACATCTACTTTACTTTTACCGCTTTTATTTGCTGTTTTATTAAACCAAAAATACCAAAAATATAAACTATCATCTCTATCATATCTCACTCTCGTAAGTGACCGTAAAGGGATTGACAACCCCTTATCGCGTTGGCTGCGAAATTCTTATTTGTTTGTGCAGGTGCGAGGGACTCGCGCGTGGTCTCCTACTGGATTGATACCTTGGTTCTCAAAAACTAAGGGAAATACTTACGCTATTGTGCTACATCTCCCTTTCCTCTTCGAGGGAATACAACGCAAGTTCAAGAGGTATCAAGAAGAATTTCTAGCGCCGTTGCCAGGGAGGCTTACGCAAAAGTCATATACCAAGTACCTATCTCAAACCCTTATCCTTCGTATTACATTTTTTTGCCTCTCGTTTTCCTCTCCCCCACTTCACCCTTGCCGTTTTATTCACCCTTCTTCCGATGTGTGTTTATCGTTCGCTTGCTTGCTTGTCATTATGGCCAGCCCCTTATCCGCTCCCTTGTCTCCCGAGTTTGAAGTACTGCACTTCAAGAAAAGTCAAGGAGAAAACTTAAAAGATGCTTGGTTTAGGATGATGGAATCTTATCATAAGTGCACCTTAGAGGTGAATTTTACAATCTTGCTTCGCAATTTTTATGTTGGGTTGAATATGTCTCACAGACAACTCTTGGATTGCGTTGCCAAACGGAATTTATCGAAGTTGATCCTAGTATCACGCATGAAATTATAGAGGGGGTAGTGGGAACACTACCTCCCCAAAAAGGGTCAAATTCAACCCCGGAAGGGACGCAAGTTTTGGAGAAAATTTGCGAAGTAACTAAAATATTACGAAAATCTCTTAAACCTCTTAAAAGTGTTAGTGGGAATCTCCACCGCATGAATATGTTGATTACTCTTTGTAATAAGCGGTTCGATGCTTTAGATCTAAAGATTTCCGAATATGAAGGGAAACGTAAAGAACCACCCGGATTCGAGCTTGACACCATTAAAAGGGTAAAGATCAAAGATGGCAATACCTAGATCTATCTTGTATCGTGCCTAGCTAGGGGCGTAAAACGATAGCGCTTGTTGGGAGGCAACCCAATTTTATGTTTTTGTTTTTGTTGCTGTTAGGTAATAAATATTGCATCTAGACTCTGATTAGATGTGGTTTCATGTTTTGTTTAGTGTTTGTGCCAAGTAGAACCTTTGGTAAGACTTGTGTGAAGTTTATATGATCTTGCTGTGAAAAACAGAATCGTTAGTGCTCGCTAAAGTAGTCGTGGGATTTCACTGGAGCGTGCTTTTTAGTTGATTATTTTTGCTGCTGATTGGTAGACAAATTGCGCAAATTTACCAATTTAGTTTTAATTTTTGGAGTTCCAGAAGTAGGCGAACCCTGCAGATTACTACAGACTGTTCTGTCTTTGACAGATTCTATTTTTCGTGTGTTGTTTGCTTATTCCGATGCATCTATGAGTAATATTGGAGGATATGAAACATAGAGAACTTGGAGTACAGTAGGTTTAACACCAATATAAACAAAGAATTAATTCATTGCTGTACCTTTGAGTAGTGGTTTGCTTTCTTATACTAACGGAGCTCACGAGAATTTTTGTCTAAGTTTTGTGTTGTGAAGTTTTCAAGTTTTGAGTATTGCTTTGATGGACTATGGAACAAGGAGTAGCAAAGGCCTAAGCTTGGGGATGCCCATGGCACCCCAATTAAATTCAAGATAATCAAAAGCCTAAGCTTGGGGATGCCCCGGGAAGGCATCCCCTATTTCGTCTTCATCCATCGGTAACTATACTTGGAGCTATATTTTTATTCGCAACATGATATATGTTTTGCTTGGAGCGTCCTGTAAAATTTGAGTATTTGCTTGTTAGTTTGCCACAATCATCCTTGCTGGACACACCTATTTGGGAGAGTTAAATATGTCCTAGAAATTATTAGAAAACTCTATGTGCTTCACTTATATCTTTTGAGTTGAATAGTTTTTGCTCTAGTGCTTCACTTATATCTTTTAGAGCATGGTGGTGGTAATACTTTGTTGAAATTGTTGAACTCTCATGCTTCACTTATATCTATTTGAGAGTCTATTAGAACAGCATGGTAATGTGTTTAGGCTAAAGAAACTAGTCTTCACATGATAAAACATCCAATGTCAATGTGGTAAAAAAAATCACACCAAGTGCATTGAATAGAAAGAGATGTTGGATGCTTGATAATTGTTTTGAGACATGAGGATAGTGATATTAGAGTCATGCTAGTGGAGTTATTATGAAATTGAGAAATACTTGTCTTAAGGTTAGTGATTCCCGTATCATGCACGTATGGTGAACCGCTATGTGATGAAGTTAGAACATGAGGTATTTGTAGAGTGCCAACCTTTGTGTGGAGGTCGGGGGCGCGCGATGGTTAAATCCTACCAACCTCCCCCCTAGGAGCATACGTTGATTGCTTTGTTTTGATGACTCGTAGATTTTTGCAATAAGTATATGAGTTCTTATGACTAATGGTGAGTCCATGGATTATACGCACTCTCACCCTTCCACCATTGCTAGACTCTCTTGTAACGCGCAACTTTCGCCGGTGCCATAAACGCACTATATATCCTTCCTCAAAACAGCCACCATACCTACCTATCATGGCATTTCCATAGCCATTCCTAGATATATTGCCATGCAACTTTCCACCGTTCCGTTCATATGACACGCATCATATTGTCATATTGCCATGCATGATCATGTAGTTGACATCGTATTTGTGGCAAATCCACCATGCATAACTTTTCATACATGTCACTTTTGTTTCATTGCACATACCGGTACACCGCCGGAGGCATTCATATAGAGTCATACTTTGTTGTTGTAGTATCGAGTTGTAATTTCGTGTTGTAATGAAAGTGTGATGATCATCATTATTAGAGCATTGTCCCATGGGAGGAAAGGCTTAATCTATAAAGCCCCTCTGCAAAAAAAAAGAAAAAAAAAGGAAAGGCCAAAGAAAAAAAGAAAGGCCCAAAAAATAAGAAAATAAAAAAAGGGGACAATTACTACAATATTTTTTCCACACTTGTGCTTCAAAGTAGCACCATGTTCTTCATTGTAGAGAGTCTCATGTTTAGTCACTTTCATATGCTAGTGGGAATTTTTCATTATAGAACTTGGCTTGTATATTCCAACGATGGGCTTCCTCAAATGCCCTAGGTCTTCGTGAGCAAGCAAGTTGGATGCACACCCACTAGTTTCTTTTGTTGAGCTTTCATTCATATTTAGCTCTAGTGCATCCGTTGCATGGCAATCCCTACTCACTCACATTACTATCTATTGATGGGCATCTCCATAGCCCGTTGATACGCCTAGTCGACGTGAGACTATCTCCCTCCTTTTTGTCTTCTCCACAACCACCTCTATTCCACCCATAGTGCTATATCCATGGCTCATGCTCATGTATTGCGTGAAAGTTGAAAGGTTTGAAAAGATAGAGTATGAAAACAAATGCTTGGCTGAAATCGGGGTTGTGCATGATATTAATATTTTGTGTGATGAAGAGGGAGTATAGCCAGACTATATGATTTTTTAGGGATAACTTTCTTTAGCCATAGTATTTTGAGAAGACATGATTACTTTGTTAGTATTGCTTGAAGTATTGTTATTTCTTATGGCAATATAGACTCTTATCTTGAATCTTTTAGGTCTGCACATTCATGCCACAATTAAGAGAATTGCATTGAAAAACTATATTGGTTAGCATTCCGCTTAAAAAAATCTTTCTTTATCATTTACCTACTCGAGGACGAGCAGGAATTAAGCTTGGGGATGCTTGATACGTCTCCAACGTATCTATAATTTTTTATTGTTCCATGCTATTATTTATGAAGTCTTGGATGTTTAATGGGCTTTATCATTCACTTTTATATCATTTTTGGGACTAAACTACTAACCCAAAGGCCCAGTCCAGATTGCTGTTTTTTGCCTATTTCAGGGTTTTGCAGAAAAAGAATATCAAACGGAGTCCAAACGGAATGAAACCTTCGCGAGAGATATTTTTGGAGAAAATCACGCACGGGAAACTTCAGGGCCAAGTCAGGGGACAGAGGGGCTGCCCTCGAGGGTGGGGGGCGCGCCCCTGCCTCGAGGCTGCCTCGTGTGGCCCCCGGTGCCCTTCTTCCTATATATATCCACGTACCCCATAAACTCCATACGCAAAGAGGAATACCTAATTCCACCGTCGTAGCTTCTGTTCCTGTGGAGATCCCATCTTGGAGCCTGTTCCGGAGCTCCACCGGGGGGATCCATCACGGAGGCCTTCATCATCATCATCATCGCCCTCACCATGAGTTGTGAGTAGTTTACCACAGACCATCGGGTCCATAGCTAGTATCTAGATGGCTTCTTCTCTCTCTCTCTGGATCTCAATACAAAGTTCTCCTCGGTCTTCGACGAGATCTATTAGATGTAATCTCTTTTTGCGGTGTGTTTGTCGAGATCCGATGAATTGTGAGTTTATGATCAAGGTTATCTATGAAAGATATTTGGTCCTTCTCTGAACTTTTTATGTGTGCTCATAATATCCTTGCAAGTCTCTTCGAATTATTGGTTTGGTTTGGCCTACTAGATCTATAGTTTTTGCAATGGGAGAAGTGCTTGGCTTTGGGTTCAATCTTGCGGTGTCCTTTCCCAGTGACAGTAGGGTCAGCAAGGCACGTATTGTATTGTTGCCATCGACGATAAAAAGATGGGGTTTACATCATATTGCTTGAGTTTATCCCTCTACATCATGTCATCTTGCTAAGGCATTACTCTGTTCGTATGAACTCAATACACTAGATGCATGCTGGATAGCGGTCGATGTGTGGAGTAATAGTAGTAGATGCAGGAAGGAGTCGGTCTACTTGTCTCGGACGTGATGCCTATATACAATGATCATGTCTAGATAGTCTCATAATTATTCGCTTTTCTATCAATTGCTCGACAGTAATTTGTTTACCCGCCGTAGAATATCGCTATCATGAGAGAAGCCACTAGAGAAAACTATGGCCCCCTGGTCTATTCTCAACATATCAATCTACATCTACTTTACTTTTACCGCTTTTATTTGTAGTTTTATTAAAACAAAAATACCAAAAATATAAACTATCATCTCTATCAGATCTCACTCTCGTAAGTCACCGTAAAGGGATTGACAACCCCTTATCGCGTTGGCTGCGAAGTTCTTATTTGTTTGTGCAGGTGCGAGGGACTCACGCGTGGTCTCCTACTGGATTGATACCTTGGTTCTCAAAAACTGAGGGAAGTACTTATGCTACTGTGTTGCATCTCCCTTTCCTCTTCGAGGGAATACAACGCAAGCTCAAGAGGTAGCAGCTCGTTGTAGGTGAGGGTGGTAGCGTCATCCACGCCTGCACCCATGGCTATCGACTTCAATGCCACATCTGTGGCTGGTGGATCATCATCCGGGGGCCAGAGGAAACGCCCGCGGAAGATCTAAGCTGACATGCATCCCGACGCCCGCAACCTGTTCGACAGAATGGCGACCACAAACAACAAGACGATTAACCATTCCATCATCGAGAACATCATCTTCGAAGATGGTGCGGGTGCCGCTGCCTTCGTCGGCGGTGTGTGCACGACTACCTTCGATCTTGACAAGACCCTAAGCCAAGACGGTCGAGCCCCCTTCATGGCCGACACCTTTGCTCAAGGCGACCCCTTCATGCGAGGCCAAGCTAGCATCGGTAGCACCTTCTCTCTTGACCTTGAATTCCCAGAGGACTACGGCCCTAAGGAAGAAGATGAATTGGACATCGACGGGGAGCCTTTGTTCGAAGACGATCTCTTCACCCAAGGCGATGCAAACAAGAAGCACAAAAAGCAAGCAGACGAATGCATACATGCAGGCGGAGGACAAGACCCCAAGGTTGGCGTCGAGCAAAATGCATCAACCTTCTGGCTATGTTTTCATCGCGAATTTCATGAATGCAAGAAGTTTGTGCCGTACCAAATGGAGAGCAAGCGCGGGTGGGTGTCCCTCTCGAAGCGTTGGAGGGTGATACAACAAGAGTGCAATATATATCTGAAAGATCTGAAAGTATATGATGAGAAATAGACCCGGGGGCTGTAGGTTTCACTAGTGGCTTCCCTCGAGAAAATATCATACGGTGGGTTAACAAATTACTGTTGGTCAATTGATAGAAGAGCAAATAATTATGACAATATCCAAGACATTGATCATGTATATAGGCATCACGTCCAAGATTAGTAGACCGACTCCTGCCTGCATCTACTACTATTACTCCACACATCGACCACTATCCAACATGCATCTAGTGTATTAAGTTCATGGAGAAATGGAGTAATGCCTTAAGAAAGATGATATGATGTAGACAAAATCTATTCATTTAGGAATAGACCCCATGGTTTTCTCCTCAATAGCAACGATACATGCGTGTCATTTCTCCTTCTATTACTGAGATTGAGCACCGCTAAATTGAACCCATTACAAAGCACCTATTCCAATTGCAAGATAAATCAATCAAGTTGACCAAACAAAACTGAAATATCAAAGAAATATAAGGCTATAATAATCATTTATGGATATGAATAGATCTGGTCATAAACTCACAATTCATCGGATCCCAACAAACACACCGCAAAAAGAATTACATCGAATAGATCTCCGGAGAACATTGTATTGAAGATCAAAAAGAGACAAGAAGTCATCTAGCTAGTTCCTACAGACTTGTAGGTCTATGGTGAAATACTCACACATAATCGGGAGAGCACCAATTAGGATGATAAACCCCTCCATGATCGTGTTCCCCTTCGGCGGAGTGCCAGAAAAGGGCTCTACAATGGATCTTGTGGTTCTGGAACTTGCGGCTGCTGAAACAATTTTTCGTCGACTCCTCTAGGGTTTCTGGAATTTTAGGATATTTATAGAGCTGGAGGTCGATGGAAAATAGTCCCGTGGGCCTCACTACCCACCAACGCGCGCCCTGGTGTCTAGTGGGCCCCACGAACCTCCGCTCGTGCGCTTCCTTGACTCTCTAGATGTCTTCTAGTCCAGAAAAAATCTCTAAAAAGTTTCGTGGCATTTGGACTCTGTTTGATATTGATTTTCTGCGAAGTAAAAAACAAGAAAAAAATAGCAACTGGCACTAGGCACTATGTCAATAGGTTAGTCCCAACAAATGTTATAAAGTTGATGGAAAATGATTGTAAAACATTGAAGAATAATAACATAACAACATGGAACAATCAAATATTATAGATACATTGGAAACATATCAACATCCCCAAGCTTAATTCCTACTTGTCCTCGAGTAGGTAAATGATAAGAACAGAATTTTTGATGTGGAATGTTGCCTAACATGTTCATCATATTCTTTTCTTTATTTCAAAAAATGTTCGTTAAATCAAAACATGTTCGTGAATTTCAAAAATTGTTCCATCAATTTTCAAAAAAATGTTTGTTGATTCTAGAACTATTAGCCGATTCAAGAAAATCATTTTAAAAATGTTCACAATTTTTTAAAAGAATTGTAGATATTATAAAAAAATGAAATCAATAAATATTCTTGATTATATAAAATGTTCAAAAATTTGTAAAAGCTTCCGTGAATTTGTAAAATGTTCACAATTTCAAATATTTGCACAAGTTTAAAAATGTTCATGATTTTAAAATTGTTGATGATTTCACGAATTGAGAGTGAGTGTTTCTCAGAGGAGCAAAAAATGTGGGCAAGGCCATTGGAGATTAATATGTTATTCCCTCCCGTTGTGAGTTGCAATACACGGGCCCCTTTGCTATTCTTTTCATAACTCAATCCACCAGAAATTGTGAACTCATAAAGCTAAGAGTATCTACAACCAGGCACCCCAAACAAACCTCATACGCCCGAGCGGATGGCCTGGTCACAAAAAACTGACCCAGACGAGCGCCTAAAACACCCAGGCTGATCGGCACCCCTCAATCCAGCCCAAATGTAGGGTGGATAGGGCGCCCAGGCGCATCTGCCACGTCATACCCAATTCACCGTGGCCCACTCGTCCCCACATATATTCCTCCCCATCCGCTGCCCAGGCAAAATCCTAACCACTTCACTCCACTCCCCTCCACCACCCACGCTCCAGTTCAACGATCTCCGGCCTTCTCCAACATGGCAAATTATCCAAGGGGATGATAGGCGCCGGCGCACAGGCCCAAACTTTAGGCTGATCGCGCCCCAGCCATACGATACGAACTGCAGTCCGTCGGATTTCATTCGAAGCGCGGCTCACCCTACGCCCTTACCCTTCCTTTTGCTCGCGTCCATTGACCTTATCTACAGATCGGTCCCCGGCTGCGACGCCGCTCCTCGCCGACGGCAGCGCCGCTCCTTCAAAAGGACTCGTCTCTTGCTCACCAGCCATCCGTGCTCATCCCTCGGCCGCCATGTGACCTTGATGTCTGCAGCTCACCCGTCGGCCGATTCCAGCTCTAGTCACCATGGTTGCATGCAGGGGCGGAGCTTTGTAGGGGCCGGACCGGGCCATGGCCCGCCCAGGAATTTGATCAATTGTTCTTTTACCTATGTGTCTCCTAACCCAGCCTACAGACGCACAAGCAAAACATCCCTACTCTCCTCGTCTCGTGCGCGCACCGCACGAAACAGGCACGATGTCCCCAAATACCATCCTCTTAGCATGTACCCGCGCTCACTACCATAGACAGGGAGCACCGGCCACAACCGGCGCACGTCGCCCGCTGTCTCGCGGAGCAACCATCGCAATGCCGCCCGCTGAGAAGTGAGAATTCACCACGGCCCTGCCCTACTCCCTCCCGCCTCCTCGTAGTGATCGATGATGACTGTCCGTGCGGCCGCGTCGTTGTGCATACTACAGGACAAACAGTCCTACGGCTGTTCTGCTCCAAGCTTCCAACTCCATTTGAAGGTTCAAACACAGCAACATGTCAAGAAGGGGACTGACGTCGCTATTGTGTTCTATGATTCGATTGACGTATTACTTCGTTTGATCATTGCCCTTTTAGTTTCTACAGTGTTGAACGTGTATTTTCTAGTATGAAGACCATGCAGGATCACGCAGTTGATGGGCCTCTAACCCCTCGTTGGTTACCCCAAGTGGAAGGTGTGAGATGCAGTGTTGTGGAAGTTTTTCTCTTAGCAAAGATGCCAAGGATCGAATCCCCAGAGACTCCTAGGTTCAACAAGTAGGTGTCAACTGCCAACGGCGCCAGATATTAGCAATCAACGTGGACCTGCACACAGATAGAAATAACTTTGCTCCCAACGAGTACAGAGAGGTTGTCAATCCCTCCGGCCTTGTAGTTCACAAAGGATTAAACGCAAATGATAGTAGTGATAGATAATGTTTGCAATAGTAAGTAAAAGCGAAAAGTAAATAGCGGGTGTGATCAATGATGGTAATATGGACCGGAGTCTCATGATGTTCACTAGTGATGTCTCTCTCCCAAAAGACGATAAAACAGCTATGTGAGGTAAACGAATTACAGCTGGGCAATTGACAGGACCACGAATGCAAACCAATGCTGACTACATTGCAAGAAAGGTTGAGGTTCAAAGCATGGGCGGTACGCCAAAGTAAGTAGACCAAAATCCATCAATATCTACTACTAATCATCCACCTTGAGATATATATCCAGAACATCTCGCTGGTATTAAGTTGCGAGTCCCACCCATAGTGTAAACTCAATGCAACAGACAACTGCATTAAAAGAACTTTGCGTAAAGTAAACAATCCTTGCACCCGCGGGCACAAGCACCGTTGTTTTCCCCCTTGTGGCAACATCACATCCCCTAGACTCATGTTTCTGTCACTCAAGCTAGTCATCGAGGGGCATGAACCCACAATCAAGCATAACGTTCCCTCTTGGAGTCACTACGTATTACTTGGCCAAAGCAATAAATAACAACGGAGAACATGCAAGAATTACTTACAAACATAAATATAAAAGAGGTAGATCAAATATATTACTCAATCACAATCTGAACATAATCTCATAATCCATCGGATCCCAGCAAACTCATCATAGCAACAGCATAAGGATTACATATGTGCCTCGATCATGTAGGGCAGCTCACGAGGACTAATTAGTGAAGCACAAGAACGGGAGGAGAACATCACATAGCTACTGGTCATGGACTCATGGTCCAAGGGAGACTACTCACAACTCATCCGGGAGGCGTCCATGGTGGTGGAGAAGCTCCCGATGGTGATCCTCCCCTCCGGCAGGGTACCGGGAAGAGTTCTCCTGGTGCTCCCGATCTTGGAAGCGGCGGCGGCGGCGGAACAGAGATGAGATCGCGAAAAAGAGTTCCCGTCCCGAGGGTTTCGAAGGACGCTCTAAATATATGCCAAAGGGGGGCACCAGACGGGGCTCGGGGGGCCCAGGCGCCCCCC
>LR738713.1:866425958-866441567 GCA_902687465.1 Secale cereale | reverse complement strand
CCCCGGCTCTACTTTGGCTACCGGGAAGCTTCTGGAACGCTGATTTTTTATATAATTTTTCCGGGATTTTTCGGGCAGTTCTCGTAATGGGAAAACCTGAAATACAAAAACCGCAGAAAACAGAAACTGGCACTGGGGTGCACTGAGTTAATAGGTTAGTCCAAATATGATCAAAAGTGTATGAAAGTGTATAAATATCATAGCAATATCACCCAAAAGAGACATGGAGCAAGCAAAAATTATAGATACGTTTTGGACGTATCAACGGGCGTGGTCCAGCAGCGGTAGTTGGAGGGGCGACCTCCGCCACATCGCCCGAGCCGAGCGCCTCACTCGCCGTGTTGGGATGGAGGCTGTGCAGCAGAGCAGACGGCGGCACAGGCCGCCCGTCGACCCCCCACCACCGCCGGTCGTCTCCACGGTCCCCAGCGCTCGCTCTCAATAGAGCTTCCCTTTGGGCCACCAAGAACTCCCAGACCCAATATATACATATACATATATATATTAATGGGAACAGAGTTTCTGATCCCCCAATCCAACAAGGACTAGTTCCGATCAAGAACCAGCAGCAACGAGTTTCCCCGGAACCCTAAATCCCCGGTCCTCCGATTCTCTCGGCGGCCCTCGCTCCGCAACCAGACGGGACGAACTGATCCATGTAAGTCGTCCACTCTGTTTTCTCCCCTTCTCTAGGGCTATTTCTTCATGTGCTTGGTAATTGATTGGTAGTAGTTTCTCATGGAGCGGCTTGGGATTGAACTGAACCTCGGGCATTCGGAACAAGTTTTACATCGATCCAAATTGAGTTTTGGATCAAGTTCGAATTGAGCAGGTTAGGTTCTGCATTGGGGTCTCGCGCACATGGAAAGAAAGTTCTCTCTGATTCTCCAACACATCCATTGTGTGTTGAATTGAGCAGCTTAGTTTAGGTCGTTGTCACCCAACTAGCACTATCGTGGCTTTCACCCAGCAATTCGATCCCGTTCATATAGATCCCTCTTTTCTAAGGATTTCCCAAATTTTTGAACTCTGAAACTCACTATCAGATATATTGGTGGTCTTCCTGTTTTATCTAGTTGCTGCTAAATTTTATACACCTGCACAATCAGAGTACACTGACCAAGCAAAGTATCACCAAATGTCGGTGCATCTAAAACTTATCTTCTTTCTAGCCATGTATTTAGCGGATTAAACCATTTTTTTCTAGGTTTTCTGCTTCCTTGCTTAATCCTTCATCTGCGGCATGTTGGTTTATCTGGCAGTTTGCCCCACCTTTGCTGTATGTGGATCTTCTTTGTTGCCCACTCCACTGCCATCATGTACAGACAGATGCTACGGTGCGGATAATATGGAAACCCTTTTTTTATCTTCGTTCTAACATGCATGTAGTAGACTAAATAATTTTTTTATCTTCTCTGTTGCCCACCCCTGCCATCGTATACCGACAGATGCTAGCTTCGATGTGGATAATATGAGAACTTCTTGATTTTGCCATACTACTGCATTGGGAGTTATTTGCATATCATCGGACCCATTTTATACTAGTTTCGGCACTTTTTTCTGGCCCATGAACAACGCAGTGTGTGATAATGTTGTTTAAGAATGTGATAAAATGACAGGCAACAAAGTTTTTTTTGTTTCCACTTGATGTTGCAAGATTACCACCAAAATGTATACGAGGCCAACCATCAGCTCTGACATGAGAATCTCAGGCCTTTTCCGACCTTACTTAGTTCACTACCAGAATAAACCCCTATGCCTATGGCCCAGGCCGTAGGCATAGCCCTGATTCCCGTCGGGACAGTTCTATGCCGACGGCCCCCGTAGGCATAGGGCCGTCGGCAACATATGCGTCGGCGTATCCCGGGATGCCGCCGGCATAGAAAAGCCGTCGGCACAGATGATATGCCGACGGCGGCCGTACATCTATGCCGACCGTCAGGGTCGTCGGCAAAGTTCCACGCTAACGGTGGCTGCCGGCGCCGCCGTCAAGTGCTGCCCATAGAGGAGACGCCACGTGGCAGGGCTATGCCGACGGCTTAGCCGTAGGCATAGTTTTAGATCTATGCCGACGGCTAGGTCGTAGGCATAGCCCTGCCACATGGCGCCCTCTATTAGATAATTCAATGCAGTTCTACTCAGTTTTTCTGTTTTCAGTAAGTCTGAATAATTTTGGTCAAGTGTGTGTCTGTACACGCTGGACTGACAGTAGATAAGTTTAGTTATCCTTTTCTGTTGATCTAGACTTAGTCCTAGTCGTGTGTGAGCATCGTGGGGATGGACACGGTTTGTTTCATGCAGCTAGAGAATAGGGGAGAAGGCCACGAGCGGGAGTGGGATGGCACCCCCAGTAGGCTTGGATCTTGATCCTGGTTTTTAGCCAGTAAGTTGTAAACCCAGAATAAAAAGGGAGAGAAATATAGAAAAGCAGCAAGTCATTGTGCGCTGCGCAAAACCACGAGTCTCACCTGTGTTCATCTTCCTAGCATTGTTCTGTGATCCTTGCATTGCGTCAATTGGCATCAGAGCACTAGGGCAGAGCAATGGCAGGCGGTGGGACGCACACCGGCAACACTCCACCACCGGCCCAGGACACCGCCGCGAGGCAAGCTGCCCGCAAGTCCGTCACTCCGGCGCCTGAACAGCGACGGCGCTCGCCAAGCCGCGGGCGTAGCAGAGTTCGGTGCGGAGGCGGAGAGGTCGTCGTGCATCGCGAGGGTGGTGGCAGCAGCGGCACCAGCCTCTTCTTCCCGATGCTGAAGCGGGGGGAGTACACCAACTGGGCGATGGTGATGGAGGTGAACCTGCAGGCCGCGAGCTTGTGGGACG
This sequence comes from Secale cereale, assembly GCA_902687465.1. Taxonomy (NCBI): domain Eukaryota; kingdom Viridiplantae; phylum Streptophyta; class Magnoliopsida; order Poales; family Poaceae; genus Secale; species Secale cereale. The sequence continues at coordinate 866,438,738 of LR738713.1, read as the reverse complement.
CGATCGAGGACGACGGCGTCTCCCGGCGCGAGGACAAGCAGGCGCTCGCCGCGCTGCTTCGCTCGACCCCGCCAGAGATGCACGCGATGCTGATCGGCAAGGGCAGCGCCAAGGCGGCCTCGAAGGCGATCAAGCTGCAACACCAGGGCAACGACCGCGTGCGGGACACGTGCGTGCGGCGACTCCAGACGGAGTTCGAGACCATCGCGTTCAAGGAAGGGGAGCGCGTCGACAAGTTCGGCCTGAGGATCACCACCCTCGCCGCCACTCTCCGCTCCCTCGGCGACACCTGCGATGACGAAAAGATCGTGAGGAAATTCCTCTCGGTCGTGCCTGGGAGGTTTGTCCAGATCGCCTTCTCCATCAAAACCATGATGGATCCGTCGGTTCTCACCGTCGAGGAGGTGGTAGGACATCTTCGGGCTGTCGAGGAGCGGCTCGACGTCGACAAGAGCGACACCGGCGGACAGCTCCTCCTCACCGAGAAGCAGTGGGAGGAGTAGAGGAAGCAGGGCCGTGGCGGTGGCGGTGGCTCCAGCAGCCACAGCGGCGACGGCTCCAGCAGCGGTAACCGCAGCGGAGGGCAGTACAAATCCAAGGCACCAGCGGCAAACGCAGGCGACAGCAATATCGATCGCGATAAGTGTCGTTACTGCAAGAACAAAGGCCACTGGGAGCGCGACTGCCGCAAGAAGCAGCGCGATCATGCAACGTCAGCGACGGCGAACCTGGTCCAACAGGAAGAGGAAGGCGAGGAATTACACATGGCCACCGTCGTCGAGCTCGAGGGCGAAGCCAACGAAGCCTCCCTCCTCGCCGTGCCTGCTGCTGCTATGCCTGCCTCCACTGCACCACCCGCAGGAGAGCAGGTGTACCTAAATGAGGAGCGCGCCCGCGTCGTCCTCAAGCGCACGCCACAGGACCTCGACGCGGCCTGGTACTTGGATACCGGCGCCTCGAGGCACATGACAGGCGACGACGCCGTCTTCGCTGAGCTCGACAGGACCGTCACCGGCAAGGTACGCTTCGGCGACGGGTCCGCCGTGGAGGTCTGTGGGCGTGGCACCGTCCTCTTCGCCACCGACAACGGGCGGCACCGGGAGCTGGCCAGCGTCTACTGGATTCCACGGCTGAAGACGAACATCGTCAGCATTGGGCAGCTGGACGAGATCGGCTTCCCCACCCACGTCGAGCACGGCTTCATGACCGTCCGTGACCCAGACAAGGTGCTGGTCGCCAAGGTGCCAAGGGCCAAGAACCGGCTGTACATTGTTCATCTGCAGATTGTCCAGCCTGTGTGCCTCGCCGCGCACGCGAACAACGACGCCTGGCGCTGGCACTCACGCTTCGTCCATCAGAGCTTCACGAGCCTTGAGAAGATGGCGAAACAGGGGATGGTGCGCGGACTCCCTGCAATCACGCACGCAAAGCAGCTTTGCGAGGCGTGCGTGATTGGCAAGCACCGCCGCACGCCGTTCCCTGCTGCGGCAAAGCACCGCGCCACCGAGCCCCTGGAACTGGTTCATGGCGACCTCTGCGGCCCCATCACACCGGCGACACACGGAGGGAAACGGTACTTTCTTCTTCTCGTTGATGACCACAGCAGGTATATGTGGCTCATCCTGTTCAAGACCAAGGACGAGGCAGCAGCGGCGATACGCCGTTTCCAGGCGGAGGCTGAGAAAGAATCACAGCGGCCGCTGCGAGTCCTGCGCACTGATCGCGGAGGCGAGTTCACATCTGTGGACTTCGCGAATTGGTGCGCAGATCTTGGCGTCAAACATCATCTCACCGCCCCCTACTCACCGCAGCAGAACGGGGTGGTGGAGAGGCGGAATCAAACGGTGGTGGGTGCCAACAAATCCATGCTCAAGGCCATGGGCGTGCCAGCTGAGTTCTGGGGGGAGGCGGCGTTGATTGCTATGTTCTTCCTCAACCGATCCCTCACAAAGAGCCTGCCAGGGAAGACACCATATGAGGGATGGTACGGCAGCAAACCTAGTGTGCATTTTCTCCGTGTGTTCGGATGCAGGGCATATGCAAAGGAGACAAGGCCTAACCTGAAGAAGCTCGACGATCGCTCGCGTCCCATGGTGATGCTTGGCTATGAAGCTGGGAGCAAAGCCTACAGGCTGTACGATCCGGCGAAGGGGCGTGTCCACGTGTCTCGTGATGTCGACATCGACGAAGATATGGGCTGGGATTGGGGGGAGCTCGACGGCAGATCCGCTCCCCTCACTGTTGAGTGCTGGACTCTGTCGCAACAGCCTCGGAGAAGAACAAAGAAGAAGGGGGTGCATCTCCACCGCCCAAGTCATCAATCCAGGCCGAGTCTTCTCCTTCTCGGGCTAGTGCTGGGCCACCTTCGATGGGCCGGCCCACGTCGCAGCCCGCGACGCATCCCACGTCACCGCCACCAGCAAAAAGGCTACATTTCGTCTCGCCTCCAAGCTCGGGTGCAGAAGAAAACCTAGATGTCGGTGTCGATCCGAGCGGCGCCCTCCGCTACCGTCCCATCCATGATCTCTTCGAGCCTGATACGGAGAATCCGGGGATGGCTGAGCGCCTCCTCCTCACGCCCATCGGCGAGCCCTCGACGCTCGCTGAGGCGGAGGAAGACGAGGCATGGCGCAGCGCCATACGAGCGGAGCTGGATTCGATCGAGGAGAACGGCACCTGGACTCTGACAGAGCTGCCAAGGGGCCACAAGCCGATCGGCCTAAAATGGGCCTACAAGCTCAAGCACGACGCCGCCGGCAACATCCTCAAGCACAAGGCCAGGTTGGTCGCAAAGGGCTATGTCCAGAGGCCAGGGATTGATTTCGATGAGGTATTAGCTCCAGTGGCAAGGCTTGATTCTGTTCGTCTCCTGCTTGCTGTGGCTGCTCAGTACAAGTGGCAGGTGCATCATCTGGATGTGAAGACAGCATTCCTCAATGGAGAATTGGGGGAGGAGGTATATGTCAGTCAACCACCTGGTTTTGTTGACAGCAGCAATTCCAGCAAAGTGCTGCGCCTCCACAAGGCTCTGTACGGACTGCGTCAGGCTCCAAGGGCCTGGAACACCAAGCTTGACACAGTGCTGCAGGCACTTGGCTTCACACGAAGCGAATCAGAGTATGATGTGTACACACGAGGTGAGGGAAAGCTTCGTCTTCTACTGGGAGTATATGTAGATGACCTGGTTGTCACTGGAGTAAGGACAGCTGAGATCAAGAAATTCAAGCTGGAGATGTGCGAGAGGTTCAAGATGAGTGACCTGGGTCTCCTCACACTGTATCTTGGCATAGAGGTGAGCCAAGAGCCAGGGCTGATCACTTTGAAGCAGACTGGTTTTGCAAACAAGCTGCTGGAGAAATCAGGCATGGCAGATTGCAATCACACAGTTGTGCCTATGGAGCCCAGATTGAAGTTGTCCAAGAACAGCACAAATCCTCATGTTGACATCACTCTATACAGGAGCATTGTGGGCAGTCTTCGTTATCTGGTTCATACTCGTCCTGACATCAGTTTCCGTGTTGGCTTGGTGAGCAGATACATGGAAGCACCAACCACTGAACATATGAGTGCAGTGAAGCATCTGCTGCGTTACATCTCAGGAACACTTGATGTTGGATGTCGTTTTGCCTCAAGCCCAGGAGATCCATTCTTGGTGGGGTACAGTGATGCTGACATGGCTGGAGATCCTGATGATAGGAAGAGCACATCTGGGTCCATTTTCTTCTTTGGAGAGTGCCAAGTTTCCTGGCAAAGTCAGAAACAAAAATCTGTGTCCACGTCCTCATGCCAAGCAGAGTATCAGGCAACATCCATAGCAGCTTGCCAAGGCATCTGGCTAGGGCGTCTTCTTGGTGATTTGCTGGGAACTCCTCCACTGGTTGCAAACTTGCTTGTGGACAATATGTCTGCAATACAGTTGTGCAAGAACCCAGTTTTCCATGACAAGAGCAAGCACATCGAGGTGCGGTATCATCATATCAGAGGCTGCATCGAGGATGGAACTGTGACTGTCGAATTCGTGGGTACAGATGATCAACTCGCTGACATCTTCACCAAGGCTCTTGGCAGAGTCAGGCTTCAGAGGATCTGCGAGATGATCAAGGTCGTCAAGATCAAGTGAGTAAACTGCATATCTTAGGGGGAGATTGTTAGATAATTCAATGCAGTTCTACTCAGTTTTTCTGTTTTCAGTTAGTCTGAATAATTTTGGTCAAGTGTGTGTCTGTACACGCTGGACTGACAGTAGATAAGTTTAGTTATCCTTTTCTGTTGATCTAGACTTAGTCCTAGTCGTGTGTGAGCATCGTGGGGATGGACACGGTTTGTTTCATGCAGCTAGAGAATAGGGGAGAAGGCCACGAGCGGGAGTGGGATGGCACCCCCAGTAGGCTCGGATCCTGATCCTGGTTTTTAGCCAGTAAGTTGTAAACCCAGAATAAAAAGGGAGAGAAATATAGAAAAGCAGCAAGTCATTGTGCGCTGCGCAAAACCACGAGTCTCACCTGTGTTCATCTTCCTAGCATTGTTCTGTGATCCTTGCAGGGCGTCACCCTCTACTAGTTCCTAGGGCAGGGCTATGCCTACGGCTAGGTCGTAGGCATAGCCCTGCCACATGGTGCCCTCTACTAGTTCCTAGGCCGTCGGCATATATCTAAAACTATGCCTACGGCATGGCCGTAGGCATAGTTTTAGATATATGCCGACGGTTATGCCGTAGGCATAGTTTAAGATATATGCCGACGGCCTAGCCGTAGGCATAGGCTCCACGTGGCGCCCTCTGGTAGCTCGTGGTAGCCCTATGCCTACGACTTATCTGTAGGCATAGTTTCTGTCTGATTTTTTTCTTTTCCTTTTGATTTCAATTCAAATTCACAACAGATATATATGATGAAATAGACATACCCAACATATATAAGTATCATCCTCACAACCAACACCATCACAACAATATAAGTATCATGACAAACATAAGCATCATCACAAACATAAGCATCTAAAGAAGCACACAAGTCATCTAAAAGACCACAAGTCATCTAAAGAACACAAGTTTATCATACCACCACCGTCACCCAAAGGGTTAAGCGCCAGGACATCCACCACCACCGCCAAGTCCGCCGAAGCCCAGATCGTCACTGCTAGCGGCAGCGCTACCGCCAAGACCGCCACCGCCATCGCCTCCATGGATCGGAGTGACCGGGCTCCGTGACTCGGGAGTGATGCCAAGACCAAGTCCGCCGAAGCCCAGGTCGTCACTGCTAGCGGCAGTGCTACTGCCAAGACCGCCACCGCCTCCATGGATCGGAGTGACCGGGCTCCGTGACTCGGGAGTGATGCCCAGACCAGCACCACCACCAATGGTAATCCACCAGTTCCTGGATGTTTAAAAGACATGTTAAGGGGGTATATGGTTGTGTTGAATAAACATTATGCTTTGGGTGAATAGTTTGGGATGTGCTAACCGGCGAGGGGCCAGGGTTCTGTGCCATAACTCCTCAAAAGTAAGCAACACTAGTTGTGGTGGAGGAGAATGTGCTGGTTGCAATTGAGGAACCCCCATCGGCATAGATGAGGCTGTAGGCATAGGGGTTTATTCTGGTAGTGGTTAGTTAGTTCCTCTACTAATCATATGGATTATTTATGCTTCAGGGCCGGTAAGATGAAGAAAAGCAAGAGGATGGGTGATCACACAAAGGGCTTGAGAAAGGTGCAAAGCACCGCCAGAAAAAAGAACAACTGTGGGAGCAGTCGCAAAAGAGTCCGGAAAGATAGTGAGTCAATGATTTCGACTTTGCCGGCTCTTTCTGTCCTGGCGCCTACTTCTCTAACAGAGCACTCACTGTTTTGGTGTGTCTTGTTCTTTAATTAGATATCAGTCATCGGGAGGAGGCTGATGCTGCTTCTGATAAAAAAATTGTCAACTCATTGCCTGATCGAGATGTTTCCAGCCCTACGTTTGAAGAGCAACAATTTGGCAGCGTATACGAAAGCGATCAAGATCACTGGTGTCAACTCAGTAAAAGAGTAGCTTCACATTTGTCTATCGAAGTTGTCTCACTTGCTTTGCTCGATGGTGATTATGCTGCTTTATATATGGTTATGAAATGTCCAAATTTTTATTGACACTTACCAACTCGTTAAATGTAAGAAAAAACAATCTTTTTCAGGAGATGAGATGCTATTTGCATGCACGGGTATAGTTCTACCACGCGGGACATCAAGTCTAGGCCTAACAAGATTCCTGACTTCGTCGCGTTTGGTTACAGTCTTTAATCAGAAAAGAAACAAGGATGACAAATTGAGGGTTGGCGCTCATAATATTTTTTCTTGCCATCTTGCTTTGTTTATTCAAGCTAACCATGAACACGCCTTACTGATGTACTGCTTTTATCACTACAGGTTGCAGTGCGCCTTCCCAACGAAAAGACTATATTTGGGATCTTAGGACTATATGATAAATATATTGCTATCGTTACCTCCCAGGACTTCCAAGATGTCATGCCTTTAGATATGTATCAGGAGATGTATCTGCCTGATGCTCTGACTATGGTAGCTGCTGGGCGTGCCCACAAATCATGCGGTTTGATGGGCACGATTGGGGAACTGGCTGATGCCCCTATAGAAGATTTTTTTTTTAGAAAAGGAGGAAGACCCCCGGCCTCTGCATCTGGACGATGCATACGGCCATTTTATTAATTATTGACACAAGACCTTACAAAGTCATACAACAGTAAGACTAAAGCCACCGTCTAAGCAACATCTGTCGCTACTCCTATCCAGATGATGAAGGGGCGCAGATAGTCTAGGTCTACTACCCAAAGACCTCGCAGCCAAACCTAACATCTAAGACCTGAGGCCCCAACCAGGACGCCTGCCGGGTATGGGCACCCACCAGTCCGGCGTGCTCCTCAACCAGGACGCCTGCCGGGTATGAGGCCGCCACAGCCACCTGTCATCAATCCATCTTCAGAGCTGTACTGCTGCATTAACCTTGCCTGGTCTCGCTGTCGTCGACGCCACCATGGCGCCAGACAACTCCACCGCCCTGCGCTCGTCCATCCATCCGCATCCATCATCGAGATGCAGCTGCACCATGCCGCCAATATCATCGTCATCGATGTGGTAGATACAACGCCACACCACCTGGCAACCTCTACACCATCGCCACTGCTGGAGGTACTCGGAGCCCACCATCCATATGATCTCTCCCCCGAACAGCAGGTCCTCCCAAGACGGCGCCTCCATGGAGGATACGGCGCGTAGGACGCCGCCACCGCCCAATCCAGAATGAATTTTGGACTTTCGCCCGGGAGGGGTTCGGATATGGATAGGAGAGACCTCGGCTTCGCCTCCACGGAGGATAACGGCGTCGAGTGACGTCGCCGATGCCGGGCCGGCCTAGCCGACCAAAGTTTCCTCCGGTCCCCATCCTATGCCACCAATCCTCCGCCTGCTCCGGATCTGGCGACGAGCCACGGTCCAAAACCTGCGAAGATGCAAGATCCGTGGGGCTCGACCCACCGGAAAGGAGTATCGAGAAGAACCCGTAGTAGATCTCCAGACGCCGAAACCAGCAGTCCGACGTTGCAAGTGACGACCATCATCCCCCCGCGGCGGCCGACGGAGTCCGAAGCCAGGATCCAAAAGGATCCGATCCAGATCCGGTGGCACCCGCGACCACCGGGCAGGTCCAACGCAGCCACCACCCGCGCGACTCGCAAGCCGCCACCACCGCGCCGCGCACGACGCCGCCGGGAGACCCGCCGCCGCGCCGCCGAACCCCACGTTAGCCCGGCGTTCCTCTCGTCCCCACTGTCCCGCGCCAGCCAAAACGAGAAGGATGGGAAGAAGCCCCGCCGCCGCCCAGCCGGCCAGGCTTCGCCCGGCGGCGTTGGGGACGGCGGCGAGGAGGGAGAGGGGCGGAGGAGGCCCGAGGAGCGGCGGCTAGGGTTTTCCCCTCGGGTCGCCCGCGGGGGCGACGCGAGGAGATGTCTGTTTGACACCCCCTTGCTGTTTCGTCCACGGCTCCTCACACGCAGTGTCAATAGGAGATGGTTATGAACATCTTTCGGCCTCTACCTGTCAGATCACAGAGGTAACTGTTGCTTTTTTTCTTCCCATTTTGGCATGTCAGTGAATTTGAAACTTGAAACGGATAACCTCATTATGTTATTGGTGGTCTAATATGTGACTATGTGCACCCTTCCACTTGTTCTAGGCTGGAATTGGAGGCCCACTTATTGACCTTGCTGGGAACTTTGTTGGGATGAACATTTGTTTCGATAGTGATACGGGAAGGCCATTGTTTCTACCATGGATATTACTTCGTCGACGCTTGGAGCAATATGAGATACTCGGGTATGGCTTCTTCGCTTCTAGACTTCTAGTATTTATTATGAGCAATATTGTGAACAAACTTCCCCAACTAGCTTATCTATATTGGTTTCAAGCCTCCTACCCTCTTCTCCTATTCAAATTCACCCGTGTAAGTTTATCCATTTTTACATACAAATAATAGCACTGGCACCACAGGTGTGTTTTCCACACATCTCCTTAGCAATGGAAGAAGAAAACAACAAAACAGTGTTTTTGGACATGCCCTCCCATGTACAACCGGCTATAAATACTTCTGGTTCAGCCCATGTAAATTTTAGCAATGGCTGTCCTACTACATGGAAAAGGCCCAAATAATCCTTGTGGGAGTAAGGCCGCCTCTGATTCTAGGCCACATCCTCCTGCATGCTCGCAACTTGCCTGCAAGCTAACCAATCGAGCTGTCATTACTTGCTTACTTCGTTCTCCAATCTTCAGATGTCAATACTTGCTTACTTGAATATTGTGCACCGACTGCTTGTCTGCTGGTTGCTGCTTGTTGATTTGATAAGGAAGGGGTAAGGGAGGAATGTCATCTAGGGGCAGTGGCATTGCCGGCACCAGCAGCCAGTTTTCTTATGGTGCGACTAGATGCGGCAGCGCAATGCTACTTATGGAAATCAAGAGACGAGTATCTCAACCATGTAATAATATTGTTAACATGTTGCGTGTGTTTTTTTCAAAATAAATAGATAACCGCCATGCCCCCAAATTGCTTTTGTTTTTAGATGTGGTTTGCTGTGTCTCCGCAAAATAGACTGAAAGTACCATCAGCTGATGCTTCTTCATGCTGCCACGAAGCCTATTATTTGAAACCGTATTTAAGTCTCCCTACCAATTTCCCCGTTGCTGATTTATTGTGCTTGCTTCGATGCTGAAACTGCTCTATCTGTCTAAGTGAAGTTTGAAAACATTTCGTTCGAAATAAAATGTGGACAATGTAACTCATACGTAGCATCTGGATCTGCCCAATCCTTTCTTCTTCTGTTGTACACTTTTCTATGGCCTGTTTTGGATTTCTTTTTTCCTACCTTGTTTCCTTTTCCACATTGGTTACATCGTCTATCGACTGCTTGTTTTGGGGTCAGTACTTGTGCGTATTTATTTATAATAATAACGACTCTGTTGTGTTCTACATCTAATGCAGTCCTTGGGCAAAACTTCGAGGCAAAATGACACCTTATAGTGCAGGTGAACGTTTCAGAATCACTTGAGACTCTATTGTGCATCGTCAATGTCATTTCTTCGAGTCATAGTAATTATCATTATATTAACATGTGGTCCATGTATATACTCCCTCTTGTCACACACTTTCTAATTGTGATGATTCTCTTATCCATTTTAGGTTTCTCAACAAGGAAAACCAGCAATAGCAGACAGGGATCTTATGTACCTCCTCCAGGTGCTTCAAGAATAATACCTTCAGGTGTGAACTATACTACTGCAAGTCATCGTCCTACGCATTAGCTATTGATCATTGCGCGGCACATCTGAGTACTAATATTGATCACCTCTTTGCATCAGGATTCATGGATACTTGGAACTGGATAGAATCCATGGGCTATCCCAAGCCAGAACCACTTATGCTGGAATGTATGTTGTTTCTTTTGATATCTCCAGAATATCTCCAGCTTATGCATTCTGCATTTTCTTATAGCTATTGAAATATAACTACTCATTTACCTGTTTCTTTTAATGAAAAGTGAATGGGCGCTTGGTTAGGACATTCGATGATGTTTTTGGTTGGTTACATGTTTGGAGAGGTTATAAAGGGTTCTATAATGCAATTGGTTGTGGGAAAAATGCCTGGCAGAGGCTTGATAAGAAGATAGTTGAAACCATATCCCGGCGTGTTATCTCACTTGTTTCCTTCAACGGTGATCTTTAACAGCCGAATCAATTGTTACCTTTTCGTAATGGTGACCTTTCATGCTAATGATCAAACTTATATCATGTGTAGGAAACGGCATGAGGTTTTTCGTATGCACAGGCTTCCTTGTAAAGTGTCCTTTGACAAACGGGGGCACACGCACTGTCATTGTGACTTCAGCCAGTTTGGTTAGAACCTATGAGGCTACAGACACGATTGATGAGAATATGAGGGTCGGTGCTCCTAATTGTTTCACCTTGGTCTTCGGTCAGATATACTATGGTTTAGCCATTAAACTCAGTTTTGACTTGCAGATCGAGGTGTTTCTACCTCCGAATCAACGCTTGAATGGTACACTGGAATCATACCATTCAGGGTATAACGTTGCTATTGTGACAGTTAAGGGTTTGCGCAAGTGTCTTCCAGAAGACCTCGAGCTTCATCCAGAGTCCTTGCCCAGATGGGTGGTAGCTATCGGGCGTGAACCCAAAGGACTGTTATGTGCCTCGATGGGCACACCTATACTTGGTCGCGAAGACCTGGACAAGCGTAGCACATTTGGTTGCAAGGACCTTAGGCTGTCAGACTGTCAAATCGCGAAGGTGATTTTTTGTCGCCTCTTTTCTACATGGCGGTTTATATAGATAGTCGCATTGCATCAGACTCATGCATCCACTATCTTGCTAACCGTATGTACTCTACGACTGATGTTTTCTTGTAATAGATTGGGATAGGTGGCCCCCTGATTAAATTTTTCAATGGGAGCCTCGTCGGCATGAACTTTTACGACGGAAGGCCCAGCGGAACTCCTTTCCTGCCTTGCAAGCAAATCTGTGAAGTCCTGCATCTGTTTGGGCTCGAGTTGGAACGGTATGCTTTTCCTTCTCTGTCTGCTACTCACTCAATAGTCAATACAAATCTATGTTATTCAAGGAGCTTAATCACACTATAAAAACCTCATCGGGCAACAGGAGGAAGACAAGCGGCGCTGTTCGCAGACTGGACGAAGGGCAAGACAGGACGAATAACCAAAACCGGTAGGATCAATTCCTTTATGTTCGTCGCTGAAACTGTTAGTTGTTTGTGTCTGTTTTATTCAACGTACATATGACTTACAATACAGTGGGGAAATTAAACTTTGGATGGCAGGTGGCCGGTGCCGCAGCCGTTCTGGTACCATGGTTGGCTGGAGGTGAATAGGTTTGGCCCGATGCCCATGAGAGGGCGGGTCCTCCAGTAGATGCCCGCACCCGTGATGTCGAAATGCTAGTGATGTGGATGGTTTGCCTCATGTTCATGCATGGATGTACGTCATCCCCTGAATATATAGCCGTGGGTCATGCCGAGTGACTATAGATTTCCATTTGTTCTTCCTTGATGTGTGCGAATCTGAGTATGTCTGATGGACTGGAAGAAGTGCATGCATTTTTGGCATACAAAAACAAATGAGACGGCAGCTTGAGAAGGGAAAGTATACTATGTAGAGTTCTTTTTTTTATAGAAAACATGTGATCTATTCATCTTCAATCATGGCAGTATATCGTACACCACCTACAGACATCTAGAAGCAATTGAAGCGAGCCGAAGGCGCGTCACTGGCATCGCCCCTCCCTCGCCGGAGCAAGGCAAAACTTGTTAATTGTCTATTAGTGTATGAGAAATGCCAACCTCTCTTCCATTGCAACGGGATACACCCTTGATCCAAGAACTCTGAATCGTGGGAATTTCCAAAAAAGACAGTGAGCAAAAGTGGGAGTTTGCAAAGAAAAAAGGAAGAAAAAAAGAGCAACGATATGAATTTATATGTAAAAAGAAAAGAGCAATGGTGAGAATTTGCAAAAAAAAAGGCAAAAATTAAAAAAAATTGTTAGAAGGAGGGATACACCCCTGATCCACGGATCCTAAAGCCCAAAGTATGTTCGGCCTAGATCCAAGTAAGAGTAGGATCACATCTGACTGGTGGAGTCGGATCCGGACTCACAGATTCCTTACGTTAAGCGTGCGACCCCTTAGGGCCAAGTCTGCTTGGTCGCAGGTCATATAACATTTGGCCTGCTCGGCTGGCAGCGGCCTCTAGCAAGGTGTGTCGACCACCAAGTAGACAATGAAGCCAGTTGACGAACTTGTATAACATGTCACGCTTCTGTTCCCTTTGCCACACGATGTATTTTGTCGGGCTCAAGTTGAGTATGTCATCCTTGTGCTAGCCCGACCTCTTTCTCGTTCCAGTGATGCCAAGCACAAACCGGATTATCTCATATAATCCTTGTCGCATGGTCATGCTTATCTTGATCGGATCACACGAGGGGCCAGAGTATATCTCCCCTGATTGGAGGGGCAAATCCCATCTTGCTTGACTGCGTGTCCACACAACCCTTTCGACTAGGGACCTTTTAGGACAGTCATCATACAATGCATAGTCCAACAAACAAGTCACTTACCCGCTGATACACATCATTGATAATGTCCAAAGACTATCTTTATTCGTAAACACGTAGAAAATATCATCATACGTGATTGCCTCTAGGGCATATCTCCAA
>LR738713.1:866387475-866411361 GCA_902687465.1 Secale cereale | reverse complement strand
TATTTCTGGTAAAACCAATTACAAACTTTCTGTTAGTGCAAGCAGTATTCAAATTTGAATAGTTTAAATTTGAAATTATTTGTTTTCTTTGTTGCTTTATTTATTTTATTTTGTTTCTACTTACAACAAAATACTTATTGTTGTTATTTTTATTTTTTTGCAAGTTTTTTTGTTTTGTTTTCTGCATTATTTATTTTCTTTTGTTTTTTGCTTTATTTTTTAATTCTTTCTGGTAAAACCAATTACAAACTTTCTGTTAGTGCAAGTAGTATTCAAATTTAAATAGTACAAACGGACAATGGTATCATACTCGTCTGTTACAAAGTTGGCATGGTATCATCATAATAGTTGCGGAAAAAAGTCTTTATTTTTTCTTCGCTTGTGTCACTTGCTTATTGCGCCGTAACCATGGATAATCTTCATCGTTTATCAGTATGCTTGGGTCAGCCTTGACTTTGAAGGGAGGAATTTCATGAAACTTTTCATAATCTTCGAATATGCCTGTCTTGCCCTCCACTCCCAGGATGTCCCTTTTTCCTGAAAGAACTATGTGGCGCTTTGGCTCATCGTATGATGTATTCGCTTCCTTATCTTTTCTTTTTCTCGGTCTGGTAGACATGTCCTTCACATAGATAACCTGTGCCACATCATTGGCTAGGACGAACGGTTCGTCAGTGTATCCAAGATTTTTCAAATCCACTATTGTCATTCCGTACTGTGGGTCTACCTGTACCCCGCCTCCTGACAGATTGACCCATTTGCACTTAAACAAAGGGACCTTAAAATCATGTCCGTAGTCAAGTTCCCATATGTCCACTATGTAACCATAATATGTGCCCTTTCCCCTCTCGGTTGTTGCACCAAAGCGGACACCGCTGTTTTGGTTGGTGCTCTTTTGATCTTGGACAATCGTGTAAAATATATTCCCATTTATCTCGTATCCTTTGTAAATCAATACAGTCAAAGATGGTCCCCTGGACAACAAGTACAACTCATCACAAACAGTGTTGTCACCTCTGAGACGTGTTTCCAACCAACTGCTGAAAGTCATGATGTGTTCACATGTAATCCAGTCATCGCACTGCTCCGGGTGTTTGGAGCGCAGACTGTTCTTGTGTTCATCGACATACGGGGTCACCAATGTAGAGTTATGTAGAACTGTGTAGTGTGCTTGAGACCAAGAATATCCGTCCCTGCATATTATTGAGTCCCTTCCAAGCGTGCCTTTTTCAGCCAGTCTCCCCTCGTACCGCGATTTAGGGAGACCTATCTTATTAAGGCCAGGAATGAAGTCAACACAAAACCCGATGACATCCTCTGTTTGATGGCCCATGGAGATGCTTCCTTCTGGCCTAGCGCGGTTACGGACATATTTCTTTAGGACTCCCATGAACCTCTCAAAGGGGAACATATTGTGTAGAAATACAGGCCCCAGAATGACAATCTCGTCGACTAGATGAACTAGGACGTGTGTCATGATATTGAAGAAGGATGGTGGGAACACCAGCTCGAAACTGACAAGACATTGCGCCACATCACTCCTTAGCCTTGGTACGATTTCTGGATCGATCACCTTCTGAGAGATTGCATTGAGGAATGCACATAGCTTCACAATGGCTAATCGGATGTTTTCCGGTAGAAGCCCCCTCAATGCAACCGGAAGCAGTTCCGTCATAATCATGTGGCAGTCATGAGACTTTAGGTTCTGGAATTTTTTCTCTGGCATATTTATTATTCCCTTTATATTCGACGAGAAGCCAGTCGGGACCTTCATACTGAGCAGGCATTCAAAGAAGATTTCTTTCTCTTCTTTCGTAAGAGCATAGCTGGCAGGACCTTCATACTGCTTCGGAGGGATGCCGTCTTTTTCGTGCAAACGTTGCAGGTCCTCCCGTGCCTCAGCTGTATCTTTTGTCTTTCCATACACGCCCAAGAAGCCTAGCAGGTTCACGCAAAGGTTCTTCGTCACGTGCATCACGTCGATTGAAGAGCGGACCTCTAGGTCTTTCCAGTAGGGTAGGTCCCAAAATATAGATTTCTTCTTCCACATGGGTGCGTGTCCCTCAGCGTCATTCGGAACAGCTAGTGCGTCGGGGCCCTTTCCAAATATTACGTGTAAATCATTGACCATAGCAAGTACGTGATCACCGGTACGCATGGCGGGCTTCTTCCGGTGATCTGCCTCGCCTTTGAAATGATTGTCTTTCTTTCGACATTGATGGTTGGTCGGAAGAAATCGACGATGGCCAAGGTACACATTCTTCCTGCATTTGTCCAGGTATATAGTTTCAGTGTCATCTAAACAGTGTGTGCATGCGTGGTATCCTTTGTTTGCCTGTCCTGAAAGGTTACTGAGAGCGGGCCAATCGTTGATGGTCACGAACAGCAACGCATTTAGGTCAAATTCCTCCTGTCTGTGCTCATCCCACGCACGTACACCGTTTCCATTCCAGAGTTGTAAAAGTTCTTCAACTAATGGCCTTAGGTACACATCAATGTCGTTGGCGGGTTGCTTAGGGCCTTGGATGAGAACTGGCATCATAATGAACTTCCGCTTCATGCACATCCAAGGAGGAAGGTTATACATACATAGAGTCACGGGCCAGGTGCTGTGATTGCTGCTCTGCTCCCCGAAAGGATTAATGCCATCCACGCTTAAAGCAAACCATACGTTCCTTGGGTCCTTTGCAAACTCCTTCCAATACTTTCTCTCAATTTTTCTCCACTGCGACCCGTCAGCGGGTGCTCTCTACTTCACGTCTTTCTTATGGTCCTCACTGTGCCATCGCATCAACTTGGCATGCTCTCCGTTTCTGAACAAACGTTTCAACCGTGGTATTATAGGAGCATACCACATCACCTTCGCAGAAACCCTCTTCCTGGCGGGCTCGCCGTCAACATCACCAGGGTCATCTCGTCTCATCTTATACCGCAATGCACCGCATATCGGGCATGCGTTCAGATCCTTGTATGCACCGCGGTAGAGGATGCAGTCATTAGGGCATGCATGTATCTTCTGCACCTCCATTCCTAGAGGGCATACGACCTTCTTTGTTGCGTATGTACTGTCGGGCAATTCGTTATCCTTCGGAAGCTTCTTCTTCAATATTTTTAGTAGCTTCTCAAATCCTTTGTCAGCCACAGCATTCTCTGCCTTCCACTGCAGCAATTCCAATACGGTACCGAGCTTTGTGTTGCCATCTTCGCAATTGGGGTACAACCCTTTTTTGTGATCCTCTAACATGCGATCGAACTTCAGCTTCTCCTTTTGACTTTCGCATTGCGTCCTTGCATCGACAATGACCCGGCGGAGATCATCATCTGGTTCCTCTTGATCTTCAGCAGCTTCACCCGTTGCAGCATCATTGGACACATCGTCTGGTTCCTCTTGATCTTCACCAGCTCCCCCCATTGCAGCATCACCGTATTGAGGGGGCACATAGTTGTCATCGTACTCTTCTTCTTCGCCGTCTTCCATCATAACCCCTATTTCTCCGTGCCTCGTCCAAACATTATAGTGTGGCATGAAACCCTTGTAAAGCAGGTGGGAGTGAAGGATTTTCCGGTTAGAGTAAGACATCGTATTCCCACAGTTAGTGCATGTACAACACATAAAACCATTCTGCTTGTTTGCCTCAGCCACATTTAGAAACTCATGCACGCCCTTAATGTACTCGGAGGTGTGTCTGTCACCGTACATCCATTGCCGGTTCATCTGCGTGCATTATATATAACTAAGTGTGTCAAAAACCATTACAGAACATCATAAATATATAATTAAGTGACCAAATTAATAGAAGTTCATCATCACATTAAAACCAAAGTACATATATATATAGTTCTCATCTAACAACATATAGCTCTCCATACACATCGAAACTATGTAAAACATTTCAATGCGAAAACAAATGCGATCATAATCGCAACCAAGGTAACAACTGATCCAACGACATAATGATACCAAGCCTCGCTATCAATGGCATATTTTCTAATCTTTCTAATCTTCAACCGCATTGCATCCATCTTGATCTTGTGATCATCGACGACATCCGCAACATGCAACTCCAATATCATCTTCTCGTCCTCAATTTTTTTAATTTTTTCCTTCAAGAATTTGTTTTCTTCTTCAACTAAATTTAACCTCTCGACAATAGGGTCCATCTTGATCTTGTGATCATCGACGACTTCCGCAACATGCAACTCCAATTCCATCTTCTTCTCCTCCATTTTTTCTAATTTTTTTAAGGAAATGTTTTCCTCTTCAACTAAATTTAACCTCTCCACAAGAGGGTCGGTTGGAATTTCCGGTTCAACTACCTCCTAGACATAATAAAACATCTATGCATGTCAGGTTGGTCGGCATAACTATCATAAACACTAAAACAAATAGTTATAAATTAAAGATAATATACCACATCCGAATCGTAGACAGGACGAGGGCCTACGTGGGCGGATATCAAAACCATCGCACTATATAATAACAAGCAATAATAAACGTAAGAAAATTAGACAAATATCTATCTAAAGCAATAATAAAAGTAAGAAAAGCATGGACATAACAAGAGGCTCACCACGGTGGTGCCGGTGACGAGATCGGCGGGGGCGATCGACGGCGGCGAAGACAGGGACGGGACGTGACAGACCGCTAAACCTAGACAAATCTCGAAGAAAATAGAGCTTCGAGAGGACAAAAGCTTAACTAGTGTGGCTCGGGCATTCCATCGAACACGTTGTGTGCATAGAAGGTAAGCTAGAGCACCACCAAGCCCTCTCCCCTCGGCCAGAAAAAACAAAGCAGTGTGCTCTGCTCTTGCGCGCGGGGGTATATATAGGCACCTCGTTGGTCCCGGTTGGTGCTACGAACCGGGGGCTAAAGGGGTGCCTTTGGTCCCGGTTCATGTCACCAACCGGGACCAATGGTGGTGGGCCAGGAGCAAGACCCATTGGTCCCGGTTCGTCGCACCAACCGGGATCAAAAGGTCCAGACGAACCAGGACCAATGGCCCACGTGGCTCGGCCGGCCCCCTGGGCTCACGAACCGGGTCCAATGCCCCCATTGGTCCCGGTTCTGGATTGAACCGGGGTTAATGGGCTGGACAGGCCTGGGCCAAAGCCCTGTTTCTACTAGTGTAATTTGGGCAGAGGAAGAAATAACTAATCTCGTTGTCATCGTTAAACTAATAACGCTCGGCCGGTTATCTTACTTGACAGAGAGCAGTGGGAGAACACACTCTTGGCGTCAAAGGGTAATTTTCACGACACTGTCTCTACTCGTGATCTCGACACCTATTTTCCAAATGCGGCCACCGGACGTGCCTCTCAGGTCAGTAAGTTATGTGGAAACCATTTTTTGCATGACTGAAAAAGCTCAAGGTAGGTAGTTAGACAATGGTTGCGCTTTCTAGCCAGCTTGCTAGCATGGTGCCATTTTCAATCCGATGGACGGACACATTTTTTTTTAGAAAAGGAGGATGACCCTCGGCCTCTGCATCTGGGCGATGCATACGGCCACTTTATTAATTATTCTTACAAGACCTTACAAAGTGATACAACAGTAAGACTAAAGCCGCCGTCTAAGCAACAGTCTGTCGCTACACCTATCTAGTTGATGAAGGGGCGCAGATAGCCTGTGCCTAATACCAAACAGACATCGCAGCCAAGCCTAACATCTAAGACCTGAGACCCCAACCTAGCCACTTGCCGGGTCTGGGGCACACACTGGTCCGGCGTGCTCTCAGAGGCCGCCGCCGCCAACTGCCACCGCTCCATCTTCATACCTGTACTGATGCATCAACCTTGCTCGGTCAGCTATCGTCGACGCCACCACGACGCACAACGGCACCTCCTCCCTGCGCGCAAACAGCTGAGCACGTCGCGGTCGCCACTGATACACCTCAGCACCATGCTGCCAAGTACCACCAGTCGACACAGCTTGAAGTCCTTGGAAGATCTGTCGTGCGTAGCACCTGCCGACCAGGCATGACAAAACGTAGCACCTGTCGGTCAGGCATGACTTGACATCTCCATCGAAGCTCCGTGCAAGACGAAGCCGCTCCACCTCCTGCCTCTGACTTCCAGCGCTACTCCACAAACGATGCTCCCAAGAGAGAAACGACACCGCAGTGTCGCCATCGTCCGATCTGGAAAACTAGATCATAGGGTTTCCCCCGGAGCAGCACGAGTGGGTCGACAGTAGTTACAGAACGATGCCTTCATCAAGGTAACGGCGCAGAACGCCGCCATCGTCCGCCATCGGCTCGGTTTTCACCGGCAACTATGTTTCCCCGACTCGCAGCCGGGACTAGATTACAGATCTCGAGATCCGATCATCCAGTCTCAGGTCGACCACCTCCGACGTAGGAGATGACCACCACCGCCATAATCCTCGTGATGCGATGCAGACCCAGAGTGCTTCAGCGAGCCGTCGCCGAATCCGATGAGATGCGGCAGTTTGAGGACGTAACGGCCGCCGGGGATGCGCCCCAGCCGCCGCTGCCGCCATCTCGTACTACTCCCGCCGGCTGCAGTCAAACCCCCCGTCACGCCGCGGCCGCCGCTGCCCGCCATCATCGTCGGGAGAGAGATCCAAATCAGGCCGCCGCCGCCTTAGATCTCGGGACGCCAGAGGAGGTCCACCGCCGCCGCGCCACGGGGCCTTCGCCCAACGACGTTGCCGGCGGCGGCGGTGGGAGGGGGTGCACGGGGAGTCGAGGGGAGATCGGGATGTGACCGCCCGGTGCGGCCCGATGGCGGCCGCACGGACACATTTGGACATGGACTGGAAGCGGCTAACTAATTGCATATGCTCCATGGCCTTTCAGTGCCTCATCATACCGGAGTTACTCATCATACTCCATGGTACTGTCCAAAGCCTCCATGATGCTGGATCCGCTGCAAAGTCCGCAAGAGACAGACGTGCAGGCCACTGAAACACATGCTTTGATCAACAGGAAGAGCAACTAATGTTGGGAATCTAGAAAGAAGACAATGAACAATTTAGAAAAACGAAAATAGAAATGGTGTGAATTTACAAAAAATAAATAAAAGAGAGAGAAATTGTGGAAATTTACAAAGATAAAATAATAATAATAATAATAATAATAATAATAATAATAATAATAATAATAATAATAATAATAATAATAATAATAATAATAATAATAATAATAATAAAGAGCCGGGACTAGATTACAGATCTCGAGATCCGATCATCCAGTCTCAGGTCGACCACCTCCGACGTAGGAGATGACCACCACCGCCATAATCCTCGTGATGCGATGCAGACCCGGAGTGCTTCAGCGAGCCGTCGCCGAATCCGATGAGATGCAGCAGTTTGAGGACGTAACGGCCGCCCGGGATGCGCCCCAGCCGCCGCTGCCGCCATCTCGTACTACTCCCGCCGGCTGCAGCCAAACCCCCCGTCACGCCGCGGCCGCCGCTGCCCGCCATCCTCGTCGGGAGAGAGATCCAAATCAGGCCGCCGTCTCCTCAGATCTCGGGACGCCAGAGGAGGTCCGCCGCCGCCGTGCCAGGGGGCCTTCGCCCAGCGACGTTGCCGGCGGCGGCGGCGGGAGGGGGTGCACGGGGAGTCGAGGGGAGATCGGGATGTGGCCGCCCGGTGCGGCCCGGCGGCGGCCGCACGGACACATTTGGACATGGATTGGAAGCGGCTAACTAATTGCATATGCTCCATGGCCTTTCAGTGCCTCATCATACCGGAGTTACTCATCATACTCAATGGTACTGTCCAAAGCCTCCATGATGCTGGATCCGCTGCAAAGTCCGCAAGAGACAGACGTGCAGGCCACCGAAACACATGCTAATGTTGGGAATTTAGAAAGAAGACAATGAACAATTTAGAAAAACGAAAATAGAAATGGTTACAAAAAAAATAAAAGAGAGAGAAATTGTGGAAATTTACAAAGATAAAATAATAATAATAAAGAGCCAAAAATAAAAATAATGCGCTAGAAGGAGGGCTCGAACCTCCGACCTTGTGGTTAACAGCCACACGCTCTGGCAAACTGAGCTATTACAGCTTGGTGTAGAAATTTATTTATGCCCTTAGTAATTGTGAGAGTATTACGTGGGTTTAACTCTGCCATTCACCTTATTCTAATCTAACATAACTTTCATTCTAAGCACATCTACATCTGGTGAGGAAATCGAAATCCCTGCGGTGCCATTTAATATATGTTTAGATATAATTGGTGGGATTGTACTGTGACAAAATTCACTTTGGATGTAATTTTTATTATTTTTGGCGTTCGTTGTATTGCCATAATTGAAGATAAATAGATTGGAAGTTTTCTCGTAAAAAAAACTATAAAAACAGAAAATGAGGTCGGAATTTATTAGCATGTCATAAGCACATAAAAGTTGCAACCACATAAAAAACTTGTGTTTGAAATTTGGTAGTAGCATGCATGGAAAGAATAATATGCATTCACGAGCCCTGCCATCATGAGAGAATAACGAAATAAAAGTGAGAATACTATTAAGGTATGAACGGATATGAAAACTTGGACATTTGTCGCACATACAAACTATAAATTATGTACTTGCAACAAAAACTTCATTAGTCTAAAATAAATTATTGTTGCCTTGTCCTTTTGCATATCATCAACATGATAGTATATTAGGCTGAAGATTCACTGGCATTCTCTCCATTGCCACCTGACTACCATGAAAGAACAATAGATATACTTTTAAAAATACCATTGCAAAGTACCTAAAAAAGTGAATTAGAAATCATAAATACTAAGAGACAACCAAATTGTACTCTTTTCAGGGACAAATACTATCTCGTATTTATAAATGTTGTATTGGTAGACAATACTGTGAATGCTGAAAGTAAATTCAATCACGATAAGTTCATTATTCTCTTTATCTCTGCCAACAAACATGCAAAGCAATACATACATTAAAACTGGGCTTCTCGTAGTAAATATGATTGAACTATCAAGCTCCGCCCTGTATAACCTTGGCTGTGCACAGATTGCACAAAGCATTGAAAAATACATCATTATTGATGCTTAAACTGAAATAAATGTAAAGACAAACTCAAAGTTCACAAAAACAGAGAAAGATATTCTCAAAAAGAAGTTCTCAAAAAGAGAGAAAGGAATGACCTCATCGTGTAACCAAAACTGAAGCCATGTGAACTTAACCACATGTTGCAAGAGTGCGGCGAGAGTGCTCTGGTGCTAAGCCATGTTTAAAACTGGTGCAGATATGCATTTTTTTTGTGGCTCGCGTAAATGTTAGCTAAACAACAGAATAATCTACTTCATACACGGACATATTTCCCAAGAAATGCATATATATCAACTTTATACATAATTTGTCAAGCGGGGCCGTTTGACAGAGAGAGAAAAAAAACGACTCATGGATCACATGCAGCAGCTAATTCGAGCTCCAATCCAAATGGGATCCATTATCAGCAATATTAACTTCAGTTATTCCAGTGTGTTTATATTATAATTTATAAATAAGTTTCAAAGCATTATTGAAATTGTACTTCTAGCATGTATATAAAGGAGTTAAGCAACTGCACTGAATATGTTATACAGCCTAAAACAAAACAAAAATCAGGTGAGGGGCCTATTCAAGTTGAAGAAATATCAAGCGAGCCACTTAACATCTTTGCCCCATCCTTCTTCTCATTGTTTAGTATAAGAAAGATAAATTATGAGAATAGAGATAGAGTTGTATTCATCTGCAGACACTAAAGAAACGTATTCTAGCATATCATCAGTCACCAATATTTGAAACATCAACCTTCTACTATTGAAATGAAGAAAAACAGGAAAAGGTTGTACACCAAACATGACAGTGAATCTTGGTTTTCGGCAGTTTGTAAATCTTTGTTTGTTATCTCCGCTTCGTATTCATGTTGCCTAACTATCCCTAATTTTTTAAGGCCCTACAATCAATTGAGGTCTTCAATTTAAAATTGGGTCATCCAATTTTGGTTGGGTCAAAAATTTCTCAAGGAGCTCTCTCATTTAATTCTTTTAATACACTATGCTCCCTAATTTCTAAGGCCTCACAATCAGTTGAGATCTTCAATCTGGAATTGGATCATCCGATTTTGACCGGATTAACAATTTCTCAAGAAGCTCTCTCCTTCAATTCTTTGAATACACTATGTTTCCTATTTTTTAAGGCCTCACAATCAACTGAGGTCTTCAATTTGGAATTGGGTCATCCGATTTTGACCGGATCAACAATTTCTCAAGGAGCTGTCTCATTCAATTTGGTCTTCCTTTTTTTGCATACAATAAATAAATAATATATCATCGCTCATCATCCATGCATTGTACTCCATGTGTAAACTAATATAAGACCTTTTAGATCACTGCTTAGTGATCTAAAAGAAAGATCTTGTAGTGATCTAAAAGATCTTATATTACTTTGCAGAGGGAGTATATTACTGCGCTGTGCTTTTAACAGTTCTTTTGTACTGCTAATAAGCACCACCATTGAGATCGATCACAACGTCTTGATTAGCCAGCTAGGTGAATCTGGCTAGCGATTGTACGCGCACATGCATGCGCAGTCTTGGTTACACACAGCATAGTTATAATCTTCGATCGCATAATAATATATTGTGGATGCTTTGTTTGCTAGCCAGCTAGTTGCCTAGTAGTACTATGTCAAATTGCCAATCAACGCACTTACGCACTCTGTATACGCATGACCGTGTCTGGATGGGTTCGCTTTAACTAACTAATTCTTCTTGCGTTACTATATATCCCGTGGATGCTACACTATTAGCGCATGTGTGATCTGCAGCAATACTAAACGGCGAAAAAGCTGGCTGGCATCGTGGTTGTGGAATGTGGATGCTCTACTTTTTGGGAAAAAACGAGGGGAAAAGAGAGGGAAGAGCTCATCCTATCGATCATATTCCCCCATTGCAATAAATAAGGCTTTTAACTTTGATCATAAATTAGACCAACTAAATGTGGATTGTATGATAAGAAAATCACACCGTAGAATTCGTATTGAAAAAGAGTTTTCGATGGCATAATTTTTATATTACAAAAATGTACTCCCTCCGTCCCATAATGTAAGAAGTTTTTTGACACTACACTAGTGTCAAAAAGCGTCTTACATTATGGGATGGAGGGAGTATATTATTAATCAAACTTATGGTCAAAATTGGATTTTAGAAAGCATGCGCGCCTTATTCAGGTGGGCCATGTCGTCTGAGTCTGACCAAAGTCTCTGAAATTATTATTTGGATGTTCAGTTCAAAACCAATATATGATGCTCCCTCCGACCCACAATGTACTGCACATAAAATAAAATCAAAATGTTAAACTTTGACCGAGTTTATAAATAAAACTAAATACATATCATTAGATACATCTCGCGGCATATTTTCATAATGTATATCTTTGATATTTTAGGCCTAAATATTTTGTTCTATTGGTCAAGCTTTCCAAAATTGGACTTTCTAGAAAATCTTTATGCACTACATTATGTAATGGAGGAAGTATCTGCCTAAAGTTGAAACAGAATGCATGCATGGACGTGTGTGCACGCCGGTCCAAATCTTCTATATTTAAATAGCTAGCTCCCTCTAACATATTTCTCTCACCATACACATATGTCACCTCATCATGCAAGCATTCATGAAAAAGTCCTATCTCAACATGCCAGGGACGGGAGGCTCTGGCATGCTCTGGTGATGCCCGGATCTAGTATGGGTTGGCCTGCCTCCCGATGTGGTATTGACCGGGGGCACCTCCTGGTGGTTATGGCAAGTTTCCGAGCGAAAGATTCGCGCTAGGCGTCGGCAACGGCAGCACCCGTGGGTATCGTTCCCTTCTTGAAGGTATGGCCATGGGTTTCGTTCATGCCCTAGGGCTTCGGGTGAAAATTTGTTCTCAGACTCGACAGCGGTGACGCATCGCTCCGTCACCCTCGCCTGGGGGCATTGTCGTGGAGTTGTGTTGTCATCGGTCGGTCCTAGGCGAGGTGGTAGGCTAGCTATAGGTTTCTTGTTGTATTTTTTTATCCGCTTTGTAAGAGTCTTCTCTTCATCCTGTATCGTTCGGCCGTGCACTGTTTAGTGTTGTTGCTTTATATATAAAGCGGGGCGAAAGCCTATTTTGAGGAGTGATTGTACACGCATATGTGTGCTCACGTGTCTCACGTGTGTCAATCTTGGTTACAGGTATACATCATAGTTAGATCGTGGATGCATATACAATAATAAATGGCCGGCCAGTGGTGGGTGTTGTGTTTGCTACCTAGCTTAGGAGTATTTCAAATTGCCAATCAACGCACTTAACGCACTATGTATATGCAGTGGTCTAGATGGGTACTTTCATTATTTAATTCTTGCGTTCCTATATACACACTATTAACGCATGTGTGGTCTGCGCCAGCTACCTAGCTGCAGTAAAACTGAACAGTGAAAAAGTTGGCCAGCTGTATTTGCTGAAAAGATGAGAGAAAAGAACGGATGTGATCAATCATAGCTTAGGTAGGCCCTGTCGTGTGAGTTTATCCAAAGTCTCTTAAATTATTGTTTAGATTTTAAGTGCAAGATCAATATTTGTTATTCCCTCTGTTCTATAGTACAATGCATATAGATTTTTAAAAGTTAAAATTTACAAACTCTGACAAAGTATATAGACAGAATACCAAATACATATCATTAGATAAATAATGAAACATATTTTCGCAATGTATGTATTTTGTATTCTATATGTGAACATTTTGCTCTAAAACTTGATCAAAGTTTGCGAATTTGACTTTTCAAAAATCTTTTATGCACTACATTACGGAATGTTGGGAGTATCTACATATAACGGAAACGAAATTCATGCATGGGCGTACATAGCCGATTCAAATATTTTATACCTAAATAGGTAACCCACACTAACCTATTTCTCCTAAGATGCATATATGCATGTCACTTCATCGTGCAAACATTTATGAAAAAAATCCAATCTCAACATGTAAATATGCATGAGAAAATCTCCACCTTAACGATCAAATATAAATCATTTGGATTTATGTTTCAAATAATCAATTATCATGAAAGTATATTGCAATTAATTCTGGTGCAACACAAAGGGTTTATCATCTAGTATACCTAAATCTTCGGTCTTGCTACTTTTTTTTTTAACATGCAGACATCACATCTCACCACATATATCATCGCATCAACCCGTTACTTTTATTTTTCTCAACATGCATGAGAAATGCTACTTATATTCTCTTCCAACATGCACACATCCGGCCTCAATGAATATGCATGCCACCTCATGAACCCCACTACTTTTATTTTTCTCAACATGCATCATGCATGCATGGTGAGAGCTACTACTTAAATAATAATCAAATATCATAAATCATATGATTTTTTTTAGTTTCCATTCTCATATTTAAATTCCACATAAGAAATTCTAATCAAAATGTATTGCACCCGAGTTTTGCAGCAACGAGTGGCGTATCATCTAGTATGATACAATATGTACCGTGTGCATCTCCATCGGTGATTCTAAATAGGCTAAAAGAATTACCTATACACACGGATGTCATAGATCCGGAGTAGAATGAAAATTCGATCCTAGAAATGCAAAAGATGGTTGCATTGCAAAAAAAAGAGAGCTTCAACTCGTAGAGAAACTCTAGGCCGCCGCAGGATACATCACATGGCGTGTAGATATGGACATCTAAGATAAGTGCTCCCACTGGACTAGTATATAAACAGGCATATAGCTAGTATGAAGCAGAGAGGAAACTGTGTGCCCACTGCCCAGCGCCTTGATCCGGCGAATCCACTGAGGAGAGTGACATGACGCCCACCAGAGCCACTGCCGCTCTCGTGCTAGCAGTACTAACCCTAGCACACCATGCATCCCTCGCCGCCGCTGCCGCTGCCGCCGGCGGTCCCAGGGTCATCATCGTTGGCGCCGGCATGTCAGGTACTGATCTGCACACACGTACATATACCAGCCATTCCATTCACATAACTAGCTAGCCAGTACATGGACGTAATGCTGCACGTTGTCGCAGGGATCTCGGCGGGGAAGCGGCTGTCGGAGGCCGGGATAACGGACCTGGTGATCCTGGAGGCGACGGACCACGTCGGCGGGAGGATGCACAAGCGGGACTTCGGCGGCATCAGCGTGGAGATGGGCGCCAACTGGGTGGAGGGCGTCAACGGCGGCAAGATGAACCCTATCTGGCCCATCGTCAACTCCACGCTCAAGCTCACCAGCTTCCGCTCCGACTTCGACGACCTCGCCAGCAACGTCTACAAGGAGAAGTATATACGCCTGTCAAATGCTTGAGTTGCCGTGGTTTGCATGCTTTCTGAAAGAAAAGAATTACAGACAGACAAAAAATGAAATTGCAGACAGACCCAAAAAAAAAAGGACGGTACCAGGCCCCGTTGATTGGGGAAAATTGTTTTTTAGAAGAAAAAAAGACAAACAGAAATCTTACTTACCAGAGATTGAAACTACGTGCCCCTACATGGACACCGAGGGACAATATTGGACACCGAGGGACCAATATACACGTCCGGTACCAGGCCCCGTTGATTGGGGAAAATTGTTTTTTAGAAGAAAAAAACACAAACAGAAACTTACCAGAGATTAACGAGATGGAAAAGAAACATGGACACCGAGGGACAAGACACATTTTCATTTTCCATAGTTCCGGCCTCGCTCACGTCGAGAGATATTTAGATGATGTTTATTTTTATTTAGATGAGCCTTTACACAAGCTGCTGGAACCCCGTTTTCCCCTCCTCGATGTCTATATTGCATATACACAATGGTTTCCACGAGCTGCTGAAGATGCTCTTATCTAAATGCTGTAGAAATTTTCTCACAAAGGAATGCTATAGAAATTATTACTATCTTTATGTAGGTGACAATTTTCATATTTAATTTGTGATGTTGCCATGTACAAACTTCACAGAGGCGGTGTCTACAAGAAAGCATACGTGCAGAAGAGAATTGACCTGTCGGACAAGGTGGAAGAGCGCGGCGAGGAACACTCTGCCAAGCTGCATCTCAGCGGCCAGGATGACATGTCAATCCTCGCCATGCAACGCCTCAACAACCAGTATGTCCCTGCAGTGCTTAAGTTCTTACATTATCCCATAATTTTATCTTTGTTTACTCTGGTTATCAAAAATTCTCAAAAATAAGAAGACGAAGGAAATTAAATCAAACTAAATTTCCAACAAAAATACAATTGGGGCAGCTTGCATGTTTCAGGAAACTCGCGAGCTACTTTCGTTGCACTGCAGTGAATTTGCTGCCAGAAAGCTCTATATAAAGGACGTGGAGTCTCTGCTCCTGAGCTCAAATGCACCTTGATGGACAGTAAAATCATTCAAAAAATTCTGATTTTTTTATGTGATAAACATTGACAAATGTTTTGTATACTAGAAAATTTCAGCAACAAATGACATACATGGGAGGTGTGGCAAAGAAAAAACAAAACCGATGCTTCGAAAATGCTACTCCCTCCGTCCCATAATATAAGAGTGTTTTTGGTACTAGTGTAGTGCCCAAAACGCTCTTATATTATGGGACAGAGAGAGTAGTTTAAAAACATTTTGGAGTACTGGTTTTTTTTTGTTTGCCACAACATCCACAAATTTCATTTTGTGCTGAAATTTATTAAGCATACAAAACATTTTTCAAAGTTTGTCACAGAAAAAGGTTTATAATATTTTAAATTTTTTTACTATTTTTTACTGTTCATCATGGTGCATTTGAGCTCAGGATCAGAATAAGACTTCGCAATAAAAAAACAGCTATAAAAAGGCTCTATAAATAGGTTTGAAATGCACCCAAAGGAAAAACAATGGAAACACGTGTGAGCTAACATTAAGTTATGGGCCTATTAATCTGAAGGCTCAACATACTAAACCTGCGGTTGTGGTATTTGTATTGAGCTAGGGCTCCTTTAATAATCACGACGGTTATGTTTCAAAAAAATAAATCACCAATACTGATTTTTTAACAAGCTCGCCTACAGCGGCCAGTACTGTACAACTAGTTTGACTGTTTTCCCCGGTTTTGCATTCGTTTCTTTGGTTTTTCTTCGTATTTTCTTGTCTTGTTTGTTTTGTTTTGTTTTTCAGTTTTCTTTATTTATTTCTCGGTTTTCATTAATTTTCTCTTCGCACTGGTTTTCTTTCTTTTTCCTTCAGTTTTCTTTGGCTTTTTATTTATTTTTTGCATTGAAACACATGTCCAATTTTGTGATACACATTGTACATGTTTCGTATAGATTTTGAACATTTTTTGGAAAACTCTCTAATTCATCCGATTGATTTTTCGTCTCGTAAACCTCCTTGTCAAGGCGCCACGTGCCCCATGCCAAACTGCCCACCGCTTTCAGAACCTTATCTCTAGCGAAGCTACCTCCTCCACATATCTCTTTCTTCCCTTGCCATCTCATTCATTATGACGACCAGAGTAGATGAGCCATGGCGAGAACCAC
Source organism: Secale cereale (assembly GCA_902687465.1). Lineage (NCBI taxonomy): Eukaryota > Viridiplantae > Streptophyta > Magnoliopsida > Poales > Poaceae > Secale > Secale cereale. The sequence goes on along the minus strand of LR738713.1, from coordinate 866,394,870 downwards.
CACAACAGTTGGGAAATCGAAAGGGGTTGCCGCCGGCCATCGGCACTAGAAGCCGGTGCTCCTCCGCTGCATCGCTGGAGGTGGCATAGCTGCAGAGCAGCGTCCATGGAGGGGAGCCATGGCGAGCACCACCAGGGCAGCTGGGAAATCGGGAGGCTACCGACGATGTGATGCGACGCTCGTCGAGGACCACTGGTGCTGCAATGTAGCAACGCATCCAGGGCCGCCGGGCTTCGACGCGGCAACTCGTCCATGGCTGCCGTGCTACGACGCAACATCGGTGGCGCTGCATTGCGAACTCGTCATCGCTACTGGTGATGCAAGTCGCCGGCGACGGAGCTGAATGGCGCGCTCGTCGGACGAGATGCTATGTTCGTCAAGCGGCGGAGGAGAGGCACCATCGCAGCGGAGAGGGGACGCCCGTCGGCCGTCGCCTGATTCATCTTCACACCGCCGGGACTGCAGTAGCGCTGAGCGAGGTTGCGAACCTCCGTCGTGGCTACATTGAAGCCCCACTGGAGCTGCATTGCAGCTTCCGCCATGGCCGCGGCATGCTGCGTTGCAGCATCCGTCGTCGTTGGCTGTGTTGCAATGGAGCGTGTCGTCCAGGGTCATTTGAAGCTCCACGCGGCTGCAATGGAGCTTCGTCGGGCGTCCGCGGTGCTGTCCTGGGTTCCAGTGGAGCTTCCCCAGGGTGTCGTCGGTGTTGAGTTGAAGTTTAATTCATCAGCTCCGGTGCTGCTCTGTTGGCTCCTGTGATGCGAGGTCGCCGGTGGCAGCACCACGGTGGGTGCGTCGTTTGCTTTGGAGTGGCAGCATCGATGTGGTCACTGCAGAGAAGGCACGACGTGGATTGACGATGAGCAGCTGCGTGCAATGTTGCGATGACTCGATCTAGCGGCTACGCATCAGACAATCTGACGGCTGGGGAAGCGGTTTATAATTTTCTGTTATCAATCGGTTGATTGGTAGCGCTAGCCATATTTTTTTGCATGCTCCAATTTTTTTAAATACATGAATAAAAGTTTCTATAATTATATATTTTGATGTCTACTTTTTTCATACACATTGTATATTTTCTATATACATATAAAACATTTTTTACATTTGTTTAGAATTTTTAAATACATGATTAACATTTTTAATACTTGCTTTGAACATTTTTTTAATATACGTTGAAACATTTTTTGTATAATATGAAACAGTTTTTTAAACTATGCAAACGTTTTTTACATTGGAAAAGATATTTTCTAGGCGCCACAAAATATTTGTTTGAAACGTGTGAACTGCTTTCTTAATGTAACATACATTTTTGTGATTGGTATGAAACATTTTTTTCAATCGGCCAAACATTTATTTCCATTGTATAACATTTTAGAAAAAATATTATGTGCATTTTATAAAATGCATGAAGATTTTTTGAATAGTAATAATATTTTCCAAAAGTTGACCAAACACTTATTTGAATAGTGAAAACATAATCTAATGTGCAATGAACACTTTTAGATAAATAAAAAATTATTTTCCATAATATATGTACTTTAACAATATTTTAACTATAAACAAAAGAAAAAAGGAACAGAAAAACATGCATGCAACGTCAGCGTTACATGACCATGTGTTAGTGATGGCCCACCACCCGGTGCTTGCAAACCCTAAACCGTGTGTGTGTGTGTGTCAGCCTTCCCAACGGGCCGTCGGCGGCAGTGGACATGATCCTGGACTACTTCAAGTACGACTACGAGTTCGCCGAACCGCCGCGCGTGACCAGCCTGCAAAACACCATCCCTCTCGCCACCTTCAGCGACTTCGGTGACGATGTGTACTTCGTCGCCGACCAACGCGGCTATGAGGCCGTCGTGTACCACCTCGCTGGCCAGTACCTCAAGGCCGACAAGTCCGGCGACATCGTCGACCCCCGCCTGCAGCTCAACAAGGTGTAAATATTCCCGACAAATCTTCAATTGCCATTTTTTTTGTTAGAAGATGAAGTGTTGAAGGAATTAAGCTATAGAATGAATCCACTGAGATTTCTGTGGCCATGCATCGCATCGCAGGTGGTGCGAGAGATCTCCTACTCCGGAAGCGGCGTCAGAGTGAAGACGGAGGACAACAAGGTGTACAAGGCAGATTATGTCATGGTCTCAACGAGCTTGGGGGTCCTGCAATCAGATCTCATACAATTTAAGCCACAACTTCCTGTCAGTTTCTTCTGTCCTGCTTGACTAGTCCATTGCTTTGGTTAGGTGAAACCATATTCTGACCTTGATTTTCATGTGTACTGAATATGTTTGTACATAAGACATGGAAGATTTTGTCGATCTACCAATTTGACATGGCTGTGTACACCAAGATCTTTGTCAAGTTCCCCAAGAAGTTCTGGCCCGAAGGCAAAGGCAGAGAGTTCTTCCTCTACGCGAGCAGCAGGAGAGGCTACTATGGAGTATGGCAGGTAGTTCGTACTAATAATCATCTGTAATGAACATGGATATTAATCTCCAATACATTCCTTGCAACTTAATGTCTTAATAGAATTGTTGCATTATTCAGGAGTTTGAGGCGCAGTACCCGGACGCCAATGTCCTCTTGGTCACCGTCACGGACGAGGAGTCGAGGCGGATCGAGCAACAGTCAGACAACCAGACCAAGGCCGAGATCGTGGAGGTGCTGAGGAGCATGTTCCCCCGTGAGGATGTCCCCGACGCGACGGACATCCTCGTGCCACGATGGTGGTCCGATAGGTTCTACAGGGGTACCTTCTCCAACTGGCCCATCGGCGTCAACCGCTACGAATACGACCAGCTCAGGGTGCGGCGTACCTGCAAATCATATCGCACTCCCGAATTGCTCATGTGACACTTTTGCGATTGCACCTTATGTGGTTTCCCCCTGTGACATATATATAGGCACCAGTCGGCAGGGTTTACTTCACCGGGGAGCACACCAGCGAGCACTACAATGGCTATGTCCATGGAGCTTATCTTTCAGGTATGACGACGTCTTATGGCTTGTCCTGAGTTATAAATGTTTTACTTTGAATTGCGGTAACCAATAAAACTTAATGTTGATTTGATGCTTATGTGTATTATTCATTGTCTTTTTTTTAGGTATTGATTCGGCGGACATTCTGATCAAGTGTGCTCAGAAGAGTATGTGCAAATACCATGTCCAGGGCAAGTATGACTAAAGATCTTAGAGGTAACTTTAACAAACAAATTAATCCGCTGAGCGTTGGCGATTGTGAAGCATGTCCTCATGATACTCTGTGGTGGCGAACTGTAGTTGCTAACCATCGCTATATTTATTCTTTTTCTCTTTGCAGGGCTTTGCGTCATGAATGTATGGTATCGATTATAATAAAATGAAAGGATGGGTGGATCATGAATGGATACCAATATAGTGATACCAGTGTCGTGTGGCATGAGAACATTCATTCATGCTAAACCATTTCTTTTCAGATTGTTGATTGTTTCTTTGCCATTCGCTACGATTAAGTTGTTCGCCTGATGTATCAGTTGAAGATGTTTATTTTCTCTTAAATTGAATAAAGTGTTGTCCCAATTGTGTATTATATGTCATACTCTATTTATTGCGTATCATCATCGTGCGACGCCTACACTTGGTAAAGGAAAAGAAAATCTTGTGGCACCAAATTAAATTCAAGAAAAATATTCACGCGTAAACATGAAAAATATACGCACACTTGTAGATTTATGTGGCAAAATGTGCATTTTGCATGTGAAAATAAAACAGTCTTCGGATAAGCTAAGCTCTCGCGTGAACACCACAATGGTATAGCAAATACGACATCGTTTGTGGTAAATCGGTTGTTCGGATTGTTATTTGTGTCGTTGTTGTCTAATCTTCTTGTTTATTAGATGTATCTATGGATTGTTAATGTTCGCTAAAGTTGAATAAAATATTTGTGGATCATGTCATGACCATGAGAAACACTTGTACCAACTAAGTGAATGGAAAATCGTGCAATGACAAAATTCAAGGAAGAAAAATCTTTCATGTACACATGAAAATCATGTATGCACCAGCAAATTTATGTGCAAAGCCATGCATATTAAGAAGAGATGGATCCTCTCTTTGACGATCACCATGGCGATCTCCCTTAATCTCCATCCATGGCTCTTCCCTTGTATCCCTCTGGAGATATACCCGCCCAGTTGTGCATGTTTGGACTTCACACAAGGTCATGCTCTACTGGAAAGAGTTTCTGATCTTGTCTATACCCTAGCGAATCATGACCTCTCCTCCTATCGGTTCTTCGTGGTGGTATTGTTGCTCACTTGTTTCAGCTAGATCCACTCAATGTGATTCTTGCACTTTTAGCTTATCCTTGAGCTGCATATGATGCATTGGAGGTGATCCATCCATCTTCTTGGGTCTTCATATTCTCCTTATACTCCGGTTCAATGGGTTGCAAACTGTACCACGAGGTATTGTAGTGGTTCATGGCAATGCCCAATGCGTGTTTCACTGTAACAGTTTAATACTGCGAGTGGTACAAACAATTGTGAGTTTTTTTTTTTGAAAAGTTCACAGTGTTTAAAAACATATGAACATTTTGGAAGAAATATAAAGAAATTTTGAAATTTCTAACAATTGCTTAAAAACTGTTAATATTTTTTAAAGCGTGAACAATTTAGAAAAAACCCAAACAACATTTAGAATTTGGGTATATTTTTTAAATCCAAATTGTTTTTTGGAAAACACAACAATTTTTAACACATTTTTTTCGAAATTACAAATACTTTTGTAAAATACTGAATTTTTTTTAAACTGTGCTTTTTAGAAAGAACAGGAAAGAAAATGAAAAGCAAAAAACTGAGAAGAAAACAAGAAAAACAAGTTTAGGACCTACTAGAAGGTTCTCAAAACTGATAAAAACTCAGGCTGGAACCTTCCAGAACGTTCTTCATGACCGGCGTCCCGATTTAGAAGTGATAAATGGGCCTGCGCAGTTAAGATCACTGGCTTGGTTGTGTTCTTTAAGCGAAACGATGACAAAATGAGCAAGCGCTATATCTCGCATGAAGCCAATGCTCCTTTCGACTCGCTAAAGTTATCTTTTTTTTTTGTTTGCTGGTTCGTTCGCCACGCTCGGCGGGTTGGTAAATTTGTTTTTTATTTTATTTTTCGTTTTCCTTTTTGTTATCTTCACCTTTCACTGTTTTTCCTGTTTCTCTGTTTTCTTTGCTTTTTCATCAGTTTCCTTCCTTTCTTTCCTGTTTTGATGGTTTTTCCTTATTTCCATTTGTTTCTTTTCTCAGTTTTCATTGCAATTTTCTTTTCTTTCTTACTTCGGTTTTTATTCTTTCTTCCTGGTCTTCATTGTTTTTCCGTCCTTTCTGCATTTTTTCTTCTGTTTTTATTTTCTATGGTTTATTTTATTTCTGTTTGGTTTTCTTTGTTTCCTATTTTAAATATAATTTTATTTTATGTGATATCAATATTTGTTTAATACATGGTTAACATTTTTGCAATACAAATTATATTTTTATAATACATAGTCAACAATTTTCCTAATACATATTTTGTACATTTTTCAAATCAAGATTAATATTTTTGTAAACATGGTCAACATTTCTCCTATACACATTTTTAAAGCTTTTACAAAACCTTGATTAAAAGTTTTAAAATAAAAATATTAACATTTTTTAATACACGGTCAACATTTTTTTATACACATTTAAAATTTGTACAAATGCTTGGTTAACATTATTCCAACATTTGTTTAAGATTTTTCCAAATGCGTTATTAACATTTTGATATAAATGTATAAAGAATTCATAATTTTTTATACGTGGTCAAAAATAGTATACACATTTAAAATTTCCCAGATGCTTGGTTAATATTTTGAAATACGTGTTCAACATTGTTTTTCCAATTCTTGATTAACATTTTTATATACATGATAAAAAAATCATCATTTTTAATGCATGATCAACAACTTTTTGTGCACATTTAACATTTTCCGAATTCTTGATTTACAACTTTCAAATACTTGTTCAACATTTTCCGCGGGCTTGATTAAAATTTTTCAAATACATGTTTAAAAAGTTTCAAATACTTATTTAACATTTTCCAAATGCTTGATTAACAAAAAATTTAGATACTTGTTCAAAAAAAATCAAATACTTGTTCAATATTTTTGTAATGCTTGATTACTCCCTCCTTCCACTTATATAGGGCCTAATACGGTTTTGAAGGTTACCTTTGACCATGGGTTAGCACAATGATATATTACATGCATGTTACACAAAGCATATCATTTAAATCGTATGTGAAAGAAGTTTCTAATGATATAATTTTTATATTATACATCTCACATACTAATAATTCTATCATTGATTACAGGCTACCTCGACAGACGCATTAGGCCCTATATATCTGAAAGGTGGGAGTAAAATTTTTCAAATACATGTTCAGCATTTTCCAAATGTTTTTTTATAATTATATATATATATATATATATATATATATAAAGAATATTTTAAAGTATAAACAAAAGTACAAAAATAAAGCAAAACCCAAAATAGAAAACGTAAAAAAAGAAGGCAGTGTCCTTCCGCGCACGTGGGCCGGTCCGTATGGGTCGAAAGCTAGACTCGCTGGAGACGAAATATAGAGGGGCGCCTAACAAACGCCGCATCAAAAAAAAAAATCAGTCTACGAAATATAGGCACTTGGCAGGCCTTGATTACAGTTCCGGCCGGGCCAGATACTGGCACAGAATATCATCTATAGTACCCCGGTTTGAATTTGAGCAGCTGGTCGTCCACGTCCAGCGTAGTAGACACACTGCAGAGTACTTGCCCTGTGTTTGTGAGGCCAATCCATGCGTGATGTGAAAGTATAGTGAATGTCGGTCGTCAACACTCACAACTTTGGCCAATTAAGACCCATTTCATGGACTATTACTCACCGATTTGGGGTCCCAAAGCGATGTCCATAGTTCTTGAACCCCAAGGTGCAATTACATGTCGATCATCAACACTCGCAGTTTTGGCTGATTCTGGCCCGTTTCATGAACTATTACTCATTGTTTAGGGGTCCGAGACTGATTTCCATGATTGACGAACCCCGGGGCGTCTTTATGTGTCGGTCATCAACACCCGCAGTTTTGGCCGATTCTGGCCCGTTTCGTGGACTATTACTCACTGTTTTGGGGTCCCGGACTGATTTCCACGATTGACGAACCCCGGGGTGCGTTTACGTGTCGGTCATAAACAATCACTGTTTTGGCCCATTCTGGCTCGTTTCGTGGACTATTACTCACTGTTTTGGGGCCCTGGAGTGATTTTCACGATTGAGGAACCTTGGGGTGCGTCTACTTGTCGGTCATAAACACCCGTAATTTTAGCCGATTCTGGCCCGTATCAT
>LR738713.1:866335684-866346273 GCA_902687465.1 Secale cereale | reverse complement strand
TTTGGGGTCCCGGAGTGATTTCCACGATTGACGAACCCCGGGGTGCGTTTACGTGTCGGTCATCAACACCCGCAGTTCTGGCCGATTCTGGCCGTTTCCTGGACTATTACTCACTGTTTTAGGGTCACGGGCTGATTTCCACGATTGGCGAACCCTGGGGTGCGTTTACGTGTGTGTCATAAACACTCGCTGTTTTGGCCCATTCTGGCCCGTTTCGTGGACTCACTACAAGAAATATGTCAACTTATGACCTTTTGTTAGTGACCCTGGAAGAATTGGTCATAGATCTATGACCATTTCAGACCAATTGGTCAAAAACTGTTCGGGGGGCTCCAAACCCTAAACTATAACGACCATTTTGGTCAGAAAGGTCATAATTTCCTTACACGAAATGGTCACAAAGCAGATAGCACTGGTTCGCTGCCTTATTTCTAGTTGTTCATGACCAATATAGATGGTCATAACCTTGAAAATTGTGGTGGGTTGCTACGACTAGGCGCCACCTCATCGGTTTTGCCTATGTGTCATGTCCATGTGGCAGTTTTTGCCCTAGGTTGTGAAGCAACCTATATTTCTGTCATTCCCAAAATTCCCCAAAAAATCTCATAAATTATTTGGGTCATATCTTCGTCAAATATGTAAAAAACCGTCCTTGCCTAGTTCAAAAATAATTCAAAAATATTCATTTTCCTATTTTGTTCAAAAAAACACTTTGTGAAGGAAGTACCACTTTGGCATGTCCAAATGGTATCCATTTTCTACAGTGCTTTCCTATGCCCAAATAACTATCCTCCACCAAATGCCAGCTCAATCCATTCATTATTTTGAGCCCATCTTCAACATTCGTATTTATGTCCAGTGTGGTACTTTGCAAAGCAAGTACCACCTAGACTCCTCCTTTTGAGCTAAAAATTTGTGAAGATGGTCTTCTTAGTAACTGATCATCCTCAACCAAAACTCACGCCCATTAGCCATGTGCATTTTCCGTACCGCTAATCAAACACTTGGCTGCTAATTCATGTTTGAGCATCGATCGGTCTCCTCGTGAGAATCTTATGTTGTAATTTTCTTCCTAGAACCTACCTGGGGAGTGGCCAACCCACTAGACATGCCTAGGCCGCCCAGAACACATGGCAACGCCACAGTCACGCGGTGACCACGCAGCGGGCATGCGAGTTTACGCGCTCTTGAGTTGGGGCCCTCGACCACCGCCCAAACCTCGACGTATCGCCACCAAACCATGTATTTATGATTAAATAGGTACTTATGTACCTAGAAATGATTTTTGGAAAAAATAAATAGCAAACTATGAGGCAGCCGCAGTTCAATTTTGACCCGCTTCCAACTGAATCGGCGGAAATTTGTCTTTTTCACGAGAGGTGGATCAAAACTTTTTACACCCAACCATTTTGTCAATTGTGCATTAAATATGTCCTAGTATTTTATAAAATTAATTTGGTCAAATTTTGCAACAATTATTTGGGAGGTCCTTCACAAAAAAAACCTCCTTTTGGGCACTCGAAAAATGGAAAATGAATTTTTCGTCCAAAGAAAATGAAAAGTTCCTTAGGCAACATTGTTTGCCATTCCAAGATGCACCCTTGTGCACAATATGAGATCATTTGAACAAACTATGCCATGAATGTGGCCATAGGATTGATCATTTGGCTTGAAAGCCATGAATCTTCACGCATGATAGCTCATTTCTGAGAACATTTTTTTAATAGAATTGTCGTATTACAAGTTTAATATTTTTCCTGGTAACTTGGTCATATATAATGACACAATGCGAAGGTGTTCCAATTTTTTGAATTTTTTTGAATTTTTTATGCCCGTTTCAAAATGCGGTCAAAACGGCGGGAATGACCGTTCCTAGCTAGTGGTTGAATCTTGGAATTTTTTTGGCGTTTCTCTGATTAAATATGTACTTATGTACCTAGAAATGATTTTTGGAAAAAATAAATAGCAAACTATGAGGCAGCCGCAGTTCAAATTTGACCCGCTTCCAAGTGAATCGACGGAAATTTGTCTTTTTCACGAGAGGTGGATCAAAACTTTTTACAGCCAACCATTTTGTCAATTGTGCATTAAATATGTCCTAGTATTTTATAAAATTAATTTGGTCAAATTTTGCAACAATTATTTGGGAGGCCCTTCACAAAAAAACCTCCTTTTGGGCACTTGAAAAATGGAAAATGAATTTTTCGTCCAAAGAAAATGAAAACTTCCTTAGGCAACATTGTTTGCCATTCCAAGATGCACCCTTGTGCACAATATGAGATCATTTGAACAAACTATGCCATGAATGTGGCCATAGGATTGATCATTTGGCTTGAAAGCCATGAATCTTCACGCATGATAGCTCATTTCTGAGAACACTTTTTTTAATAGAATTGCCGTATTACAAGTTTAATATTTTTCCTGGTAACTTGGTCATATATAATGACACAATGCGAAGGTGTTCCAATTTTTTGAATTTTTTTGAATTTTTTATGCCCGTTTCAAAATGCGATCAAAACAGCGGGAATGACCTTTCCTAGCTAGTGGTTGAATCTTGGAATTTTTTTGGTGTTTCTCTGATTAAATATGTACTTATGTACCTAGAAATGATTTTTGGAAAAAATAAATAGCAAACTATGAGGCAGCCGCAGTTCAAATTTGACCCGCTTCCACCTGAATCGGCGGAAATTTGTCTTTTTCACGAGAGGTGGATCAAAACTTTTTACACCCAACCATTTTGTCAATTGTGCATTAAATATGTCCTAGTATTTTATAAAAATGATTTGGTCAAATTTTGCAACAATTATTTGGGAGGTCCTTCACAAAAAAACCTCCTTTTGGGCATTCGAAAAATGGAAAATGAATTTTTCGTCCAAAGAAAATGAAAACTTCCTTAGGCAACATTGTTTGCCATTCCAAGATGCACCCTTGTGCATAATATGAGATCATTTGAACAAACTATGCCATGAATGTGGCCATAGGATTGATCATTTGGCTTGAAAGCCATGAATCTTCACGCATGATAGCTCATTTCTGAGAACACTTTTTTAATATAATTGCCGTATTACAAGTTTAATATTTTTCCTGGTAACTTGGTCATATATAATGACACAATGCGAAGGTGTTCCAATTTTTTGATTTTTTTTGAATTTTTTATGCCCGTTTCAAAATGCGGTCAAAACGGCGGGAATGACCGTTCCTAGCTAGTGGTTGAATCTTGGAATTTTTTTGGTGTTTCTCTGATTAAATAGGTACTTATGTACCTAGAAATCATTTTTGGAAAAAATAAATAGCAAACTATGAGGTAGCCGCAGTTCAAATTTGACCCGCTTCCACCTGAATCGGCGGAAATTTGTCTTTTTCACGAGAGGTGGATCAAAACTTTTTACACCCAACCATTTTGTCAATTGTGAATTAGATATGTCCTAGTATTTTATAAAATTAATTTGGTCAAATTTTGCAACAATTATTTGGGAGGTCCTTCACAAAAAACCTCCTTTTGGGCACTCGAAAAATGGAAAATGAATTTTTCGTCCAAAGAAAATGAAAACTTCCTTAGGCAACATTGTTTGCCATTACAAGATGCACCCTTGTGCACAATATGATATCATTTGAACAAACTGCGCCATGAATGTGGCCATAGGATTGATCATTTGGCTTGAAAGCCATGAATCTTCACGCATGATAGCTCATTTCTGAGAACACTTTTTAATAGAATTGCCGTATTACAAGTTTAATATTTTTCCTGGTAACTTGGTCATATATAATGACACAATGCGAAGGTGTTCCAATTTTTTGAATTTTTTTGAATTTTTTATGCCCGTTTCAAAATGCGGTCAAAACGGCGGGAATGACCGTTCCTAGCTAGTGGTTGAATCTTGGATTTTTTGGTGTTTCTGTGATTAAATAGGTACTTATGTACCTAGAAATGATTTTTGGAAAAAATAAATAGCAAACTATGAGGCAGCCGCAGTACAAATTTGAACCGCTTCCAGCTGAATCGGCGGAAATTTGTCTTTTTCATGAGAGGTGGATCAAAACTTTTTACACCAAACCATTTGGTCAATTGTGCATTAAATATGGCCTAGTATTTTATAAAAATGATTTGCTCAAATTTTTCAACAATTATTTGGGAGGTCCTTCACAAAGAAACCTCCTTTTGGGCACTCGAAAAATGGAAAATGAATTTTTCGTCCAAAGAAAATGAAAACTTCCTTAGGCAACATTGTTTGCCATTCCAAGATGCACCCTTGTGCACAATATGAGATCATTTGAACAAACTATGCCATGAATGTATCCATAGGATTGATCATTTGGCTTGAAAGCCATGAATCTTCACGCATGATAGCTCATTTCTGAGAACACTTTTTAATAGAATTGTCGTATTACAAGTTTAATAATTTTCCTGGTAACTTGGTCATATATAATGACACAATGCGAAGGTGTTCCAATTTTTTGAATTTTTTTGAATTTTTTATGCCCGTTTCAAAATGCGGTCAAAACGGCGGGAATGACCGTTCCTAGCTAGTGGTTGAATCTTGGAATTTTTTTGGTGTTTCTCTGATTAAATAGGTACTTATGTACCTAGAAATGATTTTTGGAAAAAATAAATAGCAAACTATGAGGCAGCCGCAGTTCAAATTTGACCCGCTTCCTACTGAATCTACGGAAATTTGTCTTTTTCACGAGAGGTGGATCAAAACTTTTTACACCCAACCATTTTGTCAATTGTGCATTAAATATGTCCTAGTATTTTATAAAATTAATTTGGTCAAATTTTAAAATAAATATTTGGGAGGTCCTTCACAAAAAAACCTCCTTTTGGGCACTCGAAAAATGGAAAATGAATTTTTCGTCCAAAGAAAATGAAAACTTCCTTAGGCAACATTGTTTGCCATTCCAAGATGCACCCTTGTGCACAATATGAGATCATTTGAACAAACTATGCCATGAATATGGCCATAGGATTGATCATTTGGCTTGAAAGCCATGAATCTTCACGCATGATAGCTCATTTCTGAGAACACTTTTTTAATAGAATTGCCATATTACAAGTTTAATATTTTTCCTGGTAACTTGGTCATATATAATGACACAATGCGAAGGTGTTCCAATTTTTTGAATTTTTTTTGAATTTTTTATGCCCGTTTCAAAATGCGATCAAAACGGCGGGAATGACCGTTCCTAGCTAGTGGTTGAATCTTCGAATTTTTTTGGTGTTTCTCTGATTAAATAGGTACTTATGTACCTAGAAATGATTTTTGGAAAAAATAAATAGCAAACTATGAGGCAGCCGCAGTTCAAATTTGACCCGCTTCCAGCTGAATCGGCGGAAATTTGTCTTTTTCACGAGAGGTGGATCAAAACTGTTTACACCCAACCATTTTGTCAATTGTGCATTATATGTCCTAGTATTTTATAAAATTAATTTGGTCAAATTTTGCAACAATTATTTGGGAGGTCCTTCACAAAAAAACCTCCTTTTGGGCACTCGAAAAATGGAAAATGAATTTTTCGTCCAAAGAAAATGAACACTTCCTTAGGCAACATTGTTTGCCATTCCAAGATGCACCATTGTGCACAATATGAGATCATTTGAACAAACTATGCCATGAATGTGGCCATAGGATTGATCATTTGGCTTGAAAGCCATGAATCTTCACGCATGATAGCTCATTTCTGAGAACACTTTTTTAATAGAATTGCCGTATTACTAGTTTAATATTTTTCCTGGCAACTTGGTCATATATAATGACACAATGCGAAGGTGTTCCAATTTTTTGAATTTTTTATGCCCGTTTCAAAATGCGGTCAAAACGGCGGGAATGACCGTTCCTTGCTAGTGGTTGAATCTTGGAATTTTTTTGGTGTTTCTCTGATTAAATAGGTACTTATGTACCTAGAAATGATTTTTGTAAAAAATAAATAGCAAACTATGAGGCAGTCGCAGTTCAAATTTGACCCGCTTCCTACTGAATCGGCGGAAATTTGTCTTTTTCACGAGAGGTGGATCAAAACTTTTTACACCCAACCATTTTGTCAATTGTGCATTAAATATGTCCTAGTATTTTACAAAAATGATTTGGTCAAATTTTGCAACAATTATTTGGGAGGTCCTTCACAAAAAAAACCTCCTTTTGGGCACTCGAAAAATGGAAAATGAATTTTTCGTCCAAAGAAAATGAAAACTTCCTTAGGCAACATTGTTTGCCATTCCAAGATGAACCCTTGTGCACAATATGAGATCATTTGAACAAACTATGCCATGAATGTGGCCATAGGATTGATCATTTGGCTTGAAAGCCATGAATCTTCACGCATGATAGCTCATTTCTGAGAACATTTTTTAATAGAATTGGCGTATTACAAGTTTAATATTTTTCCTGGTAACTTGGTCATATATAATGACACAATGCGAAGGTGTTCCAATTTTTTGAATTTTTTTGAATTTTTTATGCCCGTTTCAAAATGCGGTCAAAACAGCGGGAATGACCGTTCCTAGCTAGTGGTTGAATCTTGGAATTTTTTTGGTGTTTCTCTGATTAAATAGGTACTTATGTACCTAGAAATGATTTTTGGAAAAAATAAATAGCAAACTATGAGGCAGCCGCAGTTCAAATTTGACCCGCTTCCAGCTGAATCGGCGGAAATTTTTCTTTTTCACGAGAGGTGGATCAAATCTTTTTACACCCAACCATTTGGTCAATTGTGCATCAAATATGGCCTAGTATTTTATAAAAATGATTTGGTCAAATTTTTGCAACAATTATTTGGGAGGTCCTTCACAAAAAAACCTCCTTTTGGGCACTCGAAAAATGGAAAATGAATTTTTCGTCCAAAGAAAATGAAAACTTCCTTAGGCAACATTGTTTGCCATTCCAAGATGCACCCTTGTGCACAATATGAGATCATTTGAACAAACTATGCCATGAATGTAGCCATAGGATTGATCATTTGGCTTGAAAGCCATGAATCTTCACGCATGATAGCTCATTTCTGAGAACACTTTTTTAATAGAATTGCCGTATTACAAGTTTAATATTTTTCCTGGTAACTTGGTCATATATAATGACACAATGCGAAGGTGTTCCAATTTTTTGAATTTTTTTGAATTTTTTATGCCCGTTTCAAAATGCGGTCAAAACGGCGGGAATGACCGTTCCTAGCTAGTGGTTGAATCTTGGAATTTTTTTTGGTGTTTCTCTGATTAAATAGGTACTTATGTACCTAGAAATGATTTTTGGAAAAAATAAATAGCAAACTATGAGGCAGCCGCAGTTCAAATTTGACCCGCTTCCAACTAAATCTGCGGAAATTTGTCTTTTTCACGAGAGGTGGATCAAAACTTTTTACACCCAACCATTTTGTCAATTGTGCATTAAATATGTCCTAGTATTTTATAAAATTAATTTGGTCAAATTTTGCAACAATTATTTGGGAGGTCCTTCACAAAAAAACCTGCTTTTGGGCACTCGAAAAATGGAAAATGAATTTTTCGTCCAAAGAAAATGAAAACTTCCTTAGGCAACATTGTTTGCCATTCCAAGATGCACCCTTGTGCACAATATGAGATCATTTGAATAAACTATGCCATGAATGTGGCCATAGGATTGATCATTTGGCTTGAAAGCCATGAATCTTCACGCATGATAGCTCATTTCTGAGAACACTTTTTTAATAGAATTGCCGTATTACAAGTTTAATATTTTTCCTGGTAACTTGGTAATATATAATGACACAATGCGAAGGTGTTCCAATTTTTTGAATTTTTTTGAATTTTTTATGCCCGTTTCAAAATGCGGTCAAAACGGCGGGAATGACCGTTCCTAGCTAGTGGTTGAATCTTGGAATTTTTTTGGTGTTTCTCTGATTAAATAGGTACTTATGTACCTAGAAATGATTTTTGGAAAAAATAAATAGCAAACTATGAGGCAGCCGCAGTTCAAATTTGACCCGCTTCCAACTAAATCTGCGGAAATTTGTCTTTTTCACGAGAGGTGGATCAAAACTTTTTACACCCAACCATTTTGTCAATTGTGCATTAAATATGGCCTAGTATTTTATAAAAATGATTTGGTCAAATTTTGCAACAATTATTTGGGAGGTCCTTCACAAAAAAACCTCCTTTTGGGCACTCGAAAAATGGAAAATGAATTTTTCGTCCAAAGAAAATGAAAACTTCCTTAGGCAACATTGTTTGCCATTCCAAGATGCATCCTTGTGCACAATATGAGATCATTTGAACAAACTATGCCATGAATGTGGCCATAGGATTGATCATTTGGCTTGAAAGACATGAATCTTCACGCATGATAGCTCATTTCTGAGAACACTTTTTTAATAGAAAGGCCGTATTACAAGTTTAATATTTTTCCTGGTAACTTGGTCATATATAATGACACAATGCGAAGGTGTTCCAATTTTTTTATTTTTTTTTGAATTTTTTATGCCCGTTTCAAAATGCGGTCAAAACGGCGGGAATGACCGTTCTTAGCTAGTGGTTGAATCTTGGAATTTTTTTGGTGTTTCTCTGATTAAATAGGTACTTATGTACCTAGAAATGATTTTTTGAAAAAATAAATAGCAAACTATGAGGCAGCCGCAGTTCAAATTTGACCCGCTTCCAGCTGAATCGGCGGAAATTTGTCTTTTTCACGAGAGGTGGATCAAAACTTTTTACACCCAACCATTTTGTCAATTGTGCATTAAATATGTCCTAGTATTTTGTAAAATTAATTTGGTCAAATTTTGCAACAATTATTTGGGAGGTCCTTCACAAAAAAACCTCCTTTTGGGCACTCGAAAAATGGAAAATGAATTTTTCGTCCAAAGATAATGAAAACTTCCTTAGGCAACATTGTTTGCCATTCCAAGATGCACCCTTGTGCACAATATGAGATCATTTGAACAAACTATGCCATGAATGTGGCCATAGGATTGATCATTTGGCTTGAAAGCCATGAATCTTCACGCATGATAGCTCATTTCTGAGAACACTTTTTTAATAGAATTGCCGTATTACAAGTTTAATATTTTTCCTGGTAACTTGGTCATATATAATGACACAATGCGAAGGTGTTCCAATTTTTTGATTTTTTTTGAATTTTTTATGCCCATTTCAAAATGCGGTCAAAACGGCGGGCATGACCGTTCCTAGCTAGTGGTTGAATCTTGGAATTTTTTTGGTGTTTTTCTCTGATTAAATAGGTACTTATGTACCTAGAAATGATTTTTGGAAAAAATAAATAGCAAACTATGAGGCAGCCGCAGTTCAAATTTGACCCGCTTCCAGCTGAATCGGCGAAAATTTGTCTTTTTCACGAGAGGTGGATCAAAACTTTTTACACTCAACCATTTGGTCAATTGTGCATTAAATATGGCCTAGTATTTTATAAAAATGATTTGGTCAAATTTTGCAACAATTATTTGGGAGGTCCTTCACAAAAAAACCTCCTTTTGGGCACTCGAAAAATGGAAAATGAATTTTTCGTCCAATGAAAAAGAAAACTTCCTTAGGCAACATTGTTTGCCATTCCAAGATGCACCCTTGTGCACAATATGAGATCATTTGAACAAACTATGCCATGAATGTGGCCATAGGATTGATCATTTGGCTTGAAAGCCATGAATCTTCACGCATGATAGCTCATTTCTGAGAACACTTTTTTAATAGAATTGCCGTATTACAAGTTTAATATTTTTCCTGGTAACTTGGTTATATATAATGACACAATGCGAAGGTGTTCCAATTTTTTGAATTTTTTTTGAATTTTTTATGCCCGTTTCAAAATGCGGTCAAAACGGCGGGAATGACCGTTCCTAGCTAGTGGTTGAATCTTGGAATTTTTTTGGTGTTTCTCTGATTAAATAGGTACTTATGTACCTAGAAATGATTTTTGGAAAAAATAAATAGCAAACTATGAGGCAACCGCAGTTCAAATTTGACCCGCTTCCTGCTGAATCGGCGGAAATTTGTCTTTTTCACGAGAGGTGGATCAAAACTTTTTACACCCAACCATTTGGTCAATTGTGCATTAAATATGGCCTAGTATTTTATAAAAATGATTTGGTCAAATTTTGCAACAATTATTTGGGAGGTCCTTCACAAAAAAACCTCCTTTTGGGCACTCGAAAAATGGAAAATGAATTTTTCGTGCACAAGAAATAAAACTATCTTTGTCAATATTGTTTGCCAATCTAAGATCTAAACTTCTGCAAAATATGACATTATTTGAACGGATATTTGATAGGTGTTTCACAAAAAAACTCATTTTGAGCATTGAAAAATGGAACGAAAAATTTGTGTGTAATCAATCATGACCAATTTATATGGTCAAAAGATCTTCAGATTGTTTGGTGCGTTCTGATTGGTCCAGAGGCATATCACGTGGATCATGTATCAACCACCGTCGGATGCTTCTAGATCCAACGGCAGCCCTCACCTCCTCATCCTCTCACCCAAACCCTAACTCAGATCCCCTCCTCTCTCTCAAAAAAAAAGATCCCCTCCTCTCCCCCGATCCACTCTCCCCCTCTCGTCCCACAGCCGCCACCCTCTCGTCCCCCACAGCCGTCGCCCTCAGATCTCG
>LR738713.1:866302375-866324287 GCA_902687465.1 Secale cereale | reverse complement strand
GGTCCTGGACTGATTTCCACGATTGGCGAACCCCGGGGTGCGTTTACGTGTCGGTCATAAACACTCGCTGTTTTGGCCCATTCTAGCACGTTTCGTGGACTATTACTAACTGTTTTGGGGTGCGTTTACTTGTCGGCCATAAACACCCGCAGTTTTAGCCGATTCTGGCCCGTATCGTGGACTATTACTCACTGTTTTGGGGTCCCGGAGTGATTTCCACAATTGACGAACCTCGAGGTGCGTTTACATGTCCGTCGTCAACACTCACAACTTTGGCCAATTAAACCCATTTCGTGGACTATTACTCACCGATTTGGGGTCCCGAAGCGATGTCCGTAGTTCTTGTCAGGGATATGGTTAATAGGTATAAACCGGATATTGTAAACCGGCTTAACTATATCATACTTGATTTATTATTAGTAGAGATTACGGCCCATGAGATTTCAAGGCCCATGTATAGAAATACGGTTTGTGAACCGCCAAAGAGATGTAACTTGAGAGATAAGAAAGGAAGAGCAGAGACCGAGGCGGACACGATTATGAGCCGGCCTCGGGATTCTGTAAACCGGACCAGGCGTCACCCCTATATAAAGGGACGACCCGGCACCGGTTCAAGGACAAGCAACAATCAATCCGTCGAGACGCAGGCAAGCGATTCCGCTCCCTGTAATCCGGCGCCCAAGCAATACCAAACCAACTAGACGTAGGCTTTTACCTTCTCGAAGGGGCCGAACTAGTATAAAACCCTTTGTGTCCTTTGTGTGCCATGAACCTTTCCAAGCTAACCCGTGCGATGGTTCCATCATCAAGTCCGTTAAACCGGACATCTGCCGTGTTAATGCCACGACAGTTCTTGAACCCCAAGGTGCAATTACATGTCGGTCATCAACACCCGCAGTTTTGGCCGATTCTGGCCGTTTCGTGGACTATTACTCACTTTTTTAGGGTCCCGGACTGATTTCCACGATTGGCGAACCCCGGGGTGCGTTTACGTGTCGGTCATAAACAACCGCTGTTTTGGCCCATTCTGGCCCGTTTCGTGGACTATTACTAACTGTTTTGGGGCCGCGGAGTGATTTTCACGATTGACGAACCCCGGGGTGCGTTTACTTATCGGCCATAAACACCCGCAGTTTTAGCCGATTCTGGCCCGTATCGTGGACTATTACTCACTGTTTGGGGTCCCGCAGTGATTTCCACGATTGACGAACCCCTGATACGTCCAAAACGTATCTATAATTTCTGCTTGCTCCATGCCACTTTTGGGTGATATTGCTATGATATTCATACACTTCCAAACACTTTTGATCATATTTGGACTAACTTACTAATCCAGTGCACCCCAGTGCTAGTTTCTGTTTTCGGCTATTTTTGTATTTCAGGTTTTCACGTTTTGAGAACTATCCAGAAAAATCCAGAAAAATTATATAAAAAATCAGCGTTTCGGAAACAACACTGCGTCCGAAGGGCAGCCTGGGGGACCACCAGGGCTCCAGGCGCCCTGGCGGCGCCCCCCCCTCCCCTGGGTCGCGCCGGGGGGGCGCCTGGGCCCCCCGAGACTCCCCCGGTGCCCTACTTTGGCATATATTTAAAGGACCCTCCGAAACCCTCAGAACAGGAACTCTTTTCACGATCCCATCTCTGTTCCGCCGCCGCCGCCGCTTCCAAGATCGGGAGCACCAGGAGAACTCTTCTCGGCACCCTGCCGGAGGGGAGGATCACCACCGGGAGCTTCTCCACCACCATGGACGCCTCCCGGATGACTCGTGAGTAGTCTCCCTTGGACCATGAGTCCATGACCAGCAGCTATGTGATGTTCTCCTCCTGTTCCTGTGCTTCACTAATTAGTCCTCGTGAGCTGCCCTACATGATCGAGGCACCTATGTATTCCTTAAGTTGTTGCTATATTGAGTTTGCTGGGATCCGATGGATTATGAGATTATGTTCAGATTGATCTTGAGTAATATATTTGATTCACCTCTTTTATATTTTTGTTCATAAGTAATTCTTGCATGTTCTCCGTTGTTATTTATTGCTTTGGCCGAGTAGTAGGTAGTGACTCCAAGAGGGAACGTTATGCTCGATTGTGGGTTCATGCCCCTCGATGACTAGCTTGAGTGACAGAAACATGAGTCTAGGGGATGTGCTGTTGCCACAAGGGGGAAAACAACGGTGCTTGTGCCCGCGGGTGCAAGGATTGTTTACTTTACGCAAAGTTCTTTTAATGCAGTTGTCTGTTGCATTGAGTTTACACTATGGGTGGGACTCGCAACTTAATACTAGCGAGATGTTCTGGATAGATATCTCAAGGTGGATGATTAGTAGTAGATATTGATGGATTTCGGTCTACTTACTTTGGCGTACCGCCCATGCTTTGAACCTCAACCTTTCTTGCAATGTAGTCAGCATTGGTTTACGTTCGTGGTCCTGTCAATTGCCCAGCTGTAATTTGTTTACCTCACATAGCTGTTTTATCGTCTTTTGGGAGAGAGACATCACTAGTGAACATCATGCGACTCCGGTCCATATTACCATCATTGATCACATCCACTATTTACTTTCTGCTATTTATTTACTATTGCAAAACACTATCTATCACTAATATCATTGCTTTTAATCCTTCGTGAACTACAAGGCCGGAGGGATTGACAACCTCTCTGTACTCGTTGGGAGCAAAGTTATTTGTATCTGTGTGAGGTCCACGTTGATTGCTACTAATCTGGCGCCGTAGCAATTGACACCTACTTGTTGAACCTAGGAGTCTCTGGGGATTCGATCCTTGGCATCTTTGCTAAGGGAAAACACTTCTACTTACTGCATCTTACACCTTCCACTTGGGGTAACCAACGAGGGGTTCGAGGCCCATCAAGGAGTATTTTCTGGCGCCGTTGCCGGGGACTCCACTCTTCAGGATAGGGGAGTTGCATGCTATCTTTTACCTTTGCTTTTTAGTCTTGTTAGTTTACCTTTCGTTTTTGCTTTAGTACCTTTTTATCAAAAATCACAAAAATAGTTATCTTGTTCCTTAAGTTGTCATTATGTCGGGTCCTTTTGTCTTTGACGAGGCAGAAGTTCTCACCTTTAAGCAAAGAGGTGGGGAAAGTTTGAAAGATGCTTGGTATAGAATTAATGATTCACAAAAAAGAGCCACCAAGAAGCAACCTGCTACTATCTTACTTAGAAATTTTTATGTTGGAATTACTTCTTGGAATAGGTTTATTCTAGATACTGCTATCAATGGGAATTTCCTGGAGGCCCCAGTTTGGGGGTCTCTTAGTATTATTGAAAATCTTGTTGGGAGTCCCCCTGTTGTTAGCATTCAAGAGGAAATCTCCCTAGCTCACATTATGAAAAAACTTGAAAGGATAGAGCTAGAGATGCCAAGCATTAATAAGATGAATGAGTTGGATCGTAAGATCCAAGGGAATTTGAATAGACTTGATAGCTCCATGCATAAATTTTTTAAAATTTTGGAGACCGTCAAATTCCATGACTTGGACTCTTCTAGGATAGACAAGATTGAGGATATCTTTGACACTCTAGGAACCACCTTCTCCTCAATCAAAACCAAAAAGATAAAAACTCCTGGAAAGAGGGAGCCTAAGTTCGTTCACGTTCCAAAGGCTCCCCGTTCTAAAAGTAATCCATCTATTGCCAAAGGGGTTGAAACTGTTAAGACCTTGGAAGAAACACCTGTCTTTAGTAAATTTATAAATGAATCTTCCCTTGACTTTTATCCTTTTGGCCTTCTACCTAGGAGTATCTCTATGAGGCCTTTATTTGAGAGTCCTCTTAAAACTAGTTGTATTATTGAAGAGCTTTTTGATGATCTTGATGATGGTTCAATTGATACAACTTGATCTATGCATTATGCCTAGCTTAAAGGCATAAAAGAAAGCGCTTTTGGGAGGCAGCCCACATGAATAAATTTTTTGCTTTGTTGTGTCTTGATGTTGTTTACTGCTATAGCATCATTATTGTATCTTTGCTTTTCATATTTGTGCCAAGTATAGCCTCTGATTGCTAGAAAGTTCAAAAGTTGTGAGGTGCTGTCCAGGAAACAGATTCTGTCCTTGGATAGAAAAATTCGTATAAAATCACCAGGTCATCTTTTTGGTCTGAATTTTTTCGACAGCGTTCTCTATATAATTGTCTTTCGTGCGTCTGTTCTGAGTTTTTTGATTTGAGTTGCATAAGTATCCCGAACAGATCGATTACTACCTGCTGTTCTGTTTTTCACAGATTCTGTCCTGTTTTGCCTTACCTTCACTTTGCAAATCAAGAACTTGCTTTTTCTTTGCAAAAATCTTTTGGCAATCTTGAGAAACAGTAGAACAAGAATATCCTTATTTCCAGCAAGGTATAATTATTTTATTAAGGGTACTAACCTCGCTAATCAGATTATGATGAGTTATGTATGAAGGGAGTTTTCAAGTGTGCGAGGGAAGACGATAAAAAGATTCAGGAGTGTCAAGCGCTCAAGCTTGGGGATGCCCCCGCGCACCCCCAAGAAATATTCAAGGAGACTCAAGCGTCTAAGCTTGGGGACGCCCCCGTGCATCCCCTTCTCCATCAACATTATCAGTTCGTCTTTCGTTTCGCTATATTTTTATCACTTCATGTGTTATGTGCTATGCTTGGAGCGTCTTGCTTTTAGTTTTCTTTTTAGTTTTTCATAACGAGTCGGAACTCAGCATTCCTTTATGTGGGAGAGAAACACGCTCCACCTTTACCTAGAACATAACATAGAATTTTCATGTCTATCTATGTTGTGTGTGTTCTTTGTCTTTTAATAGCTACTATCATACTCTGCTCTTAGTATTCATGCTTATCTTTTCAAAGAGCTTTTGTTTAGTTGGTTGCTTGAACTCTCTTTAATTACCATGCTCACCTTATTAAGAGAGTTTGCTTCCGTTGCATTGGTTAATGTGTCTATGATAAAGATGCTACTTGCATGATGGTGCTTAGTAGTTCAGGTTTCCTTATGGTTAATCTCAAATAGCTGGGGGATTCCCAATGTGTTATTGGAGTACCAACTTGATTTGTCTGCCTATGATGTGGTAGGGTTTAGTAATATCTTCCTTCGAGAATTTATTTTGATTGACTTGGCATATGCTCACGCATATTTAAGACTGTAAAGAAAGTCTGTCAAGCCTTGATGATCTTTTATTTTTGAGTAGCGATATAACTTCCATGCCTGATTCAATATTGCTTTGTCGCTCTGCATGATTATGACCGTCATTGCTCTCTTAGTTCGTCGCTCCCAGTCTTTTTGCTAACCTCCACCTGTACTAAGGAAACTAACTATGCAATACATAGCTCATGGGAAAGTAGCCTGAAAACTATTGTGGTAAAGAATATGTTGCTTATGTATCTTATTTCTTATAAGTTGCTTGCTGAGCGGTAACCATGTTTCTGGGGACGCCATCAACTGTCACACTTTTGTTGAATATCATGTGAGTTGCTATGCATGTTCGTCTTGTCTGAAGTAAGGGTGATTTACCGTGGGTTGAATTAATATACATATTGTTAGAGAAGAACATTGGGCCGCCAACCAAAGCCATGTATCATGGTGGAAGTTTTAGCTTGGACCTTAATCCTCAATCTCTCATGAGAATATGCTTATGCATTAAAGAGGAGTCCATCATCTATTTTCTATGTTGTCCCGGTATGGATATCCTCAAGTTGAGATCTATCAAAAATGAGAAATCAAATGCGATTTATCTCCTTGGACCTTTGTACAGGTGGCATAGAGGTACCCCTTTGTGACACTTGGTTAAAACATATGTAATGCAATGATAACCCATGGAGATCCGAGCTAATTAGGACAAGGTGCGAGCACTATTGGTATACGATGCATGAGGCTTGCAACTTATAGGATGTTTTATGCATGACACATATGAAGTACTACTACCGTTGACACAATTGCTTCCATGTTTTCAAAATAAAAAGCTCTAGCACTTAACCTTTCTTTTACTTTTGAAGCACCAACTACTGAGAGCATGATTATCATTCTGAGTGTAATGTGCATTGTCCCAAAGTAGCATTGTCTTTTACATGATTGTGATATCTTTTATTCTGAAATCATTGTATCTAGTCATCACTTAAACCTTGAAGGTGCCCCTGCATTTATGTTTTGCACCACTAAAGGGGGCAAGCTAGATATCACTTTATCATATTTGCACATCATGTTCATTGCAAATCTTTTTTATGTTTCAGTTTCATATTGTAAAACTTTCAGTCATTTGTGATTTTCTCTTGGGGCAACTTAATTACTTTAGAATCATTGTCTCAGTAAGCTTTTGTCATATGACTATGAAAAAGTCCTATGTGGTTAATAGCATGTCACCACAGAAATTATTCTTGTCATCATTTACCAACTCGAGGACGAGCAGGAATTAACCTTGGGGATGTTGATACGTCCAAAACGTATCTATAATTTCTGCTTGCTCCATGCCACTTTTGGGTGATATTGCTATGATATTCATACACTTCCATACACTTTTGATCATATTTGGACTAACTTACTAATACAGTGCACCCCAGTGCCAGTTTCTGTTTTCTGCTGTTTTTGTATTTCAGGTTTTCACGTTTCGAGAACTGCCCAGAAAAATCCAGAAAAATTATATAAAAAATCAGCGTTCCGGAAACAACACTGCGTCCGAAGGGCAGCCTGGGGGGCCACCAGGGCTCCAGGCGCCCTGGCGGCGCCCCCCCTGGGCCGCGCCGGGGGGGGGGGGGGGGCGCCTGGGCCCCCCGAGACTCCCCCGGTGCCCTACTTTGGCATATATTTAAAGGACCCTCCGAAACCCTCAGAACAGGAACTCTTTTCACGATCCCATCTCTGTCCCGCCGCCGCCGCCGCTTCCAAGATCGGGAGCACCAGGAGAACTCTTCCCGGCACCCTGCCGGAGGGGAGGATCACCACCGGGAGCTTCTCCACCACCATGGACGCCTCTCGGATGACTCGTGAGTAGTCTCCCTTGGACCATGAGTCCATGACCAGTAGCTATGTGATGTTCTCCTCCCGTTCTTGTGCTTCACTAATTAGTCCTCGTGAGCTGCCCTACATGATCGAGGCACCTATGTAATCCTTATGCTGTTGCTATGTTGAGTTTGCTGGGATCCGATGGATTATGAGATTATGTTCAGATTGATCTTGAGTAATATATTTGATTCACCTCTTTTATATTTTTGTTCATAAGTAATTCTTGCATGTTCTCCGTTGTTATTTATTGCTTTGGCCGAGTAGTAGGTAGTGACTCCAAGAGGGAACGTTATGCTCGATTGTGGGTTCATGCCCCTCGATGACTAGCTTGAGTGACAGAAACATGAGTCTAGGGGATGTGCTGTTGCCACAAGGGGGAAAACAACGGTGCTTGTGCCCGCGGGTGCAAGGATTGTTTACTTTACACAAAGTTCTTTTAATGCAGTTGTCTGTTGCATTGAGCTTACACTATGGGTGGGACTCGCAACTTAATACCAGCGAGATGTTCTGGATAGATATCTCAAGGTGGATGATTAGTAGTAGATATTGATGGATTTCGGTCTACTTACTTTGGCGTACCGCCCATGCTTTGAACCTCAACCTTTCTTGCAATGTAGTCAGCATTGGTTTGCGTTCGTGGTCCTGTCAATTGCCCAGCTGTAATTTGTTACCTCACATAGCTGTTTTATCGTCTTTTGGGAGAGAGACATCACTAGTGAACATCATGAGACTCCGGTCCATATTACCATCATTGATCACACCCGCTATTTACTTTTCGCTATTTACTTACTATTGCAAAAACTATCTATCACTACTATCATTGCTTTTAATCCTTTGTGAACTACAAGGCCGGAGGGATTGACAACCTCTCTGTACTCGTTGGGAGCAAAGTTATTTGTATCTGTGTGCAGGTCCACGTTGATTGCTGCTAATCTGGCGCCGTAGCAATTGACACCTACTTGTTGAACCTAGGAGTCTCTGGGGATTCGATCCTTGGCATCTTTGCTAAGGGAAAACACTTCTACTTACTGCATCTTACACCTTCCACTTGGGGTAACCAACGAGGGGTTCGAGGCCCATCAATCACCTCATCAAAGCGAATATTCCAACTCCGAGATGCTTGCACCAGCCCGTAAATCAAGCGCTGGAGCTTGCATACCTTGTTAGCGTTCTCTAGATCGACAAAACCTTCCGGTTGCATCATATACAACTCTTCCTTGAGGAAGCCGTTAAGGAATGCTGTTTTGACGTCCATTTGCCATATCTCATAATCATAGAATGCGGCAATAGCTAACATGATTCTGACTGACTTCAGCATCGCTACGGGAGAGAAAGTCTCGTCGTAGTCAATCCCTTGAACTTGTCGATAACCCTTAGCGACAAGCCGAGCCTTATAGATGGTCACATTACCATCCGCGTCTGTCTTCTTCTTAAATATCCATTTGTTTTCTATGGCGTGCCTGTCATCAGGCAAGTCCACCAAAGTCCATACTTTGTTTTCATACATGGATTCTATCTCGGATTTCATGGCTCCAAGCCATTTATTGGAATCCGGGCCCGCCATCGCTTCTTCATAGTTCGAAGGTTCACCGTTGTCTAACAACATGATTTCCAGTACAGGGTTGCCGTACCACTCTGGTGCGGAACGTGCCCTTGTGGACCTTCGAAGTTCAGTAGTAACTTGATCTGTTTCTTCATGATCATTATCATTAACTTCCTCCCTTGTCGGTGCAGGCACCTCAGGAACAGTCTCCTGCGCTGCGCTACTTTCCGGTACAGGAGGGGTGACTGTCACCTCATCAAGTTCTACTTTCCTCCCACTCATTTCTTTCGAGAGAAACTCTTTCTCCAGAAAGCATCCATTCTTGGCAACAAAGACTTTGCCTTCGGATCTGTGGTAGAAGGTGTACCCAATTGTTTCCTTTGGGTATCCTATGAAGACGCATTTTTCCGATTTGGGTTCGAGCTTTTCAGGTTGAAGTTTCTTGACATAAGCATCGCAACCCCAAACTTTCAGAAACGACAGCTTCGGTTTCTTGCCAAACCAAAGTTCATACGGAGTCGTCTCAATGGATTTCGACGGAGCCCTATTTAAAGTGAATGCGGCAGTCTCTAAAGCATAACCCCAAAAAGATAGCGGTAAATCGGTGAGGGACATCATAGATCGCACCATGTCCAACAGAGTACGATTTCGACGTTCGGACACACCGTTACGTTGAGGTGTTCCGGGCGGTGTCAATTGTGAAACAATTCCACAGCTTCTAAGGTGTGTGCCAAATTCATGACTTAAATATTCACCCCCACGATCCGATCGCAAGAACTTTATTTTTCTGTCACGTTGATTCTCAACCTCATTCTGAAATTCCTTGAACTTTTCAAAGGTCTCAGACTTGTGTTTCATCAAATAGATATACCCATATCTACTCAAGTCATCTGTGAGGGTGAGAACATAACGGTAGCCTCCGCGAGCCTCAACACTCATTGGACCACACACATCAGTATGTATGATTTCCAACAAGTTGGTTGCTCGCTCCATTGTTCCGGAGAACGGAGTCTTGGTCATCTTGCCCAAGAGGCATGGTTCGCACGTGTCAAATGATTCATAATCAAGAGACTCTAGAAGTCCATCCGAATGGAGCTTCTTCATACGTTTGACACCAATATGACCAAGGCGGCAATGCCACAAGTATGTGGGACTATCATTATCAACTTGACATCTTTTGGCATCTACACTATGAATATGTGTATCACTACGTTCGAGATTCATCAAAAATAAACCATTGACCAGCGGGGCATGACCATAAAACATATCTCTCAAATAAATAGAACAACCATTATTCTCCGATTTGAAAGAATATCCATCTCGCATAAGACGAGATCCAGAAACAATGTTCATGCTCAAAGCTGGTACTAAATAACAATTATTCAGGTTTAAAACTAATCCCGAGGGTAGATGTAGAGGCAGCGTGCCGACGGCGATCACATCGACCTTGGAACCATTCCCGACGCGCATCGTCACCTCATCCTTCGTCAGTCTCCGTTTATTCCGCAGCTCCTGTTTTGAGTTACAAATGTGAGCAACTGCACCGGTATCGAATACCCAGGAGCTACTACGAGTGCTGGTAAGGTACACATCAATAACATGTATATCATATATACCTTTGACGTTGCCGGCCTTCTTGTCTGCTAAATATTTGGGGCAATTCCGCTTCCAGTGACCCGTTCCCTTGCAATAAAAGCACTCTGTCTCAGGCTTGGGTCCATACTTTGGCTTCTTCCCGGCAACAGGCTTGCCAGGCGTGGCAACTTGCTTGCCGTCCTTCTTGAAGTTCTTTTTACCCTTGCCTTTCTTGAACTTAGTGGTTTTATTGACCATCAACACTTGATGTTCTTTCTTGATGTCAACCTCCGCTGATTTCAGCATTGAATACACCTCGGGAATGGACTTCTCCATCCCCTGCATATTGAAGTTCAACATGAAGCTCTTGAAGCTTGGTGGGAGCGACTGGAGGATTCTGTCAACGACCGCTTCATCTGGGAGATTCATTCCCAGCTGAGACAAGCGGTTGTGCAATCCTGAAATCTTGAGGATGTGCTCACTGACAGAACTGTTCTCCTCCATCTTACAACTGTAGAATGCGTCGGAGACATCATATCTCTCGACTCGGGCATGAGCTTGGAAAACCATTTTCAGCTCTTCGAACATCTCATATGCTCCATGGTGCTCAAAACGCTTTTGGAGCCCCGATTCTAAACTGTAAAGCATGCCGCACTGAACCAGGGAGTAATCATCACTACGCGACTGCCAGACGTTCAAAACGTCTTGGTCCGCATCGGGAGCAGGTGCGTCACCTAGCGGTGCTTCTAGGACATATGATCTCTTGGCAGCTATGAGGATAATCCTCAGGTTACGGACCCAATCCGCATAGTTGCTACCATCGTCTTTCAGCTTGGTTTTCTCTAGGAACGCGTTGAAGTTGAGGGAAACCTGAGCGTGGGCCATTTGATCTACAAGAGATATTGTAAAGAATTTAGACTAAGTTCATGACAATTAAGTTCATCTTAATCAAATTTTAATGAACTCCCACTCAGAATGACATCTCTCTAGTCATCTAAGTGATACACGATCCGAATCGAGTAGTCCGTGTCCGATCATCACGTGAGACGGACTAGTCAAAAACGGTGAACATCTTCATGTTGATCGTATCTTCTATACGACTCGTGTTCGACCTTTCGGTCTTCCGTGTTCCGAGGCCATGTCTGTACATGCTAGGCTCGTCAAGTGAACCCTAAGTGTATCGCGTGTGTAAATCTGTCTTACACCCGTTGTATGTGAACGTTAGAACCTATCACACCCGATCATCACGTGGTGCTTCGGAACAACGAGCTTTAGCAACGGTGCACAGTTAGGGGAAACACATTACTTGAAATTTTAGTGAGAGATCATCTTATTTACTACCGTCGTTCTAAGTAAACAAGATGCAAAAACATGATAAACATCACATGCAATCAATTATAGTGACATGATATGGCCAATATCATCTTGCTCCTTGGATCTCCATCTTAGGGGCACCATGATCATCTTGTCACCGGCTCGACACCATGATCTTCATCATCATGATCTCCATCATTGTGTCTTGAGGAAGTCGTCACGCCAACTATTACTTCTACTACTATAGCTAACGTTTAGCAACGAAGTAAAGTAATTACATGGCGTTATTCAGTGACACGCAGGTCATACAATAATAAAGACAACTCCTATGGCTCCTGCCGGTTGTCAAGTTCATCGACATGCAAGTCGTGATTCCCTATTACAAAAACATGATCAATCTCATACATCACATATATCATTCATCACATCTTCGTTCTTGGCCATACCACGTCACAAAACACATGCTGCAAAAACAAGTTAGACGTCCTCTAATTGTTGTTGCAAGTTTTACGTGGCTTCTATAGGATTTCTAGCAAGAACGTTTCTTACCTACGCCAAAACCACAACGTGATTTGTCAACTTCTATTTACCCTTCATAAGGACCCTTTTCATCGAATCCGATCCGACTAAAGTAGGAGAGACAGACACCCGCCAGCCACCTTATGCATCTAGTGCATGTCTGTCGGTGGAACCAGTCTCACGTAAGCGTACGTGTAAGGTCGGTCCGGGCCGCTTCATCCCACAATACCGCCGAATCAAGATTGACTAGTAACGGTAAGAAAGTTGAACAAGATCATACGCCCACAACTGCTTTGTGTTCTACTCGTGCAAGATGCTAC
The DNA here is from genome assembly GCA_902687465.1 of Secale cereale. Classification (NCBI taxonomy): domain Eukaryota; kingdom Viridiplantae; phylum Streptophyta; class Magnoliopsida; order Poales; family Poaceae; genus Secale; species Secale cereale. Next base: position 866,312,028 of record LR738713.1, on the reverse strand, counting down.
GCATAAAACCTAGGCTCAGATGCCACTGTTGGGGAACGTAGCATAACTCAAAATTTTTTACGTCTTCACCAAGATCCAACTATGGAGACATCTAGCAACGAGTAACTAAGAGTGCATCTACATACCGTTATGAAGATTGCGTGCGGAAGCTTTCAACGAAGCAAGGATGAAGTAGTCGTACTCTTCACGTTCTTCGTCACCGATGATCTAGCGCCGAACGGACGGCACCTCCGCGTTCAACACACGTACGGTGCAGCAACGTCACCTCCTTCTTGATCCAGCAAGGGGGAGGAGAAGTCGTCAGAGATCCGGCAGCACGACGGCGTGATGACGGATGCAGTGGAGATCGCAGCAGGGCTTCGCCGGGCGCCCTGCGTGGGAGTTGGGAGTGTTGGAAATATGCCCTAGAGGCAATAATAAAAGAGTTATTATTATATTTCCTTGTTCATGATAATCGTTTATTATCCATGCTATAATTGTATTGATTGGAAACTTAAATACATGTGTGGATAAATAGACAACTTTGTGTCCCTAGTAAGCCTCTTCAGGACTAGCTCGTTGATCAAAGATGACCGCGGTTTCCAGGTCATAGACATGAGTTGTCATTTGATAACGGGATCACATCATTAGGAGAATGATGTGATGGACGAGACCCAAACGTTAAACATAGCTTTTGATCGTATCAGTTATCGCTATAGTTTTCTGCATGTCAAGTATAAGTTCCTATGACCATGAGATCATGTAACTCACTGACACCGTATGAGTGCCTTGTGTGTGCCAAACGTCGCAACGTAACTGGGTGACTATAAAGGTACTCTACAGGTATCTCCGAAGGTGTCTGTTGAGTTGACATGGATCGAGACTGGGATTTGTCACTCCGTGTGACGGAGAGGTATCTCCGGGCCCACTCGGTAATACGTCATCTCAATGAGCTCAAAGTGACTAAGTAGTTAGTCACGGGATTATGTATTACGGAACGAGTAAAGATACTTGCCGGTAACGAGATTGAACTAGGTATAGAGATACCGACGATCGAATCTCGGGCAAGTAACATACCGACGAGACAAAGGGAACTGTATACGGGATTGCCTGAATCCTTGACATCGTGGTTCATCCGATGAGATCATCGAGGAACGTGTGGGAACCAATATGGGTATCCAGATCCCGCTATTGGTTATTGACCTGGGAGTGTCTCGGTCATGTCTGCATAGTTTCCGAACCCGCAGGGTCTACACACTTAAGGTTCGGTGACGCTAGGGTTGTTAGTGAGAACAGTGCATGGTTACCGAAGGTTGTTCGGAGTCCCGGATGAGATCCCGGACGTGACGAGGGTCTCCGGAATGGTCCGGGGACGAAGATTGATATATAGGATGAGAGTGATCGGAGTCCGGAAGTGTACCGGGGAGCATCGGGAAATCGGCGGATGACCGAAAGGGGTTTCGGGGGTCCCGGAAAGAGTTTCGGGCCTAATGGGCCACAAGGGGGAACACAACAGCCCTCTTAGGGCTGTGCGCCCCCCCTGGGCCCTCTCCTCATGCGCCAAGAGGGGTGGACCCCCCTAGGGCTGCCGCACCCCCTTAGCCTTGGGGGGCAAGGCACCTGGGGGGGAAACCCTAGCCCCAGGGGGCGCCGCCCCCTCCCCATCTGCCCTGGCCGCCGGCCCCTAGGGGAAACCCTAGGGCGCCCCCTCCCCTCTCTCCCCCCTATATAAAGAGAGGCAGAGGGAGGGCAGCCACACACGTTCGTGCCTCGGTGCTGCCCTCCCTCTCCCACAACAATCTTCGTTTTCCCGCGGTGCTTGGCGAAGCCCTGCAGGAATCCTTCACCACCATCTCCACCACGCCGTCGTGCTGCCGGTGTCTCCATCAACCTCTCCTCCCCCCTTGCTGGATCAAGAAGGAGGAGACGTCTCCGAGCTGTACGTGTGAAGAACGCGGAGGCACCGTTGCTTCGGTGCTTGGATCTTCAGCGATCTGAATCGCGGCGAGTACGACTCCATCAACCGCGTTCTTGAACGCTTCCGCTTAGCGATCTACAAGGGTATGTGGATCCAACTCTCCCCTCGTAGATGCATCTCCTAGATTGATCTTGGTGAACGTAGGAAAAAATTTTGTTTCCCAGGCAACGTACTCCAACAGTGGTATCAGAGCTAGGATCTTGCGTAGATGCTTTCACGAGTAGAACACAAAAGGGTTTGTGGACGTTGATGTTTAGATTGCTTCCCTCCTTAGTCTTTCTTGATTCAGCGGTATTATGGGATGAAGCGGCCCGGACCAACTTTACATGTCCACGTACATGAGACCGGTTCCATCGACAGACATGTGACTTTTGTTGCATAAGATGGCTGGCGGGTGTCTGTCTCTCCTATCTTAGTTGAATCGGAATAGAACAAGGCGGTCCTTGTAGAAGGTCAAATAGCAACTTAAATATCACCGTTGTGGCTTTGCGTAGGTAAGAAGCGTTCTTGCTAGATACCCATAGCAGCCACGTAAAACATGCAACAACAAATTAGAGGACGTCTAACTTGTTTTTGCAGGGTATGTATGTGATATGATATGGCCAATGACATGATGAGATATATTTGATGTATGAGATGATCATGTTGTAATAGTTAATATCGACTTGCATGTCGATGCATACGGCAACCGGCAGGAGCCATAGGGTTGTCTTTAATTTTTGTATGACCTGCGTGTCAATCATTAAGCGCTTTGTAATGCTTTACTTTATCGCTAAACGGTAGCAATAGTAGTAAGAGCATGGTGGGCGCGCGACAACCCCGATGGCGACACGATGATGGAGATCATGATGATGGGGATCATGGTGTGGCGCCGGTGCCGATGGAGATCATGCTGTTGCTTTGGAGATGGAGATCAAAAGCACGAGTTGATGGCCATATCATGTCACTTATGATTTGCATGTGATGTTAATCCTTTTATGCATCTTATTTTGCTTAGGACGAAGGTAGCATTATAAGATGATCCCTCACTAAAATTTCAAGATAAAATTGTGTTCCCCCCGAGTGTGCGCCGTTGCGAAGGTTCGTCGTTTCGAAGCACCACGTGATGATCGGGTGTGATAGACTCTACGTTCGCATACAACGGGTGCAAGCCAGTTTTGAACATGCAGAACACTCGGGTTAGACTTGACGAGCCTAGCATGTACAGACATGGCCTCGGAACACGGAAGACCGAAAGGTCGAGCATGAGTCATATAGTAGATATGATCAACATGTAGATGTTCACCATTGACACCACCTCATCTCACGTGATGATCGGACTTGGGTTGGTGGATCTGGATCATGTCACGCTCGAATGACCAGAGGGATGTCAATTTGAGTGGGAGTTATAAGTAATTTGATTAGGTAATAACTCACTTATCATGAACAATAGTCTAAGATGTCTTTGCAAATCTTTTGTTGTAGATGGCTCGCGCAGTAGCTCCCCTGAATTTTAATGCGTTCCTAGAGAAAGCTAAACTGAAAGATGATGGGAGCAACTTTGTGGACTGGCTCCGCAATCTGAGGATCATCCTCACAGCTGCCCAAAAGGTTTATGTCCTAAATGCACCGCTAGGTGAACCCCCCGCTCCTCAGGCCTCTGTGGACGTTATGAACGCCTGGCAGTCGCGTTCGGATGACTACTCAGTCGTGCAGTGTGCCATGTTGTATAGCTTGGAAGGAGGACTTCAAAGGCGTTTTGAACGTCATGGAGCATATGAAATGTTCCAGGAGTTGAAGTTCATCTTTGAAAAGAATGCTAAGATCGAGAGGTATGAGACCACCGATAAATTCTTTGCTTGCAAGATGGAGGAGAATTCGTCTGTCAGTGAGCACTTGCTGAAGATGTCTGGGTACTATACCCGCATAGCTGATCTGGGACTTGTGTTCCCGGAGGAGGCTATCATTGACAGAATTCTCCAGTCACTCCCACCTAGCTACAAGAGCTTCGTGCAGCAGTATAACATGCAAGGGATGAACAAAACCATCGCCGAGCTGTTTTCGATGCTGAAAGTCGCTGAGGCAGACATCCAGAAGGAGTATCAAGTGTTGATGGTCAATAAAACTACCAGTTTCAAGAAGAATGGCAAGGGCAAGAAGGGTAACTCTAAGAAGGGTGGCAAGGCAGTTGCTCATCCAGTGAAGAAACCCAAGGCTGGACCCAAGCCAGAGACTGAGTGTTTCTATTGCAAGGGGAACGGCCACTGGAAGCGGAACTGCCCCAAGTATCTGGCAGACAAGAAGGGGGCCAACAACAACAACAAGCAAGGTATATGTGATATACATGTTATTGATGTGTACCTTACCAACTCTCGTTGTAGTGCCTGGGTATTTGATACCGGTTCGGTTGCTCACATTTGCAACTCTAAACAGGAACTGCGGAATAAACGGAGGCTGGCGAAGGACGAAGTGACGATGCGCGTGGGGAATGGTTCCAAGGTTGATGTGATCGCCGTCGGCACGCTCGCTCTTCGATTACCATCGGGATTAGTTATGAACCTGAATAATTGTTATTTAGTGCCTGCGTTAAGCATGAACATTATATCTGGATCTTGTTTGATGCGAGACGGTTACTCATTTAAATCAGAGAATAAAGGTTGTTCTATTTATATGGGTAATATCTTTTATGGTCATGCACCCGAAGTGAGGGGTTTATTCTTATTGAATCTCGATAGTGATGATACACATGTTCATAACATTGATGCCAAAAGATGTAGAGTTGATAATGATAATACCACTTTCTTGTGGCACTGCCGTCTGGGTCATATCGGCGTGAAACACATGAGGAAGCTCCATGCTGATGGACTTTTGGAGTCTCTTGATTTTGAATCACTTGACACATGCAAGCCGTGCCTCATGGGCAAGATGACAAGGACCCCGTTTTCAGGGACAATGGAACGGGCAAGTGACTTATTGGAAATCATACATACTGATGTGTGTGGTCCGATGAGTGTCACGGCGCGCGGTGGATATCGTTATTTTCTCACCTTCACTGACGACTTAAGTAGATATGGGTATATTTACTTAATGAAGCATAAGTCTGAAACTTTTGAAAAGTTCAAGCAATTTCAGAGTGAAGTTGAAAATCATCGTAACAAGAAGATCAAGTTCCTACGATCTGATCGAGGGGGAGAATATCTGAGTTATGAGTTTGGCAATCACTTAAGAAAATGTGGAATTGTTTCACAGTTGACGCCACCTGGAACACCACAGCGTAATGGTGTGTCCGAACGTCGTAATCGAACCCTATTAGATATGGTGCGTTCTATGATGTCTCTTGCCGATTTGCCACTATCGTTTTGGGGATATGCGTTAGAGACAGCTGCATTCACTTTAAATAGGGCTCCATCTAAGTCCGTTGAGACAACACCGTACGAACTATGGTTTGGTAAGAAACCTAAGTTGTCTTTTCTCAAAGTTTGGGGTTGCGATGCTTATGTCAAAAGGCTTCAGCCAGAAAAGCTCGAACCCAAAGCGGACAAATGTGTCTTCATAGGATACCCAAAAGAGACGGTTGGGTACACCTTCTATCTCAGATCCGAGGGCAAAGTGTTTGTCGCTAAGAACGGGTCCTTTCTCGAGAAAGAGTTTCTCTCGAAAGAATTGAGTGGGAGGAAGGTAGAACTTGATGAGGTTATTGAACCTCTGCTTCAACCAGAGAGTAGCGCAGCACAGAAAGATGTTTTTGTGGAGCCTGCAACGGTTGAAGAGGAAGCCAATGATGATGATCAAGAAGCTTCTGATCAAGTTACTACCGAACCTCGTAGGTCGACAAGGGGACGCACTGCACCTGAGTGGTATGGTAACCCTGTCTTGGAGGTCATGTTGTTGGACAACAGTGAACCTACGAGCTATGGAGAAGCGATGGTGGGCCCGGATTCCGACAAATGGTTAGAGGCCATGAAATCCGAGATGGGATCCATGTATGAAAACAAAGTATGGACTTTGGAAGTATTACCTGAAGGGCGGAAGGCCATTCAGAATAAATGGATTTTTAAGAGGAAGACGGACGCTGACGGCAATGTCACCGTGTATAAAGCTCGACTTGTGGCAAAGGGTTTTTCACAAGTTCAAGGAGTTGACTACGATGAGACTTTCTCACCCGTAGCGATGCTTAAATCCGTCCGAATCATGTTAGCAATAGCTGCATATTTCGATTACGAAATTTGGCAGATGGATGTCAAAACAGCGTTCCTTAACGGTTTTCTTAAGGAAGAGTTGTATATGATACAACCGGAAGGTTTTGTCGATCCAGAGAATGCTGATAAAGTTTGCAAACTCCAGCGTTCCATTTATGGGCTGGTGCAAGCATCTCGGAGTTGGAATCTTTGCTTTGATGAGGTGATCAAAGCGTTTGGGTTTGTACAAGTTTACGGAGAAGCTTGTATTTACAAGAAAGTGAGTGGGAGCTCTATAGCGTTTCTAATATTATATGTGGATGACATATTGCTAATTGGAAACAATATAGAACTTTTGGATAGCGTGAAGGGGTATTTGAACAAGAGTTTTTCGATGAAGGACCTCGGTGAAGCTGCTTTCATATTGGGCATCAAGATCTATAGAGATAGATCGAGACGCTTGATAGGACTTTCACAAAGTACATACCTTGATAAAGTTTTGAAGAAGTTCAAAATGGATCAATCCAAGAAGGGGTTCTTGCCGGTATTGCAAGGTACAAAGTTGAGTAAGACTCAATGCCCAGTGACTGCGGAAGATAGAGAAAAGATGAGTGTCATCCCCTATGCTTCAGCCATAGGCTCTATCATGTATGCAATGCTGTGCACAAGACCAGATGTCAGCCTTGCCATAAGTATGGCTGGAAGGTTTCAAAGTAATCCTGGTTTGGATCACTGGACAGCGGTCAAGAATATCCTGAAGTACCTGAAAAGGACTAAGGAAATGTTTCTCGTTTATGGAGGTGATCAAGAGCTCGTCGTAAAGGGTTACGTCGATGCAAGCTTTGACACTGATCCGGATGACTCTAAGTCTCAAACCGGATACGTATATATTCTCAACGGGGGAGCGGTAAGCTGGTGCAGTTCCAAGCAAAGCGTGGTAGCCGATTCTACATGCGAAGCGGAGTACATAGCTGCCTCGGAGGCGGCAAAGGAAGGTGTCTGGATGAAGGAGTTCATAACAGATCTTGGAGTTGTGCCTAGTGCATTGAACCCAATGACTCTGTTTTGTGACAACACTGGTGCCATTGCTCTAGCCAAGGAACCAAGGTTTCACAAGAGGACCAGACACATAAAGCGACGCTTCAATTCCATCCGCGATTCAGTCAAGGAGGAGGACATAAGCATTTGCAAAGTACACACGGATTTGAATGTTGCAGATCCATTGACAAAGCCTCTTCCACGGGCTAAGCATGATCAACACCAAGACTCTATGGGTGTTAGATTCATTACCTTGTAATGCTAGATTAATGATTCTAGTGCAAGTGGGAGACTGTTGGAAATATGCCCTAGAGGCAATAATATAAGAGTTATTATTATATTTCCTTGTTCATGATAATCGTTTATTATCCATGCTATAATTGTATTGATTGGAAACTTAAATACATGTGTGGATAAATAGACAAACTTTGTGTCCCTAGTAAGCCTCTTCAGGACTAGCTCGTTGATCAAAGATGACCGCAGTTTCCAGGTCATAGACATGAGTTGTCATTTGATAACGGGATCACATCATTAGGAGAATGATGTGATGGACGAGACCCAAACGTTAAACATAGCTTTTGATCGTATCAGTTATCGCTATAGTTTTCTGCATGTCAAGTATAAGTTCCTATGACCATGAGATCATGTAACTCACTGACACCGTAGGAGTGCCTTGTGTGTGCCAAACGTCGCAACGTAACTGGGTGACTATAAAGGTACTCTACAGGTATCTCCGAAGGTGTCTGTTGAGTTGACATGGATCGAGACTGGGATTTGTCACTCCGTGTGACGGAGAGGTATCTCCAGGCCCACTCGGTAATACGTCATCTCAATGAGCTCAAAGTGACTAAGTAGTTAGTCACGGGATTATGTATTACGGAACGAGTAAAGAGACTTGCCGGCAACGAGATTGAACTAGGTATAGAGATACCGACGATCGAATCTCGGGCAAGTAACATACCGACGAGACAAAGGGAACTGTATACGGGATTGCCTGAATCCTTGACATCGTGGTTCATCCGATGAGATCATCGAGGAACGTGTGGGAACCAATATGGGTATCCAGATCCCGCTATTGGTTATTGACCTGGGAGTGTCTCGGTCATGTCTGCATAGTTTCCGAACCCGCAGGGTCTACACACTTAAGGTTCGGTGACGCTAGGGTTGTTAGTGAGAACAGTGCATGGTAACCGAAGGTTGTTCGGAGTCCCGGATGAGATCCCGGACGTGACGAGGGTCTCCGGAATGGTCCGGGGACGAAGATTGATATATAGGATGAGAGTGAACGGAGTCCGGAATTGTTTCGGGGAACATCGGGAAGAAATCGGAGAACCGAAAGGTGTTTCGGGGGCCACGGTAAAGGTTACGGGCCCTATGGGCCATAAGTGGGGAGACGCAACAGCCCACACAGGGGCTGTGCGCACCCCCTAGGCCCCTCCACCTGCGCATAAGGGGCTGGGCCCCCCTAGGGCAGCCGCACCCCCTTGGCTTGGGGGGCAAGGCGCCTGGGGGGGAAACCCTAGCCCTGGCCGCCGCCCCCCCTTGGCCGGCCCCATCTGGCCTTGGCCGCCGCCCCCTAGGGGGAACCCTAGGGGCGCCCCCTCCCCTCTCTCCCCCCTATATAAAGAGAGGCAGAGGGAGGGCAGCAACACAAGTTCGTGCCTCGGCGCTGCCCTCCCTCTCCCACGAATATCTTCGTCTATTTTGCAGTGCTTGGCGAAGCCCTGCTAGAATTCCTCCACCACCATCTCCACCACGCCGTCGTGCTGCTGGGTTTCTCCGTCAACTTCTCCTTCCCCCTTGCTGGATCAAGAAGGAGGAGACGTCCCCAAGCTGCACGTGTGTTGAACGCGGAGGCACCGTTCGTTCGGTGCTGGGATCTTCGGCGATTTGAATCGCGGCGAGTACGACTCCATCAACCGCGTTCTTGAACGCTTCCGCTTAGCGATCTACAAGGGTATGTGGATCCGACTCTCCCCTCGTAGATGCATCTCCTAGATTGATCTTGGTGAGCGTAGGAAAATTTTTGTTTCCCATGCAACGTTCCCCAACATTGATGACCGACACATAAACGCACCCCGGGGTTCGTCAAGCATTGAAATCACTCCGGGACCCCAAAACAGTGAGTAATAGTCCACGAAACGGGCCGGAATCGGCCAAAATTGCGTGTGTTGATGACCGACGCGTAAACGCACCCCGGGGTTCGTCAATGGTGGAAATCACTCCGGTACCCCAAAACAGTGAGTAATAGTCCACGAAACGGGCCAGAATCGGCCAAAACTGCGGGTGTTGATGACCGACACATAAACGCGCCCCGGGGTTCGTCAATCGTGGAAATCAGTCTCGGACCCCTAAACAATGAGTAATAGTCCACGAAACGGGCCAGAATCAGCCAAAACTGCGAGTGTTGATGACCGACATGTAATTGCACCTTGGGGTTCAAGAACTATGGACATCGCTTCGGGACCCCAAATCGGTGAGTAATAGTCCACGAAATGGGT
>LR738713.1:866224776-866246490 GCA_902687465.1 Secale cereale | reverse complement strand
ATAAACACTCGCTGTTTTGGCCCATTCTGGCCCGTTTCGTGGACTATTACTCACTGTTTTGGGGTCCCGGAGTGATTTCCACGATTGACGAACCCCGAGGTGCATTTACGTGTCGGTCATCAACACCCGCAATTTTGGCCGATTCCGGTCCGTTTCGTGGACTATTACTCACTGTTTTGGGGTCCCGGAGTGATTTCAATGATTGACGAACCCCGGGGTGCGTTTACGTGTCGGTCATCAACACCCCCAGTTTTGGCCGATTCTGGCCGTTTCGTGGTCTATTACTCTTGTGACGAAAAATGCATCAGAACCAAAACTTTTTGACTAAAACTACTTAGAGGGCTCCAAGAGCTTACTTTTCTCATCATGGAGCCACCCACCCCTAGCTTTTACCTATTCGAACCCTACCGCCAGACTCTCTGGTGGTAGGGTATAACAACCTACCGTCATGGGCGATGGAGGTAGGGTTGACGGCTGAGCTCACGACCCGTCAATGGATGTTGAGGGGATAAGTTGCCTCGACGGTAGGCGGTTAAACCCTACCATCAACCTCGACGGCGGTAGAAAAAGGAACAAATCCCGAAATTTTTACAAAGGCGGGTCAGATCGGGATGAACTTGCTAGAAAGGTCAGAGATAGTGAATTCGAGCTTAGACGAACGACATGCGTATGCAGGCAGGCCCACGTATGTGCCAGCGTGAATGCACGCATGCATGCACCATGCATGAGAGCAAGTACAATAGTGGGCCTATAACCCGCTTACATGGTAATTTTCCGTATGTGGAGGAGAAAGAGATCAAAAAGTAGGGGGGTGGGTGATACGTCCAAAACGTATCTATAATTTCTGCTTGTTCCATGCCTCTTTTGGGTGATATTGCTATAATATTTATACACTTCCATACACTTTTGATCATATTTGGACTAACCTATTAACTCAGTGAACCCCAGTGCCAGTTTCTGTTTTCGGCTGTTTTTGTATTTCAGGTTTTCACATTACGAGAACTGCCAGGAAAAATCCAGAAAAATTATATAAAAAATCAGCGTTCCAGAAACTACCGTGCGCCCGAAGGACAGCCTGGGGGGGCCACCAGGGCTCCAGGCGCCCTGGCGGTGCCCCTCCCCCCTGGGCCGCGCCGGGGGGGCGCCTGGGCCCCCCGAGGCTCCCCCGATGCCCCCCTTTGGCATATATTTAAAGCGTCTCGAGAAACCCTCGAAACAGGAACTCTTTTTCGCGATCTCATCTCTGTTCCGCCGCCGCCGCCGCTTCCAAGATCGGGAGCACCAGGAGAACTCTTCCCGGCACCCTGCCGGAGGGGAGGATCACCACCGGGAGCCTCTCCACCACCATGGACGCCTCCCGGATGAGTTGTGAGTAGTCTCCCTTGGACCATGAGTCCATGACCAGTAGCTATGTGATGTTCTCCTCCCGTTCTTGTGCTTCACTAATTAGTCCTCGTGAGCTGCCCTACATGATCGAGGCACATATGTAATCCTTATGTTGTTGCTATGATGAGTTTGCTGGGATCCGATGGATTATGAGATTATGTTCAGATTGTGCTTGAGTAATATATTTGATCTACCTCTTTTATATTTATGTTTATAAGTAATTCTTGCATGTTCTCCGTTGTTATTTATTGCTTTGGCCAAGTAATAGGTAGTGAGTCCAAGAGGGAACGTTATGCTTGATTGTGGGTTCATGCCCCTCGATGACTAGTTTGAGTGACAGAAACATGAGTCTAGGGGATGTGATGTTGCCACAAGGGGGAAAACAACGGTGCTTGTGCCCGCGGGTGCAAGGATTGTTTATTTTACGCAAAGTTCTTTTAATGCAGTTGTCTGTTGCATTGAGTTTACACTATGGGTGGGGCTCGCAACTTAATACCAGCGAGATGTTCTGGATAGATATCTCATGGTGGATGATTAGTAGTAGATATTGATGGATTTCGATCTACTTACTTTGGCGTACCGCCCATGCTTTGAACCTCAACCTTTCTTGCAATGTAGTCAGCATTGGTTTGCGTTGGTGGTCCTGTCAATTGCCCAGCTGTAATTCGTTTACCTCACATAGCTATTTTATCGTCTTTTGGGAGAGAGACATCACTAGTGAACATCATGAGACTCCGGTCCATATTACCATCGTTGATCACACCCGCTATTTACTTTTCGCTTTTATTTACTATTGCAAACATTATCTATCACTACTATCATTTACGTTTAATCCTTTGTGAACTACAAGGCCGGAGGGATTGACAACCTCTCTGTACTCGTTGGGAGCAAAGTTATTTGTATCTGTGTGCAGGTCCACGTTGATTGCTAATATCTGGCGCCGTTAGCAGTTGACACCTTCTTGTTGAACCTAGGAGTCTCTGGGGATTCGATCCTTGGTATCTTTGCCAAGGGAAAAACTTCCGCAACACTACATCTCACACCTTCCACTTGGGGTAACCAACGAGGGGCGAGAAGCCTAGCAAGAGTTTTTCTGGCGCCATTGCCGGGGACTCCACTCTTCAAGATAGGGGAGTTGCATGCTATCTTTTACCTTTGCTTTTAGTCTTGTTAGTTTACCTTTCGGTTTTTGCTTTAGTACCCTTTTATCGAAAATCACAAAAATAGTTATCTCGTTCTTTAGTTGTCATTATGTCAGGTCCTTTTGTCTTTGACGAGGCAGAAGTTCTCACCTTTAAACAAAGAGGTGGGGAAAGTTTGAAAGATGCTTGGTATAGAATTAATGATTCACAAAAAAGAGCCACCCAGAAGCAACCTACTACTATCCTGCTTAGAAATTTTTATGTTGGAATTACTTCTTGGAATAGGTTTATTCTAGATACTGCTATCAATGGGAATTTCCTAGAGGCCCCAGTTTGGGAGTCTCTTAGTATTACTTCTTGTTGGGAATCTCCCTGTTGTTAGCATTCGAGAGGACATCACCCTAGCTCACATTATGAAAAAACTTGAAAAGATAGAGCTAGAGATGCCAAGCATTAATAAGATGAATGAGTTGGATCGTAAGGTCCAAGGGAATTTGAATAGGCTTGATAGCTCCATGCATAAAATTTTCAAAATTTTGGAGACCGTCAAATTCCATGACTTGGACTCTTCTAGGATAGACAAGATTGAGGATATTTTTGATACTTTAGGAACCACCTTCTCCTCAATCAGAACCAAAAAGGTAGAAACTCCGGCAAAGAGGGAGCCTAAGTTCATTCACGTTCCAAAGGCTCCCCGTTCTAAAAGTAATCCATCTATTGCCAAAGGGGTTGAAACTGTAAAGACTTTGGAAGAAACACCTCTCTGTGATGAATTTATAAATGAATCTTCCCTTGACTTTTATCCTTTTGGTCTTCTACCTAGAAGTATCTCTATGAGGCCCTTATTTGAGAGTCCTCTTAAGACTAGTTGTATTATTGAAGAGCTTTTTGATGATCTTGATGATGGTTCAATTGATACAACTTGATCTCTATGCATTATGCCTAGCTTAAAGGCATAAAAGAAAGCGCTTTTGGGAGGCAGCCCACATGAATAAAATTTTATTTTGCTTTTGTTGTGTCTTGATGTTGTTTACTACAGTAGCATCATCATTGTATCTTTGCTTTTCATATTTGTGCCAAGTGTAGCCTCTGATGGCTAGAAAGTTCAAAAGTTGTGAGGTGCTGTCCAGGAAACAGATTCTGTCCTTGGATAGAAAAATTCGTATAAAATCAACAGATCATCTTTTTGGTCTGAATGTTTTCGACAGCGTTCTCTATATAATTGTATTTCGTGCGTCTGTTCTGAGTTTTTTTATTAGAGTGGCAGAAGTGCCCCGAACAAATCAATTACTACCTGCTGTTCTGTTTTTCACAGATTCTGTCCTGTTTTGCCTTTCCTTCATTTTGCAAACCAAGAGCTTGCTTTTTCTTTGCAAAAACCTTTTGGCAATCTTGAGAAACAGTAGACCTTCAAGAATATCTTTATTTCCAGCAAGGTACAATTATTTTATTATGGGTACTAACCTCGCTAATCAGATTATGATGAGTTATGTATGAAGGGAGTTTTCAAGTGTGCGAGGGAAGATGATAAAAAGATTCAGGAGTGTCAAGCGCTCAAGCTTGGGGATGCCCCCGTGCACCCCCAAGAAATATTCAAGGAGACTCAAGCGTCTAAGCTTGGGGATGCCCCCGTGCATCCCCTTCTCCATCAACATTATCAGTTCGTCTTTCGTTCCACTATATTTTAATCACTTCATGTGTTATGTGCTATGCTTGGAGCGTCTTGCTTTTAGTTTCCTTTTTAGTTTTCCATAACGAGTCGGAACTCAGCGTTCTTTATGTGGGAGAGAAACACGCTCCACTTCTACCTAGAACATAACATAGAATTTTCATGACTATCTTTGCTGTGTGTGTTCTTTGTCTTTTAATAGCTACTATCATGTTCTGCTCTTAGTATTCATGCTTATCTTTTCAAAGAGCTTTTTAGTTGGTTGCTTGAACTCTCTTTAATTACCATGCTCACCTTATTAAGAGAGTTTGCTTCCGTTGCAGTGGTTAATATGTCTATGATAAAGATGCTACGTGCATGATGGCGCTTAGTAGTTCATGTTTTCTTATGGTTAGTCTCAAATGGCTGGGGGATTCCCAATGTGTTATTGGAGTACCAACATGATTTGTTTGCCAATGACGTGGTATGGTTTAGTAATATCTTCCCTCAAGAATTTATTTTGATTGACTTGGCGTATGCTCACGCATATTTAAGACTGTAAAGAAAGTCTGTCAAGCCTTAATGATCTTTTATTTCTGAGTAGCGATATAACTTCCATGCCTGATTCAATGTTGCTTTGTCACTCTGCATGATTATGACTGTCATTGCTCTCTTAGTTGGTCGCTCCCAGTCTTTTGCTAACCTCCACCTGTACTAAGCGGACTGACTGCTTGTGCATCCACATCCTTTTAAACCAGTTATGCCATATGAGTCCACCATACCTACCTATATGTGGTATTTCACCGCCACTCCAAGTAAATTTACATGTGCTACCTTTAAAACCTTCAGTTTTTGCAATACATAGCTCATGGGAAAGTAGCTTAAAAACTATTGTGGTAAAGAATATGTCGCTTATGTATCTTAATTCTTATAAGTTGCTTGCTGAGCGGTATCCATGTTTCTGGGGACGCCATCAACTGTTACACTTTTGTTGAATATCATGTGAGTTGCTATGCATGTTCGTCTTGTCTGAAGTAAGGGTGATTTGCCATGAGTTGAATGGTTTGAGTATGCATATTGTTAGAGAAGAACATTGGGCCGCCAACCAAAGCCATGTATCATGGTGGAAATTCTAGCTTGGACATTAATCCTCAATCTCTTATGAGAATATGCGTAAGCATTAAAGATGAGTCCATTATCTATTATCTATGTTGTCCCGGTATGGATGTCCTCAAGTTGAGATCTATCAAAAATGAGAAATCAAATGCGATCTATCTCCTTGGACCTTTGTACAGGTGACATAGAGGTACCCCTTTGTGACACTCGGTTGAAACATATGTAATGCAATGACAATCCATGGAAATCCGAGCTAATTAGGACAAGGTGCGAGCACTATTGGTATTCGATGCATGAGGCTTGCAACTTACAGGATGTCTTATGCATAACACATATGAAGTACTACTACCGTTGACAAAATTGCTTCTATGTTTTCAAAATAAAAGCTCTAGCACATGAGTAATCCCTGCTTCCCTCTGTGAAGGGCCATTTTTTACTTTTATGTTGAGTCTCCACCTTCTTTTAAAAGCACCAACTACTGAGAGCATGATTGTCATTCTTAGTGTAATGTGCATTGTTCCAACGTAGCATTGTCTTTTGCATGATTGTGATATCGTTCATTTTGAAATCATTGTATCTAGTCATCACTTAAACCTTGGAGGTGCCCCTGCATTTATGTTTTGCATCACTAAGGGGGCAAGCTAGATATCACTTTATCATATTTGCACATCATGTTCATTGCAAATCTATTTGATGTTTCAGTATCATATTGTAAAACTTTCAGTTCTTTGTGATTTTCTCATGAGGCAACTTAATTACTACAGATTCATTATCTCAGTAAGCTTTTGTCATATGACTATGAAAAAGTCCTATATGGTTAATAGCATGTCACCACAGAAATTATTCTTGTTATCATTTACCTACTCGAGGACGAGCAGGAATTAAGCTTGGGGATGTTGATACGTCCAAAACGTATCTATAATTTCTGCTTGGTCCATGCCTCTTTTGGGTGATATTGCTATGATATTTATACACTTCCATACACTTTTGATCATATTTGGACTAACCTATTAACTCAGTGCACCCCAGTGCCAGTTTTTGTTTTCGGCTGTTTTTGTATTTCAGGTTTTCACATTACGAGAACTGCCAGGAAAATCCAGAAAAATTATATAAAAAATCAGCGTTCCAGAAACTACCGTGCGCCCGAAGGACAGCCTGGGGGGGCCACCAGGGCTCCAGGCGCCCTGGCGGCGCCCCCCCCTTGGCCGCGCCGGGGGGGCTCCTGGGCCCCCCGAGGATCCCCCGATGCCCCCCCTTTGGCATATATTTAAAGCATCTCGAGAAACCCTCAAAACAGGAACTTTTTTTCGCGATCTCATCTCTGTTCCGCCGCCGCCGCCGCTTCCAAGATCGGGAGCACCAGGAGAACTCTTCCTGGCACCCTGTCGGAGGGGAGGATCACCACCGGGAGCCTCTCCACCACCATGGATGCCTCCCGGATGAGTTGTGAGTAGTCTCCCTTGGACCATGAGTCCATGACCAGTAGCTATGTGATGTTCTCCTCCCGTTCTTGTGCTTCACTAATTAGTCCTCGTGAGCTGCCCTACATGATCGAGGCACATATGTAATCCTTATGTTGTTGCTATGATGAGTTTGCTGGGATCCCATGGATTATGAGATTATGTTCAGATTGTGCTTGAGTAATATATTTGATCTACCTCTTTTATATTTATGTTTATAAGTAATTCTTGCATGTTCTCCGTTGTTATTTATTGCTTTGGCCAAGTAATAGGTAGTGACTCCAAGAGGGAACGTTATGCTTGATTGTGGGTTCATGCCCCTCGATGACTAGTCTGAGTGACAGAAACATGAGTCTAGGGGATGTGATGTTGCCACAAGGGGGAAAACAACGGTGCTTGTGCCCGCGGGTGCAAGGATTGTTTACTTTATGCAAAGTTGTTTTAATGGAGTTGTCTGTTGCATTGAGTTTACACTATGGGTGGGGCTCGCAACTTAATACCAGCGAGATGTTCTGGATAGATATCTCAAGGTGGATGATTAGTAGTAGATATTGATGGATTTCGGTCTACTTACTTTGGCGTACCGCCCATGCTTTGAACCTCAACCTTTCTTGCAATGTAGTCAGCATTGGTTTGCGTTCGTGGTCCTATCAATTGCCCAGCTGTAATTCGTTTACCTCACATAGCTGTTTTATCGTCTTTTGGGAGAGAGACATCACTAGTGAACATCATGAGACTCCGGTCCATATTACCATCATTGATCACACCCGCTATTTACTTTTCGCTTTTATTTACTATTGCAAACATTATCTATCACTACTATCATTTGCGTTTAATCCTTTGTGAACTACAAGGCCGGAGGGATTGACAACCTCTCTATACTCGTTGGGAGCAAAGTTATTTGTATCTGTGTGCAGGTCCACGTTGATTGCTAATATCTGGCGCCGTTAGCAGTTGACACCTTCTTGTTGAACCTAGGAGTCTCTGGGGATTCGATCCTTGGTATCTTTGCCAAGGGAAAAACTTCCGCAACACTACATCTCACACCTTCCACTTGGGGTAACCAACGAGGGGCGAGAAGCCTAGCAGTGGGCTCTCGTGCAAGAGCCTGGCTATATGCGCATTCCTAGGTAAATGCAATAAATGTGAAGAAAGAGATAAAGAGAAGATGTAAGGGCATCTCCAATAGTTTGTATGTAGTATTGTTGGTAAAATTGTCCATGTCATCAACCAACAAGGGATCATATAAGTACTTCAATGGTTGCATCTAAATTATCCAATAAAAGAAGAGATCATAAATGTGATTGCTCTCTATTTAACCTTGAAGCTTGTGCAAAAGCTGTTGGTTAATCTACATACAACTTCTCTCTCTCTCTCTCCTCATTTATTTGTTGCCACATCATCATATATCCTAGGTGGCAAAGTTTACCAACATCTATCTTACAGCTATTGGAGA
Organism: Secale cereale; assembly: GCA_902687465.1. NCBI lineage: Eukaryota > Viridiplantae > Streptophyta > Magnoliopsida > Poales > Poaceae > Secale > Secale cereale. The sequence goes on along the minus strand of LR738713.1, from coordinate 866,238,282 downwards.
TGCCCTAAAAAGGTACTAATACAATAGCCAACTTTATACCTCACACTATTGTATGAGTGCATATAGATGATGGTATAGATGACATGAGCTCTGATACTGTCAGAGTGTCAGTCAGGACATGTCTTTTTATTGTTGTGTACTACTCGCTCCGTTCGGAAATACTTGTCATCAAAATGAATTAAAAGGATGTATTTATATGTATTTTAATTCTAGATAAATGCTTTTTTATCCATTTTAATGACAAGTATTTTCATACAAAGAGAGTACAAGCAGACATACGCTTCAATTGGGATCATGTACGGAAAACGCGGATCTTGGCTTTGGATGCGAGTCGTACGTGCGTGTGTAGTGTCGGCACAGACAGAAGACAGACAAATAGAGAGAGCATCGGCTTCTCTCATCCCCTGCGTTGTCGTCATCCCTGCGACTAAGTTATTTTACCGGTACCGGGATCTACCGGTTAGAAATCCACCATCCGTTGGTGCTTCCAGATCCGTGCGGGTGGACCCTACTAGTTTTTTATTTCCACCTCAGATTCCAGGATACAAGCTGTATACAACTGCAAATACGTGATGGACCCCACGAAAAAGAGGATATCAACCCCACGCCGCTGTCTCCTTCCCGCATCGATCTCCTTTCTCCCCACCCCATCTGTCGTCAGTTCCATGGAGGTTGCTGGTTACTCCCGGCCATGGCCGCCGCGAGATCCGCCTTTTCCACCATCACCCGGCACCGGATTCGGGTTCCACTATCGGCACCTACCATGGGGGGCACACAGAAGGCCGGCGGCGGCGCGGCGGTACCATGAGGCCGACGAGGAGCGAGAGTCGGATCCACTGGTGTTGGGTGGGAGGTGGCTGATCCGGCGAGGTTCCTCGATCCCGCCCACCAGACGTCCGTACGCCGGCATCCTTGCTGCCCAGGATCCGGCGAGGTTCCTCGATCCCGCCCACCAGAAGCCCGTCCACCGGCATCCTTGCTGCCCCGGGAGCCGTGCTGGCCGTTGGTGTCTCCGTTCAGCACAGGCACCATGACGGGTCGTCGCGCAAGGTTCTCGCCAGATCCGGCGACTCCAAGCTTGACTACCACCGGATCTGGTGAGTCATGAATCCCATCTCCCCTAACCTCTCTCCATATGTATTTCATGATTTCAGATTTATTTAGCATGATTTGAACATTCTATGTTTCTTTATCACCAGATCGTCGGCCTCCTCTGCTACTTCAATTTAAGGATTTTTGAATGTTTGTGACACAGAGCATGGGTTATAGTTTTTTTGTAGAGACCAAAATCTATGAAATTACTTCCTTGTAATATATTTGAATGTGGTGTTGCAAGTTGTGGAACAAACTAATGTGAAATGGTTTGTGGAACATATGTGAAATTTATATTTCAATCTGGTGAAATTGGATTACTTCAGTATGTCGAAGTGTTCTATATTTATCAAGAAGATTGTAATGATTTTCAGTGAGATTTGAATTGAAATAGCTGCGTAGTTGAGATGTGTAGAAATGTGAAACTGGGATTTCAATGTGTTGTTGCAAGTTGCGAAACTAATTTCTGTGAAAATATATGAAATTAGATCTCTGAAAAATATGAAACAACTATTTCTCTTATCTGTCATTAGTTATTTCAGTGAGATATGTATTGAAAAGAAATGAAATCACTTCCCTGGAATATATTTCAATTGGTCTTGCAAGTTGTGAAACTATTTTTTGTGAAAAATAAATATGAAATTACATTTCTGAAAAATATGAAACAACTATTTCTCTTATCTGTCATTAGTTATTTCAGTGAGATATGTATTGAAAAGAAATGAAATTACTTCCCTGGAATATATTTCAATTGGTCTTGCAAGTTGTGAAACTATTTTTTGTGAAAAATAAATATGAAATTAGATTTCTGAAAAATATGAAACAACTATTTCTCTTATCTGTCATTTGTTATTTCAATGAGATATGTATTGAAAAATATGAAATTACTTTCTTGAAATATATTTCAATGTGGTGTTGCAAGTTGTGAATCTAATTTCTGTGAAAATATATGCAATTATTTCAGTGAGATGTGTATTGAAATATATTAAACTGCTGGTTCTCCTATCTGTCATTTGTTATTTCAGTGAGATGTGTACTGAAAAATATTAAACTGCTGGTTCTCCTATATGCTATTTGTCATATATGTAGTTTGTTATTTCAGTCAGATATATGTATTGAAAGGTATGAAATTACTTCCCTAAAAAATATGTAATTACTTTACCGAAATACAAAAATATATATCACTTACATAGCTCAGCTACACATAGATATGTGAAATTTATATTACAATGTAGTGGAACTAGATTATTTTAGCCTATGCAAGTTATATGCTTCTCAAAAGGATTGCAATGTTTTTTTGAAAGATTTGAAATGATATTTCAGTTAGGTATGAATTGAAATAGCTATGTGTAGCTGAGTTGTTTTGAAAATTATATGAAACTAACATTTAAAGTGAGAGAGGTTGATCCTTTGAAAAATAAGCTGATATTTTTGTACGTGTGTGAACTATGATGTGAGACTGGCTTCAATGTATGTGCAAAGCGAGGGCCGTGGCTGGAATCACATGGGTAGGCACAGCTGGTCAAATCATGTGGTTGGGGACCAGCTGGTGAAATACAACAGTCTAAATGAAGTAACGTGTCCAATACCGAGATACAGCTTATAACAATTTTTGAGGTGACAAGATTCTATTGGTTAGATAACCTCCGGTAGATCCCAGCAACGGTAAAAAGAGGTTTGCAGTCGTCCCTGTGTTGTCGCACGCACCGTCGTGGCACACTGGCCATCTATCCACTTGCAAGCCCGTGACGCCGTGAGTGGCCATCCAGCGCGCGCGCGCGCTCGGCTTACCCCTGCCACCTGGGCTCCTACACATAACACATCCTGTCCATGCACGGTGTGGATGCCGCTACGCCCGTGCGTGGCCACGCGAGCGTGCATACCAATCGATCGAGGTGGTATGCAAATTGCTGCTACTAATCCTTCTGACACAATGCAGTGTCCGGTTCTGTGTTTAAAATTGATCCCACTATATTTTTGCTCATGCCCAAAGTTTGTTGGGGCTGGACAGCAAAGATGCTCTGCACAAATTCACCTAAACAAAAAATATGCACACTATATAACCCCCTTCATTTACAGTGAACTTTAAGGACACTTAAACCAACAAGTAAGCAGCGGAATAATACAAGCAACGTGCACATGTGACGTAAGATTTAACATGAATAAACCTCCTCAACTTGAGGAGTAAAAGACCACGGCTGTGGACCAACCGATCCACACAACTTCACTATGAGAATGATGAGTATAAAGTCTTCTCCAAAATCTCTAGAGAGATGTACAACACACTCTTCATGTTGCCAACTGGCAACAGCATTAGCAACCACAAGAGGCAAGATTTCAGCATAACAGAGTTTGCAAAGCTTTTGTCCCCTTCAGAACCGCTCTTAAATCGTTGTACCGAACAACTTCAAATTTGGCAGATAAGTAGACACATGAGTTCCTGAGAGCCCCTCAAAATTTCAGCTCAATCGAACGCCGTTTGCCTACCAAAACTGTTTGTCTCATAAAACTACTCTGTTCTGAAACCGTAGCAGTCAGAGCTGACAAAAACAATCTCAAATCTGATGCTCCACTGACCCAAACCTCAAAGCAGATAATTAGGTCGAAGTACTCAAAGCTAAAATCAAGCTCGCCAAGCTTGGTGCCAATCCAAGCATGTTTGAGCCTCCGATCACCAACTTGAACATTGTCTAATTCGAACCAAATCTGGACAAAACCTCCACTTCTTCTTCTTCTTCCTCTCTCTCATAGGTCGTGTGTTCTATCCTCTCACGAAAATGACAGCCACCACCTACAAGAGTGGAGTGGCTAGGGTTTTCTTCTTGCTTCACTTCCTTTCAAAGGGCTCTCAACCGTTGGATGCAGCAAAAATCAACGGCTGATATGCGTTGAATTTATGGGCTGATATAAGGCTACCAACACACCTCCATGTGGAGGGACTTAGCCCAAAAAAGTCTAAAATGCATGGCTGCCCAAATTTTTGGCATGCCAACATCACGGTGGTGTCTAGCTAGCGCCACCATACTGTTGCATGTTTCATGTCACGTCTTCGCCATCGATCGCGTGCGTCCATCCCATCTTGGCATCCACAGTTGTTGGCATGTTGCTTTCAGGCAACATCATCCTTGTTGAGTCTTAGATCTACTGACAAAATTTTGGAATCTATTGGTGTAATCAAATACCGCGAAGAGAGAATGCACACGCACCAATTAAACATCATGTCGTCTCTCCTGCTATTATTGGTTAATTTGTGTGCGCCTCGTGACATGTCAGTCTTGCTAAATCTCAGTCGACTAAGACTTGATTATGTACCAATCGATGTTATATTCGTAAGATCATACGAAGAGATCCGTGTAATTCTTCCTTTTAGTTTTTCTTCTTTCTTAAATGTGATGCCACTTAACCGAGACTTGGCTAAGTCTCGCGGTCGACTAAGACTTAGGCACACCTTTTTTTTCTATGGGTGTGGCTAGGTTTTAATCGACTAAAACTTAACCAAGTCTCGATCAGGTGACATAGTATATAAAAAAGAATAAAAACTAAAATAATTTTTTTGTATGAATCTTCATGCAAGATCAAAAGAATATAGTACGACTGAGACTTCGATTGAGACTTAACAAACCTGTTTTTATATAATACTCCCTCCGTCCCAAAATAAGTGACGCAAAAAGGATTCAACTTTGTATTAAAGTTAGTATAAAGTTGAGTCATTTTTGCGTCACTTATTTTGAGACGGAGGAAGTACACCGAAAAGTTTGTTTCTATCGAGATCATGGGACAATACTAGCCAGCATGGAACCATGCCTAGCCTGGACGTTCAACATATATACGCGTGGTCCATGAGACCATGCCTAGCTAGCCATATTTGTATCTTTGATTTTCGATGCTGCCGAATGTCGATGTTGTTCGGACCAACCAATGTATATATATATAGAGAGAGAGAGATACAACCATTAGTAGATAAAGGGTCATCAGATCCGGTTCATTTGGGACTTTAGCCCCGGTTCCTGAACCGGGACAAGAGGGTCGGTACTAATGCTCTGACCCTTTAGTCCCGGTTCAATCCAGAACCGGGGCAGAAGGGTGTCCACGTGGCATGTGCGCCGAGCCCAGGCAGGAGGGGCTTTAGTCCCGGTTGATGGTACCAAAAGGCATCCACGCTTCAGCATTTCTGTGGCTGTGGTTTTTGTTTTTTTTTTTTTGAAAGGGGAGGGGGGTTGGAGGTTTTGGGGGGTTAATTTAGGTGTTTCATATTGTGTTAGCTAGCTAATTAATAGAGAGAAATGTCCTCTCTTATGTCCGACGTACTACACATACGTATAGAGATGACTAGACACGGTAGCTAGCTAGCTAGCTAGTAAAGCAAACGAAGGAAACAGAAGATCGTATAATCAACATATATATATATATATATATATATATATATATATGCATACAGAGAGAAGTAATATCGACCACCTCTCCTTCTCCGAGAGATTGGTCGAACAACAAGTTCTCGTATATCTATCCGACACTACCGGGCACATATATACAATAATTATCTCTTACAAATATAATCTCCTATCATATGGATGCATGGTCCACATAGTATTCTCCGTCTTCAGCGATCACGTGTTCAAGGAAGAATGCCGTCAATTCCTCTTGAATTGCTCGCAGACGATCTGGTGTTAGGAGTTCATCCCGCATCCGAAACATCTAATTTGAAGTAGGGGGTCAATACATGAAATGATGCTATAAAATTGTGAATATTATTGCTTGCTTACGCACTTCAAATTGTTCTTCAGTGTAGCCCCGCTCACAGGTCGTGTGGCGGATGGACTCGCAAATGTAGTATCCATAGTAATCATTCCCGGGTTCCTGCCACAACCACTTTACAAGAAATAGAGGTCAATCAAACTGATAAGCAAGAATGCCAAATTGGTACTGATGAAACTAGCGCTTGAATCAAGATATAGGAGATGCGCGCGCGGAACATGCTACTATATAGTACTTACTTTCGGGTATCTAAATTGTAGCTTCTTCGGCAGTCCCGGAGCTTTTTTGGTGAATTTTCTCCAAACCCTGCCAGACAAAGAAAACAATTAGTTGATATCAAAAATGAAGTTGCTGATATATATGCATGGTGGATAATATTGATTGATTTAACTTACCTGACGAGCATTTGAGTCATGTCCGCATACTCCTCGGGATCTTTACGTTTAGAGTCCAAGACAGTTACTACTCCCTTCTCAAGCTTAATCTCTAAGAGAATATAGTGGAAGCTGCGCACGAATGCATGAACTCATCAATTACATCACTATAACATTGACTTATATATAAGGGAAACCAAATATGCACAAGACAGTAACACTCACTTGAAGTTGTAAGGAAAGAGTATTATATCTTTGTTTTCATTTACCACCAACGATCGTAGCAAGTTGGTCTCGGTATCGTCGGGACGCAATTTAACCTCGGTTGTGTTGGGGAACGTAGTATTTTAAAATTTTCCTACGATCACGCAAGATCTATCTACCAGATGCATAGCAACGAGAGGGGAGAGTGTGTCTACGTACCCTCGTAGACCGGGAGCGGAAGCGTCAGGTGACGCGGTTGATGTTGTCGAACTTCTTCACGATCCAACCGATCAAGCACCGAACGTACGGCACATCTGCGTTCAGCACACGTTCAGCTTGATGACGTCCCACGAGCTCTTGATCCAGTTGAGCTTCACGGGAGAGTTTCGTCAGCACGACGGCGTGGTGACGGATATGATGTGTTCACCGGCGCAGGGCTTCGCCTAAGCTCCGCGACGGTATGACCGAGGTGTGATTCTGTGGAGGGGGGCACCGCACACGGCTAAAACAATTCAACTTGTGTGTCTTTGGGTGCCCCCCTGCCCCCGTATATAAAGGAGCAAGGGAGGGAGGCCGGCCGGCCCTTCCTGGTGCGGCTAGGGAAGGAGTCCTACTAGGAATAGGATTGCAATCCTATTCCTAGTAGGATTCACCAAAAGGAAGAAGGGGGAAAGGAATAGGAGAGGTGGCGCCCCCCCCCCAATCCTAGTCCAACTAGGAACTCTAGGTGGGGGCGCCGGCCAGCCCTATGGGCTGCCTCTCTCTTTTCCTTTAGGCCCACTATGGACCATCCCCTCTCGTAGGGGGTTCCGGTAACCCCCTCCGGCATTCCCGATAAATCCGAAACTTTTCCGGTATACTTCCGGTGTCCGAATATAGCCGTCCAATATATCAATCTTTATGTCTCGGACATTCCGAGACTCCTCGTCATGTCCGTGATCTCATCCGGGACTCCGAACTACCTTCGGTACATCAATACTCGTAAACTCATAATACCGATCGTCATCAAACGTTAAGCGTGCGGACCCTACGGGTTCGAGAACTATGTAGACATGACCGAGACTCATCTCCGGTCAATAACCAATAGCGGAACCTGGATGTTCATATTGGCTCCTACATATTCTACGAAGATCTTTTATCGGTCAGAACCGCATAACTACATACGTTGTTCCTTTTGTCAAACGGTATGTTACTTGCCCGAGATTCGATCGTCGGTATCTCTATACCTAGTTCAATCTCGTTACCGGCAAGTCTCTTAACTTGTTCCGTAACACATCATCTCGTGACTAACTCATTAGTCTTTTGCTTGCAAGGCTTATTGTGATGTGTGTTACCGAGAGGGCCCAGAGATACCTCTCCGACACTCGGAGTGACAAATCCTAATCTTGATCTATGCCAACACCACGAATACTTTCGGAGACACCTGTAGAGCATCTTTATGATCACCCAGTTACGTTGTGACGTTTGATAGCACACAAGGTGTTCCTACGGTATTCGGGAGTTGCATAATCTCATAGTCATAGGAACATGTATAAGTCATGAAGAAAGCAATAGCAGTAAAACTAAACGATCATAGTGCTATGCTAACGGATGGGTCTTGTCCACCACATCATTCTCCTAATGATGTGATCCCGTTGATCAAATGACAACTCATGTCTATGGCTAGGAAACATAACCATCTTTGATCAATGAGCTAGTCTAGTAGAGGCATACTAGGGACATACTGTTTTGTCTATGTATTCACACATGTACTAAGTTTCCGGTTAATACAATTCTAGCATGAATAAAAGACATTTATCATGATATAAGGAAATATAAATAACATCTTTATTATTGCCTCTAGGGCATATTTCCTTCAGTCTCCCACTTGCACTAGAGTCAATAATCTAGCTCACATCGCCATGTGATTTAATACCGATAGTTCACATCGTTATGTGAATAACACCCATAGTTCACATCGCCATGTGACCAACACCCAAAGGGTTTACTAGAGTCAATAATCTAGTTCACATTGCTATGTGATTAATACCCAAGAGTAATAAGGTGTGATCATGTTTTGCTTGTGAGAGAAGTTTAGTCAACGGGTCTGTCACATTCAGATCCGTATGTATTTTGCAAATTTCTATGTCTACAATGCTCTGCATAGAGCTAATCTAGCTAATTGCTCCCACTTTCAATACGCATCCAGATTGATACTTAGAGTCATCTGGATTTAGTGTCAAAGCTTGCATCGGCGTAACCCTTTACGACGAACTCTTTATCACCTCCATAATCGAGAAATATTTCCTTAGTCATCCAATTACTAAGGATAATTTTGACCGCTGTACAGTGATCCACTCCCGGATTACTTTGGTACCTCCCTGCTAGACTTATAGCAAGGCACACATCAGGTCTGGTACACAGCATTGCATACATGATAGATCCTATGGCTGAGGCATAGGGAATGACTTTCATTTTCTCTCTATCTTCTGCAGTGGTCGGGCATTGAGTCTTACTCAACTTCATACCTTGTAAAACAGGCAAGAACCCTTTCTTTGACTGATCCATTTTGAACTTCTTCAAAATCTTATCAAGGTATGTGCTTTGTGAAAGTCCAATTAAGCGTCTTGATCTATCTCTATAGATTTTGATGCCTAATATGTAAGCAGCTTTACCAAGGTCTTTCTTTGAAAAATTCCTTTCAAATACTCCTTTATGCTTTCCAGAAAATTCTACATCATTTCCGATCGACAATATGTCATTCACATATACTTATCAGAAAGGTTGTAGTGCTCCCACTCACTTATTGTAAATACAGGCTTCACCGCAAGTCTGTACAAATCTATATGCTTTGATCAACTTATCAAAGCGTATATTCCAACTCCGAGATGCTTGCACCACTCCATAGATGGATCGCTGGAGCTTGCACAATTTGCTAGCACCGTTAGGATTGACAAAACCTTCTGGTTGCATCATATACAACTCTTCTTTAATAATTCCATTAAAGAACGCAGTTTCGTTATCCATTTGCCAGATTTCATAAAATGTGGCAATTGCTAACATGATTCGGACAGACTTAAGCATCGCTACAGGTGAGAAAGTCTCATCGTAGTCAACTCCTTGAACTTGTCGAAAACCTTTCGCAACAAGTCGAGCTTTGTAAACAGTAATATTACCGTCTGCGTCGGTCTTCCTCTTGAAGATCCATTTATTATCGATGGCTTGCCGATCATCGGGCAAGTCAACCAAAGTCCACACTTTGTTCTCATACATGGATCCCATCTTAGATTTCATGGCTTCAAGCCATTTTGCGGAATTTGGGCTCATCATCGCTTCCTCATAGTTCGTAGGTTCATCATGGTCTAGTAACATGATTTCCAGAACTGGGTTGCCGTACCACTTTGGTGCGGAACGTACTCTGGTTGATCTACGACGTTCAGCAGAAACTTGATCCGAAGTTTCATGATCATTATCATTAACTTCCTCACTAATTGGTGTAGGAATCACTGGAACAATTTCCTGTGATGTACTACTCTCCAATCCGGGAGAAGGTACAATTACCTCATCAAGTTCTACTTTCCTCCCACTCACTTCTTTCGAGAGAAACTCTTTCTCTAGAAAGGATCCACTCTTAGCAATAAAGACCTTGTCTTCAGATCTGTGATAGAAGGTGTACCCAACAGTTTCTTTTGGGTATCCTATGAAGATTTACTTCTCTGATTTGGGTTCGAGCTTATCATGTTGAAACTTTTTCACATAAGCATCGCAGTCCCAAACTTAAAGAAACGACAACTTTGGTTTCTTGCCAAACCATAGTTCATAAGGTGTCGTATCAACGGATTTAGATGGTGCCCTATTTAACGTGAATGCAGTTGTCTCTAATGCATAACCCCAAAAGCGATAGTGGTAAATCGGTAAGAGACATCATAGATCGCACCATATCCAATAAAGTACGGTTACGACGTTCAGACACACCATTACGCTGTGGTGTTCCGGGTGGCGTGAGTAGTGAAACTATTTCACATTGTTTTTTACTGAAGGCCAAACTTGCTAACTCAAATATTTTACCTCTACGATCATATCGTAGAAACTCTTATTTTCTTGTTACGATGATTCTCCACTTCACTCTGAAATTCTTTGAACTTTTCAAATGTTTCAGACTTGTGCTTCATTAAGTAGATATACCCATATATGCTCAAATCATCAGTGAAGGTCAGAAAATAGCGATACCCGCCGCGAGCTTCAACACTTATTGGTCCACATACATCTGTATGTATGATCTCCAACAAATCTGTTGCTCGCTCCATAGTTCCGGAGAACGGAGTTTTAGTCATCTTGCCCATGAGGCATGGTTCACAAGCACCAAATGATTCATAATCAAATGATTCCAAAAGTCCATCATTATGGAGTTTCTTCATGCATTTTACACCAATATGACCTAAACGGCAGTGCCACAAATAAGTTGCACTATCATTATTAACCTTGCATCTTTTGGCTTCAATATTATGAATATGTGTATCACACGATCGAGATCCAACAAACCATTTTCATTGGGTGTATGACCATAGAAGGTTTTATTCATGTAGACAGAACAACAATTATTCTCTAACTTACATGAATAACCGTATTGCAATAAACATGATCAAATCATATTCATGCTCAACACAAACACTAAATATCAATCAACACTAATCCCGAAAGTATAGGGAGTGTGCGATGATGATCATATCAATCTTGGAACTGCTTCCAATACACATCGTCACTTCATCCTTTAACTAGTTTATGTTCATTATGCAACTCCCACTTCGAGTTACTACTCTTTAGCAACTGAACCAATATCAAATACCGAGGGGTTGCTATGAACACTAGTAAAATACTCATCAATAATCTGTATATCAAATATACCTTTGTTCACTTTGCCATCCTTCTTATCCGCCAAATATCTAGGGCAGTTCCACTTCTAGTGACCATTTCCTTTGCAGTAGAAGCGCTTGTTTCAGGCTTGAGTTTAGCTTTGGGTTTCTTCACGGGTGTGACAGCTTGCTTGTCATTCCTTTTGAAGGTCCCCTTCTATCCCTTTGCCCTTTACTTGAAACAAGTGGTCTTATTAACCATCAACACTTGATGCTCTTTCTTGATTTCTACCTTCGCCGATTTCAGGATCGCGAAGAGCTCGGGAATTACCTTCGTCATCCCTTGCATATTATAGTACATCACAAAGTTCTACTAACTTGGTGATAGTGACTAGAGAACTTTGTCAATTACTATTTTATCTGGAAGAATAACTCCCACTTGATTCAAGTAATTGTAGTACCCAGACAATCTGAGCACATGCTCACTGGTTGAGCTATTCTCCTCCATCTTGTAGGCAAAGTACTGTCAGAGGTCTTATACCTCTCGACACGGGCATGAGTATGAAATACTAATTTCAACTCTTGGAACATCTTATATGCTCCGTGGCGTTCAAAACGTTTTTGAAGTCCCGGTTCTAAGCCGTAAAGCATGGTGCACTTAAACTATCAAGTAGTCATCATATCGAGCTTTTGTCAAAACGTTCATAACGTCTACATCTGCTCCTGCAATAGGTCTGTCACCTAGCGGTGCATCAAGGACATAATTCTTCTGTGCAGCAATGAGGATAATCCTCAGATCACGGAACAATTCCGCATCATTGCTACTAACATCTTTCAATTTGGTTTTCTCTAGGAACATATGAAAAATAAACGGGGAGCAACATCGCGAGCTATTGATCTACAACATAGATATGCTAATACTACCAGGACTAAGTTCATGATAAATTAAAGTTCAATTTAATCATATTACTTAAGAACTCCCACTTAGATAGACATCCCTCCGGTCATCTAAATGATCACGTGATCCAAATCAACTAAACCATGTCCGATCATCACGTGAGATGGAGTAGTTTCAATGGTGAACATCTTATGTTGATCATATCTACTATATGATTCACGCTCGACCTTTCGGTCTCCAGTGTTCCGAGGCCATATCTGCATATGCTAGGCTCGTCAAGTTTAACCCGAGTATTCTGCGTGTGCAAAACTGGCTTACACCCGTTGTATTTGAACGTAGAGCTTATCACACCCGATCATCACGTGGTGTCTCGGCACGACGAACTTTCGCAACGGTGCATACTCAGGGAGAACACTTATACCTTGAAATTTAGTAAGGGATCATCTTATAATTGTTGGGGATCGTAGCAGAAAATCAAAAATTTTCCTACGCATCACCAAGATCTATCTATGGAGTAATCTAGCAACGAGCATAAAGGGGAGTGCATCTACATACCCTTGTAGATCGCGAGCGGAAGCGTTCAAGGGAACGGGGATGATGGAGTCGTACTCGTCGTGATCCAAATCACCGATGATCCTAGCGCCGAACGGACGGCACCTCCGTGTTCAACACACGTACGGAGCGGGGACGTCTCCTCCTTCTTGATCCAGCAAAAGGGGAGGAGAGGTTGATGGAGATCCAGCAGCACGACGGCGTGGTGGTGGAAGTAGCGGGATTCCAGCAGGGCTTCGCCAAGCGCTGCGGGAGGAGGGAGATGTGTCACGGGAGGGAGAGGGAGGCGCCAGGGCTTGGGGTGTGGCTCCCATGCGTCTCCCCACTATATATAGGGGTGGAGGGGGCTGGTTTCTTGCCCTCCAAGTCCATTGGGGCGTTGGCAAAGGTGGGGGGAAGAAATCCCATCATTTCCTTTCCCCACCGATTGTTATCCCCCCTTTTTAGGGATCTTGATCTTATCCCTTCGGGATATGATCTTATTCCTTCTAAGGGGGGATCTTGGTGCGCCTTGACCAGGGGTGTGGGGCCTTGCCCCCACTACCCACGTTCATGTGGGTCCCCCCATGCAGGTGGGCCCCACTTCGGAACCTTCTAGAACCTTCCCGGTACAATACCGAAAAATCCCGAACATTTTCCGGTGGCCAAAATAGGACTTCCTATATATAAATCTTTACCTCCGGACCATTCCGGAACTCCTCGTGACGTCCGGGATCTCATCCGGGACTCCGAACAACTTTCGGGTTTCCGCATACTTATATCTCTACAACCCTAGCGTCACCGAACCTTAAGTGTGTAG
>LR738713.1:866208241-866219202 GCA_902687465.1 Secale cereale | reverse complement strand
CGCTACCATGTGACCGTTCCCCTTACAATCGAAGCACTTAGTCTCGAGGTTTGGGTGCAACCTTGGGTTCCCTCATTAGAGCGACAACTCGTTTGCCATTCATGAAGTTTCCCTTCTAGCCCTTGCCCCTTTTGAAACCAGTGGTCTTGTTAAACCATCAACACTTGATGCTCCTTCTTGATTTCTACTTTCGCGGTCTTAAGAACCGCTAATAGCTCCGGGATCATCTCCATCCTTTGCATGTCATAGTTCATCACGAAGTTCTAGTAGCTTGGTGATAGTGTCTAGAGAATTCTGTCAACCACTATCTCACTTGGAAGATTAACTCCCACTTGGTTCAAGTGATTTTAGCACCCAGACATTCTGAGCACATGCTCACTAGTTGAGCCATTCTCCTCCATCTTTTTGGCAAAATAACTTGTCAGAGGTCTCATACCTCTCAACACGGGCATGAGCCTGAAATCCCAATTTCAGCTCTTAGAACATCTCATATGTTCCATGGCGTTCAAAACGTCATTGGAATCCCGATTCTAAGCCGTAAAGTATGGTGCACTAAACTATCAAGTAGTCATCACGACATGTCTCTCAGGTGTTCACAACATCCACAGACAACGTTGTAGGGGTTTGCACATTGAGCGGTGCATCAAAGACGTAAGCTTTCTGTGCAGCAGTGAGGACACTCCTCGGACTACGGACCCAGTCCGCATCCTTGCTTACAATATCTTTCAACTTAGTCTTTCTCTAGGATCGTGTTAAACAGGGAGCTACAACGCAGTTATTGGTCTACTACATAATTTGCGAAGACAACTTAGACTATTGTTCATGACAATGAAGTTCATCTAATGAACTCCCACTCAGATAGACATCTCTCTAGTCATCTAAGTGATACATGATCCGAATCGACTAGGCCGTGTCCGATCATCACGTGAGACGGACTAGTCATCAACGGTGAACATCTTCATGTTGATCGTATCTTCTATACGACTCATGTTCGACCTTTCGGTCTTCCGTGTTCCGAGGCCATGTCTGTACATGCTAGGCTCGTCAAGACAACCCTAAGTGTATCGCGTGTGTAAATCTGGCTTACACCCGTTGTATGCGAACGTTAGAACCTATCACACCCGATCATCACGTGGTGCTTCGGAACAACGAACCTTAGCAACGGTGCACAGTTAGGGGGAACACAATTCTTGAAATTTTAGTGAGAGATCATCTTATTCACTACCGTCGTTCTAAGCAAATAAGATGTAAAACATGATAAACATCACATGCAATCAAATAGTGACATGATATGGCCAATATCATCTTGCTCCTTTGATCTTCATCTTCGGGGCTCCATGATAATCATCGTCACCGGCATGGCACCATGATCTCCATCATCATGATCTCCATCATCGTGTCTTCATGAAGTCGTCTCGCCAAACATTACTTCTACTACTATGGATAACGTTTAGCAATAAAGTAAAGTAATTACATGGCGTTATTCAGTGACACGCAGGTCATACAATAAATAAGACAACTCCTATGGCTCCTGCCGGTTGTCATTCTCATCGACATGCAAGTCGTGATTCCTATTACAAGAACATGATCAATCTCATACATCACACATATATCATTCATCACATCCTTTTGGCCATATCACATCACATGGCACATGCTGCAAGAACAAGTTAGACGTCCTCTAATTGTTGTTGCAAGTTTTTACGTGGCTGCTATAGGTTTCTAGCAAGAACGTTTCTTACCTACGCCAAAACCACAACGTGATATGCCAATTTCTATTTACCCTTCATAAGGACCCTTTTCATCGAATCCGATCCGACTAAAGTGGGAGAGACAGACACCCGCTAGCCACCTTATGCAACTAGTGCATGTCAGTCGGTGGAACCTGTCTCACGTAAGAGTACGTGTAAGGTTGGTCCGGTCCGCTTCATCCCACGATGCCGCCGAATCAAGATAAGACTAGTAACGGCAAGTAAATTGACATGATCTACGCCCACAACTACTTTGTGTTCTACTCGTGCAAGATACTACGCATAGACCTAGCTCATGATGCCACTGTTGGGGATCGTAGCAGAAAATCAAAAATTTTCCTACGCATCACCAAGATCTATCTATGGAGTAATCTAGCAACGAGCATAAAGGGGAGTGCATCTACATACCCTTGTAGATCGCGAGCGGAAGCGTTCAAGGGAACGGGGATGATGGAGTCGTACTCGTCGTGATCCAAATCACCGATGATCCTAGCGCCGAACGGACGGCACCTCCGTGTTCAACACACGTACGGAGCGGGGACGTCTGCTCCTTCTTGATCCAGCAAAAGGGGAGGAGAGGTTGATGGAGATCCAGCAGCACGACGGCGTGGTGGTGGAAGTAGCGGGATTCCAGCAGGGCTTCGCCAAGCGCTGCGGGAGGAGGGAGATGTGTCACGGGAGGGAGAGGGAGGCGCCAGGGCTTGGGGTGTGGCTCCCATGCGTCTCCCCACTATATATAGGGGTGGAGGGGGCTGGTTTCTTGCCCTCCAAGTCCATTGGGGCGTTGGCAAAGGTGGGGGAAAGAAATCCCATCATTTCCTTTCCCCACCGATTGTTATCCCCCCTTTTTAGGGATCTTGATCTTATCCCTTCGGGATATGATCTTATTCCTTCTAAGGGGGGATCTTGGTGCGCCTTGACCAGGGGTGTGGGGCCTTGCCCCCACTACCCACGTTCATGTGGGTCCCCCCATGCAGGTGGGCCCCACTTCGGAACCTTCTAGAACCTTCCCGGTACAATACCGAAAAATCCCGAACATTTTCCGGTGGCCAAAATAGGACTTCCTATATATAAATCTTTACCTCCGGACCATTCCGGAACTCCTCGTGACGTCCGGGATCTCATCCGGGACTCCGAACAACTTTCGGGTTTCCGCATACTTATATCTCTACAACCCTAGCGTCACTGAACCTTAAGTGTGTAGACCCTACGGGTTCGGGAGACACGCAGACATGACCGAGACGACTCTCCGGTCAATAACCAACAGCGGGATCTGGATACCCATGTTGGCTCCCACATGCTCCACGATGATCTCACCGGATGAACCACGATGTCAAGGATTCAATCAACCCCGTATACAATTCCCTTTGTCTATCGGTACAGTACTTGCCCGAGATTCGATCGTCGGTATCCCGATACCTTGTTCAGTCTCGTTACCGGCAAGTCTCTTTACTCGTTCCGTAACACATCATCCCGTGATCAACTCCTTGATCACATTGTGCACATTATGATGATGTCCTACCGAGTGGGCCCAGAGATACCTCTCCGTCACACGGAGTGACAAATCCCAGTCTCGATTCATGCCAACCCAACAGACACTTTCGGAGATACCTGTAGTGCACCTTTATAGCCACCCAGTTACGTTGTGACGTTTGGTACACCCAAAGCATTCCTACGGTATCCGGGAGTTGCACAATCTCATGGTCTAAGGAAAAGATACTTGACATTTAGAAAAGCTTTAGCATACGAACTACACGATCTGTGCTAGGCTTAGGATTGGGTCTTGTCCATCACATCATTCTCCTAATGATGTGATCCCGTTATCAAAGACATCCAATGTCCATGGTCAGGAAACCGTGACCATCTGTTGATCAACGAGCTAGTCAACTAGAGGCTTACTAGGGACATGGTGTTTGTCTATGTATCCACACATGTATCTGAGTTTCCTATCAATACAATTCTAGCATGGATAATAAACAATTATCATGAACAAGGAAATATAATAATAACCAATTTATTATTGCCTCTAGGGCATATTTCCAACAATAATGCTACCGTCGTTCTAAGAAAAATAAGAAGCATAATAAGATAAACATCACATGCAATCAAAATATGTGACATGATATGGCCATCATCATCTTGTGCTTTTGATCTCCATCTCCAAAGCACCGTCATGATCACCCTCACAAAACATGATTATCTCATATAAAAACCGTATAACTCATCATGTCTTGACCATATCACATCACAACATGCCCTGTAAAAACAAGTTAGACGTCCTCTACTTTGTTGTTGCAAGTTTTACGTGGCTGCTACGGGCTTTAGCAAGAACCGTTCTTACCTACGCATACAAAACCACAACGATGTTTCGTCAAGTATGTGTTGTTTTAACCTTCACAAGGACCGGGCGTAGCCACACTTGATTCAGCTAAAGTGAGAGAGACAGACACCCGCCAGTCACCTTTAAGCAACGAGTGCTCGTAACGGTGAAACCAGTCTCGTGTAAGCGTACGCGTAATGTTGGTCCGGGCCGCTTCATCTCACAATACCGCCGAAGCAAAGTATGACATGCTGGTAAGCAGTATGACTAGTATCGCCCACAACTCATTGTGTTCTACTCGTGCATATCATCTACGCATAGACCTGGCTCATGATGCCACTGTTGGGGAACGTAGTATTTTAAAATTTTCCTACGATCACGCAAGATCTATCTACCAGATGCATAGCAACGAGAGGGGAGAGTGTGTTTACGTACCCTCGTAGACCGGGAGCGGAAGCGTCAGGTGACGCGGTTGATGTTGTCGAACTTCTTCACGATCCAACCGATCAAGCACCGAACGTACGGCACCTCCGCGTTCAGCACACGTTCAGCTTGATGACGTCCCACGAGCTCTTGATCCAGTTGAGCTTCACGGGAGAGTTTCGTCAGCACGACGGCGTGGTGACGGATATGATGTGTTCACCGGTGCAGGGCTTCGCCTAAGCTCCACGACGGTATGACCGAGGTGTGATTCTGTGGCGTGGTGACGGATATGATGTGTTCACCGGCGCAGGGCTTCGCCTAAGCTCCGCGACGGTATGACCGAGGTGTGATTCTGTGGAGGGGGGCACCGCACACGGCTAAAACAATTCAACTTGTGTGTCTTTGGGTGCCCCCCTGCCCCCGTATATAAAGGAGCAAGGGAGGGAGGCCGGCCGGCCCTTCCTGGTGCGGCTAGGGAAGGAGTCCTACTAGGAATAGGATTGCAATCCTATTCCTAGTAGGATTCACCAAAAGGAAGAAGGGGGAAAGGAATAGGAGAGGTGGCGCCCCCCCCCCCCAATCCTAGTCCAACTAGGAACCCTAGGTGGGGGCGCCGGCCAGCCCTATGGGCTGCCTCTCTCTTTCCTTTTAGGCCCACTATGGACCATCCCCTCTCGTAGGGGGTTCCGGTAACCCCCTCCGGCATTCCCGATAAATCCGAAACTTTTCCGGAACACTTCCGGTGTCCGAATATAGTCGTCCAATATATCAATCTTTATGTCTCGGACATTCCGAGACTCCTCGTCATGTCCGTGATCTCATCCGGGACTCCGAACTACCTTCGGTACATCAATACTCATAAACTCATAATACCGATCGTCATCAAACGTTAAGCGTGCGGACCCTACGGGTTCGAGAACTATGTAGACATGACCGAGACTCATCTCCGGTCAATAACCAATAGCGGAACCTGGATGTTCATATAGGCTCCTACATATTCTACGAAGATCTTTTATCGGTCAGAACCGCATAACAACATACGTTGTTCCTTTTGTTAAACGGTATGTTACTTGCCCGAGATTCGATCGTCGGTATCTCTATACCTAGTTCAATCTCGTTACCGGCAAGTCTCTTTACTCGTTTCGTAACACATCATCTCGTGACTAACTCATTAGTCTTTTGCTTGCAAGGCTTATTGTGATGTGTGTTACCGAGAGGGCCCAGAGATACCTCTCCGACACTCGGAGTGACAAATCCTAATCTTGATCTATGCCAACACCACGAATACTT
This sequence comes from Secale cereale, assembly GCA_902687465.1. Classification (NCBI taxonomy): domain Eukaryota; kingdom Viridiplantae; phylum Streptophyta; class Magnoliopsida; order Poales; family Poaceae; genus Secale; species Secale cereale. The sequence continues at coordinate 866,213,418 of LR738713.1, read as the reverse complement.
TCGGAGACACCTGTAGAGCATCTTTATGATCACCCAGTTACGTTGTGACGTTTGATAGCACACAAGGTGTTCCTACGGTATTCGGGAGTTGCATAATCTCATAGTCATAGGAACATGTATAAGTCATGAAGAAAGCAATAGCAGTAAAACTAAACGATCATAGTGCTATGCTAACGGATGGGTCTTGTCCATCACATCATTCTCCTAATGATGTGATCCCGTTGATCAAATGACAACTCATGTCTATGGCTAGGAAACATAACCATCTTTGATCAATGAGCTAGTCTAGTAGAGGCATACTAGGGACTTACTGTTTTGTCTATGTATCCACACATGTACTAAGTTTCCGGTTAATACAATTCTAGCATGAATAAAAGACATTTATCATGATATAAGGAAATACAAATAACAACGTTATTATTGCCTCTAGGGCATATTTCCTTCACGTGCTTGGTCGACGCTACATATATACTACACATACGTATATGGAGGACTAGAGTCACGCTAGCTAGCTAGCTAGCTGCTAGCTATACTAAGCAAACGAAGGAACAGAAGATCTCGTATATATAATCAACATATATATATATATATATGCATACAGAGAGATGTAATATCGACCACCTCTCCTTCTCCGAGAGATTGGTCGAACAACAAGTTCTCGTATATCGTCTATCCCGACACTACCGGGCACATATATACAATAATTATCTCTTACAAAAATAATCTCCTAACACATGGATGCATGGTCCACATAGTATTCTCCGTCTTCAGCGATCACGTGTTCAAGGAAGAATGCCGCCAATTCCTCTTGAATTGCTCGCAGACGATCTGGTGTTAGGAGTTCATCCCGCATCCGAAACATCTAATTTGAAGTAGGGGGTCAATACATGAAATGATGCTATAAATTTGTGAATATTATTGATTGCTTACGCACTTCAAATTGTTCATCAGTGTAGCCCCGCTCACAGGTCGTGTGGCGGATGGACTCGCAAATGTAGTATCCACAATAATCATTCCCGGGTTCCTGCCACAACCACTTTACAAGAAATAGAGGTCAATCAAACTGATAAGCAAGAATGCCAAATTGGTATTGATGAAACTAGCGCTTGAATCAAGATATAGGAGATGCGCGCGCGGAACATGCTACTACATAGTACTTACTTTCGGGTATCTAAATTGTAGCTTCTTCGGCAGTCCCGGAGCTTTTTTGGTGAATTTTTTCCAAGCCCTGCCAGACAAAGAAAACAATTAGTTGATATCAGAAATGAAGTTGCTGATATATATGCATGGTGGATAATATTGATTGATTTAACTTACCTGGCTAGCATTTGAGTCATGTCCGCATACTCCTCGGGATCTTTACGTTTAGAGTCGAAGACAGTTACTACTCCCTTCTCAAGCTTAATCTCTAAGAGAATATAGTGGAAGCTGCGCACGAATGCATGAGATCATCAATTACATCACTATAACCTTGACTGATATATAAAGGGAAACCAAATATGCACAAGACATTAACACTCACTTGAAGTTGTAAGGAAAGAGTATTATATCTTTGTTTTCATTTACCACCAACGATCGTAGCAAGTTGGTCTCGGTATCGTCGGGACGCAATTTAACCTCGGTTGCATCTATGAGGTATGTGTTAATAAACCCAATATCACCTACTTGTCTTTTCTTCAATTCGACGATCTTCAATCTGCATAATATAGTGAGGATAATTATAAATACATGCAATTAATGAAGATCAGCTATATAGAGAGACTTAATGACAGAAGTAGTACTACTTACAGACAGTAGCAGGTGACCGTTGCTTTATCGAGGGCCAATTGATTGAAAAATTGATAGAACTCCTCAAATGGAACAGGCAACAGGTCAATTCCAACGAGGTCATGCTCCGGTTTAACTCTCAAATACAAGTTATTCCTCCCCCCAGACTCTCTGCAGATTTTCATGTACCAATCATGCAATCTTCGCATATTCGTTGATAGAGATCTTTCATTTTTGACGAGAGGCTTTTTGTACTCGTATCTTTCTATCTGCACTTCCAAGAAATCATAGTGTACATCGTCGGACGCGTAATCTGCAAGATTGGTATAACCGGGCACCATCCTCGGATCATTAGCGACCATGTCGCTAGACACCTTGAGCGGGGGGCACGATTGGTCCGCTTGTTCGCCGAGCTGGGCAATTTGTTTCCCAGCTCGTCCTTCTGCTAACCTCTGATCACTTTTAGTACTTCCCGACCGCTTCGCTGCTTGATATGACTTTTGAATCATGCGGTCATAGTTGTCCTGCGGCTTACTTTTCGCTGGTTGCTTCAGGGCAGCAAGAGTGCGCTTTGCTTTCACCGCATCTATCTTCTCCTCCGGAGGTGGATGTCTCTGTGCTTTCAACCCTTCAAAAAAGTCCTTCACTTCGCCTTGAGCGATCTTCGTGTTTTCCTCATCGCACCTCTCGTACGGTAACTTCTCTAGAGGCGTGAGAGAAGGACCGAATCTGCATCGCCTCCCGCCTCTGGCTGTACTGCTAGACGTCGCCGGACCAGACGAAGTGGCTGTCTTTTTTCCTTGCTTACGCGCCGGAGCAGGAGCAGCCAGAGCGGCGGCAGGTCTCTTCCGCCCTTGTTGACTAGGCGGAGAAGGAGGAGCAGGCTGGCTGCTCGGGCGCGCCGGCGGCGAAGGAGGCGGAGTGCCGCCACGCGCCGGCGGCGAAGGAGGCGAAGTGCCGCCACGCGCCGGAGAAGGAGCCGGAGTGCCCTGATGGTCACTCGCCGGAGGAGGAGGCGGTGGAGGAGGCGGAGTGCCCTGACTCGCCGGAGGAGGAGGAGGAGGCGGAGGCGTCCAGTTGAGAATGTTGATGAGGTCCTTCCGCCATAGGCATGGAGTCTTCAGTGAAGAACCCAGCCGAGTCTCCCCTTCACCGGTAGGGTGGTCAAGCTGGAGCTCCTCAAATCCCTCCGTTATTTCGTCGACCATCACCCTAGCATATCCTTCTGGAATCGGCCGGCAGTGAAAAGTGACGCCGGGTCCAGAAGGATAAACAGAGCTAGCAGCCGCCTTGACCTTCAGATTCATCCACTGCGCCATAAGGTGGCAATTTTGTGCCTGCGTGATAGCATCCACGGGATTCCTGCCAGTAGCCGTCAAGACAGGCTCTGGCTGAAGCAGCTCGGTGGAAGCCACGCTGCTTCTCCGCTGAGATGGAGGGGTAGCTTCGGGGGAAGCTTCGGCAATTCTTTTGTCCCGATTTGCTTCCCGTTCCTCTATCGCTTGTATTCTGGCCCGCAGCACCTGGATTTCGGTCAACTCCATTTTCTTCCTCCTGTTGTGGCATTTGTAGCCTCCTGCGTCCGGAAACCCAGCACGCCACGGAAGGGAGCCTGGCGTGCCTCGTGTCCGTCCAGGGTGCTCAGGATTCCCGAGGGCCATTGTCAGCTCGTCGTTCTCTCTGTCGGGGAAGAACGTCCCTTCATGCGCTGCTTTGATATACTGTCGCATCTTCCTGAGTGGTGTTTCCAATTGCTTGTCCGTCCAAATGCACCACCCTGTTACAGGGTCCAAGGTTCCGCCAGCCCCGAAGAACCAAGTCCGGCAATGGTCTGGCCAGTGCATTATCTCTGGTTCGATCCCTTTCTGAAGCAGATCATTCTCAGCCTTGGCCCACTTAGGCCGGGCTCTGAGGTAGCCACCTGACCCCGTGCGATGGTGATGCTTCTTCTTCGCAGCATTTATCCGGTTTGTCTCCGACATCTTCTGACTCTTTTCCGACATCTTATGGGCCACAAATGCGGGCCAGTCATCTTTGATCTTCTCATATATGCCCACGAATTCTGGAGTCTTTTTATCTTTGACAAACGTATTCAGTTTTTTCTTACATGCCCTGAATTGGTCTGCCATCTTCGAAAGTGCAGCAGACTTGATTAACTCCTCTTTAACTGGCTTCGCCGGATCAACCTCTCGCGGTAGGACGAAATTTGACTTCAGCTCAGTCCAAAGATCTTCTTTCTGCATATCATTGACATAAGTCACCTGAGCGTCGTTTGTAGCCGGCTTTAACCATTGATTGATGCTGATCGGGATCTTGTCCCTAACCAGAACCCCGCATTGATTAACAAATGCGTTCTTTGTCCGGATGTGTGCAATCGGCTCGCCGGAGCGCGAGATTTCTGAGATCTCAAACTTTTCATCCGTCCTCAACTTTTTCTTCGCTCCTCATCTCTTTACCGAAGATTTGCTCGATCCGGAGGGCTAGAAAAAGGAACAAAGACGAGAGTTAATGAATGCATCGATTAACTAGTCAGCACATGCTTAACTAACATATATACCTCCTGGCCGGACTCGGTTCGGTCACCGGAGCCAGCATCACGGTCTCCTTCTTGCACCGGCATTGGGTCACCGGAGCCATCCTCATGGTCTACTTCTTCCATGTGCATTGGGTCACCGGATCCATCAATATCATAGCCTAGATCTTCCAGCTGCAGCTCTTTTTCGACCTGCTCATCGGTGTCGTTGAGAAACGACAAGACGGCATTTTGTCCGTCTGCGATTATGTCCATCAACATCGCTTCTTGTGCTAGGTCTCGGGTGTTTTCGTCCATTGTTTCTACAAATATTTACAACATGCCAATTATTATTCAAACATGACAGATGGATATATTAATGGCAAACATAGAACTAGCTTCGACCCTCGACTGCTCGGCGATCCACAAACCCTAGACCCCCTCATGTCACATTTTGTCTAGTGTCAAAGGATTCAACAAAACCAGTATTTCATCATTAGGCGAAAGTAACAGTAGCATGATGGTACGAAGCTCTCCAAAGTGGTTTTGGAACGGAGTCCCGGATAGGATAATTCGTAACAAAAGACGGATTATCCTATCAGGAACTCCGTTCCAAAACAACTTTGCATAACTTCGTACCAACATGCCCCGGTTACTTCTGGCAAATGATAAAGTCATGGAATTCTTCAATACTTTGACACTAGCTAGGCAACCTCTCGACCCCCCCGACTGCTCGGCGATCCACAACCCTAGACCCCCTCATGTCACATTTTGTCTAGTGTCAAAGGATTCAACAAAACCAATACTTCATCATTAGGCGAAAGTAACAGTAGCATGATGGTACGAAGCTCTCCAAAGTGGTTTTGGAACGGAGTCCCAGATAAGATAATTCGTAACA
>LR738713.1:866196100-866206461 GCA_902687465.1 Secale cereale | reverse complement strand
AACTTTCTATATATATTTAGCATATATAAACAAAAAACTATATAGCCACATACACATATATATACATCACATACACACATCACATACAGCAACTTCCTAAAAAAAATATATATATATACACATACATATATATTTAACATATATATTTAGCAAATTCCTAAGGAAAAAAAAATATACACATACATATATATACAGCAACTATATATACACATATATATACATACACATATATATATACAAATACACACATATATATATACACACATATATATATATATATACAGCAATTTATATAAACATAAAAAAAACAAGCCCTCACATCGTGCGGCGGGGCGGGGCGGCGCGACGGCGACGGGGCGCGGCGGCGCAACGGCGGCGGGGCGGGGCGCGCGGCGCGACGGCGACAGGGCGCGGCGACGGCGCGGAGCCGGGCGGCACGGGGGCGCGGGGCGGGGCGACGGCGACGAGGCGGCGTCGGGGCGGCGTCGGGGGCGACGACGATGGGGCGACGGGGGCGGGGAAGGAGAGAGAGGCGTCGGGGGCGCGGGGAAGAAGGAAACTGACGAAATTTTCGCAAGTCCTGGTTATATAGGAGGGGCATTAGTCCCGGTTGGTGGCTAAAACCGGGACTAATACCCCCCTTTAGTCCCGGTTGCTGCCACCAACCGGGATGAAAGGTCCCTTTTTCAGCAGCCCAAAGGGAGGAAAGGAGGGGCCTTTAGTCCCGGTTGGTGGCAGCAACCGGGACTAAAGGGGGGTATTAGTCCCGGTTTCAGCCACCAACCGGGACTAATGCCACCTTTAGTCCCGGTTGTTGCCACCAACCGGGACCAAAGGCCCTGTGCTGGCGCGGGTGCGGTGGGATGTTTAGTCCCACCTCGCTAGCTGAGGGAGCTCGAGAGTGGTTTATAAGGGCTGCTGCTCCCACCCTCTCGAGCTCCTCTCAAATGCAGGCTTCTCGGCCTAACTCTGCGCGCTGCCCTGTGAGCTTGTTGGGCCTTATAGTACAGGTGGATCCTGTGCTATAGGCCTTGCAGGCTCACTGGGCAGCGCCCAATTTTTTTTTTCCTTTTTTGCTTTATTTATTTCTAAGTTGTTTTTTGCTGTATTTAGAGTTTTTTTGTGAATATTATTGCTTTAGGTAAAACCAATTACAAACTTTCTGTTAGTGCAAGTAGTATTCAAATTTGAATAGTTTAAATTTGAAATTATTTATTTTCTTTGTTGCTTTATTTATTTTATTTTGTTTCTACTTACAACAAAATACTTATTGTTGCTATTTTTTTTCAAGTTTTTTTTGTTTTGTTTTCTGCATTATTTATTTTCTTTTGTTATTTGCTTTATTTTTTTAATTCTTTCTGGTAAAACCAATTACAAACTTTCTCTGTTAGTGCAAGTAGTATTGAAATTTGAATAGTACAAACGGACAATGGTATCATACTCGTTTGTTACAAAGTTGGCATGGTATCATCATAATAGTTGCGGAAAAAAGTCTTCACTTTTTCTTCGCTTGTGTCATTTGCTTATTGCGCCGTAACCATGGATAATCTTCATCGTTTATCAGGATGCTTGGGTCAGCCTTGACTTTGAAGGGAGGAATTTCATGAAACTTTTCATAATCTTCAGACATGTCTGTCTTGCCTTCCACTCCCAGGATGTCCCTTTTTCCTGAAAGAACTATGTGGCGCTTTGGCTCATCGTATGATGTATTCGCTTCCTTATCTTTTCTATTTCTCGGTCTGGTAGACATGTCCTTCACATAGATAACCTGTGCCACATCATTGGCTAGGACGAACGGTTCGTCAGTGTATCCAAGATTTTTCAGATCCACTGTTGTCATTCCGTACTGTGGGTCTACCTGTACCCCGCCTCCTGACAGATTGACCCATTTGCACTTAAACAAAGGGACCTTAAAATCATGTCCGTAGTCAAGTTCCCATATGTCCACTATGTAACCATAATATGTGTCCTTTCCCCTCTCGGTTGTTGCATCAAAGCGTACACCGCTGTTTTGGTTGGTGTTCTTTTGATCTTGGACAATCGTGTAAAATGTATTCCCATTTATCTCGTATCCTTTGTAAATCAATACAGTCGAAGATGGTCCCCTGGACAACAAGTACAACTCATCACAAACAGTGTTGTCACCTCTGAGACGTGTTTCCAACCAACTGCTGAAAGTCCTGATGTGTTCACGTGTAATCCAGTCGTCGCACTGCTCCGGGTGTTTGGAGCGCAGACTGTTCTTGTGTTCATCGACATACGGGGTCACCAATGTAGAGTTCTGTAAAACTGTGTAGTGTGCTTGAGACCAAGAATATCCGTCCCTGCATATTATTGAGTCCCTTCCAAGCGTGCCTTTTCCAGTCAGTCTCCCCTCGTACCGCGATTTAGGGAGACCTATCTTATTAAGGCCAGGAATGAAGTCAACACAAAACCCGATGACATCCTCTGTTTGATGGCCCATGGAGATGCTTCCTTCTGGCCTGGCGCGGTTACGGACATATTTCTTTAGGACTCCCATGAACCTCTCAAAGGGAACATATTGTGTAGAAATACGGGCCCCAGAATGACAATCTCGTCGAATAGATGAACTAGGACGTGTGTCATGATATTGAAGAAGGATGGTGGGAACACAAGCTCGAAACTGACAAGACATTGCGCCACATCACTCCTTAGCCTTGGTACGATTTCTGGATCGATCACCTTCTGAGAGATTACATTGAGGAATGCACATAGCTTCACAATGGCTAATCGGACGTTTTCCGGTAGAAGCCCCCTCAATGCAACCGGAAGCAGTTGCGTCATAATCACATGGCAGTCATGAGACTTTAGGTTCTGGAACTTTTTATCTGCCATATTTATTATTCCCTTTATATTCGACGAGAAGCCAGTCGGGACCTTCATACTAAGCAGGCATTCAAAGAAGATTTCTTTCTCTTCTTTCGTAAGAGCATAGCTGGCAGGACCTTCATACTGCTTTGGAGGGATGCCGTCTTTTTCGTGCAAACGTTGCAGGTCCTCCCGTGCCTCAGCTGTATCTTTTGTCTTTCCATACACGCCCAAGAAGCCTAGCAGGTTCACGCAAAGGTTCTTCGTCACGTGCATCACGTCGATTGAAGAGCGGACCTCTAGGTCTTTCCAGTAGGGTAGGTCCCAAAATATAGATTTCTTCTTCCACATGGGTGTGTGTCCCTCAGCGTCATTCGGAACAGCTAGTGCGCCGGGGCCCTTTCCAAAGATTACGTGTAAATCATTGACCATAGCAAGTACGTGATCACCGGTACGCATGGCGGGCTTCTTCCGGTTTGTGCTCATCCCACGCACGTACACCGTTTCCATTCCACAGTTGTAAAAGTTCTTCAACTAATGGCCTTAGGTACACATCAATGTCGTTGCCGGGTTGCTTAGGGCATTGGATGAGAACTGGCATCATAATGAACTTCCGCTTCATGCACATCCAAGGAGGAAGGTTATACATACATAGAGTCACGGGCCAGGTGCTGTGATTGCTGCTCTGCTCCCCGAAAGGATTAATGCCATCCGCGCTTAAAGCAAACCATACGTTCCTTGGGTCCTTTGCAAACTCCTCCCAGTACTTTCTCTCGATTTTTCTCCACTGCGACCCGTCAGCGGGTGCTCTCAACTTCTCGTCTTTCTTACGGTCCTCACTGTGCCATCGCATCAACTTGGCATGCTCTCTGTTGCTGAACAAATGTTTCAACCGTGGTATTATAGGAGCATACCACATCACCTTCGCAGGAACCCTCTTCCTGGCGGGCTCGCCATCAACATCACCAGGGTCATCTCGTCTGATCTTATACCGCAATGCACCGCATACCGAGCATGCGTTCAGATCCTTGTATGCACCGCGGTAGAGGATGCAGTCATTAGGGCATGCATGTATCTTCTGCACCTCCAATCCTAGAGGGCATACGACCTTCTTTGTTGCGTATGTACTGTCGGGCAATTCGTTATCCTTCGGAAGCTTCTTCTTCAATATTTTCAGTAGCTTCTCAAATCCTTTGTCAGCCACAGCATTCTCTGCCTTCCACTGCAGCAATTCCAGTACGGTACCGAGCTTTGTGTTGCCATCTTCGTAATTGGGGTACAACCCTTTTTTGTGATCCTCTAACATGCGATCGAACTTCAGCTTCTCCTTTTGACTTTGCATTGTGTCCTTGCATCGACAATGACCCGGCGAAGATCATCATTTGGTTCCTCTTGATCTTCAGCAGCTTCACCCGTTGCAGCATCATTGGGCACATCGTCTGGTTCCTCTTGATCTTCACCAGCTCCCCCCATTGCAGCATCACCGTATTCAGGGGGCACATAGTTGTCATCGTACTCTTCTTCTTCGCCGTCTTCCATCATAACCCCTATTTCTCCGTGCCTCGTCCAAACATTATAGTGTGGCATGAAACCCTTGTAAAGCAGGTGGGAGTGAAGGATTTTCCGGTTAGAGTAAGACATCGTATTCACACATTTAGTGCATGGACAACACATAAAACCATTCTGCTTGTTTGCCTCAGCCGCATTTAGAAACTCACGCACGCCCTTAATGTACTCGGAGGTGTGTCTGTCACCGTACATCCATTGCCGGTTCATCTGCGTGCATTTATATATAATTAAGTGTGTCAAAAACCATTACAGAACATCATAAATAGAAAATTAAGTGACCAAATGGATAAAAGTTCATCATCACATTAAAACCAAAGTACATACATATATAGTTCTCATCTAACAACATATAGCTCTCCATACACATCGAAACTATGTAAAACATTTCAACGCGAAAACAAATGCTATCATAATCGCAACCAAGGTAACAATTGATCCAACGGCATAATGATACCAAGTCTCGGTATGAATGGCATATTTTCTAATCTTTTTAATCTTCAACCGCATTGCATCCATCTTGATCTTGTGATCATCGACGACATCCGCAACATGCAACTCCAATATCATCTTCTCGTCCACATTTTTTTTTATTTTTTCCTTCAAGAATTTGTTTTCTTCTTCAACTAAATTTAACCTCTCGACAATAGGGTCCATCTTGATCTTGTGATCATCGATAACTTCCGCAACATGCAACTCCAATTCCATCTTCTCCTCCTCCATTTTTTCCAATTTTTTCTTTAACGAAATGTTTTCCTCTTCAACTAAATTTAACCTCTCCACAAGAGGGTCGGTTGGAATTTCCGGTTCAACTACCTCCTAGACATAATAAAACATCTATGCATGTCAGGTTGGTCGGCATAACTATCATAAACACTAAAACAAATAGTTATAAATTAAAGATAATATACCACATCCGAATCGTAGACCGGACGAGGGCCCACGTGGGCGGATATCAAAACCATCGCACTATATAATAATAAGCAATAATAAACGTAAGAAAATTAGACAAATATCTATCTAAAGCAATAATAAAAGTAAGAAAAGCATGGACATAACAAGAGGCTCACCACGGTGGTGCCGGTGACGAGATCGGCGGGGGCGATCGACGGCGGCGAAGACGGGGACGGGACGTGACGGACCGCTAAACCTAGACAAATCTCGGAGAAAATAGAGCTTCGAGAGGAGAAAAGCTTAACTAGTGTGGCTCGGGCATTCCACCGAACACGTTGTGTGCATAGGAGGTGAGCTAGAGCACCACTAACCCCTCTCCCCCTCGGCCAGAAAAAAAAAACAGAGCAGTGAGCTCTGCTCTTGAGTGAGGGGGTTTATATAGGCAACTCACTGGTCCCGGTTGGTTCTACAAACCGGGGCTAAAGGGGTGCCTTTGGTCCCGGTTCATAAAACAAACCGAGACCAATAGTGGTGGGCCAGGAGCAAGAGCCATTGGTCCCGGTTTTTAGCTCCAACCGGGACCAATAGGTCCAGACGAACCGGGACCAATGGCCCACGTGGCCCGGCCGGCCCCCTGGGCTAACGAACCGGGTCCAGTACCCCCATTGGTCCCGGTTCTAGATTGAACCGGGGCTAATGGGCTGGACCAATGCCTTGTTTTCTACTAGTGTATGTGGCGCTTTGGCTCATCGTATGATGTATTCGCTTCCTTATCTTTTCTTTTTCTCGGTCTAGTAGACATGTCCTTCACATAGATAACCTGTGCCACATCATTGGCTAGGACGAACGGTTCGTCAGTGTATCCAAGATTTTTCAGATCCACTGTTGTCATTCCGTACTGTGGGTCTACCTGTACTCCGCCTCCTGACAGATTGACCCATTTGCACTTAAACAAAGGGACCTTAAAATCATGTCCGTAGTCAAGTTCCCATATGTCCACTATGTAACCATAATATGTGTCCTTTCCCCTCTCGGTTGTTGCATCAAAGCGGACACCGCTGTTTTGGTTGGTGCTCTTTTGATCTTGGACAATCGTGTAAAATGTATTCCCATTTATCTCGTATCCTTTGTAAATCAATACAGTCGAAGATGGTCCCCTGGACAACAAGTACAACTCATCACAAACAGTGTTGTCACCTCTGAGACGTGTTTCCAACCAACTGCTGAAAGTCCTGATGTGTTCACGTGTAATCCAGTCGTCGCACTGCTCCGGGTGTTTGGAGCGCAGACTGTTCTTGTGTTCATCGACATACGGGGTCACTAATGTAGAGTTCTGTAGAACTGTGTAGTGTGCTTGAGACCAAGAATAACCGTCCCTGCATATTATTGAGTCCCTTCCAAGCGTGCCTTTTCCAGTCAGTCTCCCCTCGTACCGCGATTTAGGGAGACCTATCTTATTAAGGCCAGGAATGAAGTCAACACAAAACCCGATGACATCCTCTGTTTGATGGCCCATGGATATGCTTCCTTCTGGCCTTGCGCGGTTACGGACATATTTCTTGAGGACTCTCATGAACCTCTCAAAGGGGAACATATTGTGTAGAAATACGGGCCCCAGAATGACAATCTCGTCGACTAGATGAACTAGGACATGTGTCATGATATTGAAGAAGGATGGTGGGAACACAAGCTCGAAACTGACAAGACATTGCGCCACATCACTCCTTAGCCTTGGTACGATTTCTGGATCGATCACCTTCTGAGAGATTGCATTGAGGAATGCACATAGTTTCACAATGGCTAATCGGACGTTTTCGGTAGAAGCCCCCTCAATGCAACCGGAAGCAGTTGCGTCATAATCACATGGCAGTCATGAGACTTTAGGTTCTGGAACTTTTTCTCTGCCATATTTATTATTCCCTTTATATTCGACGAGAAGCCAGTCGGGACCTTCATACTGAAAAGGCATTCAAAGAAGATTTCTTTCTCTTCTTTCGTAAGAGCATAGCTGGCAGGACCTTCATACTGCTTCGGAGGGATGCCGTCTTTTTCGTGCAAACGTTGCAGGTCCTCCCGTGCCTCAGCTGTATCTTTTGTCTTTCCATACACGCCCAAGAAGCCTAGCAGGTTCACGCAAAGGTTCTTCGTCACGTGCATCACGTCGATTGAAGAGCGGACCTCTAGGTCTTTCCAGTAGGGTAGGTCCCAAAATATAGATTTCTTCTTCCACATGGGTGCGTGTCCCTCATCGTCATTCGGAACAGCTAGTGCGCCGGGGCCCTTTCCGAAGATTACGTGTAAATCATTGACCATAGCAAGTACGTGATCACCGGTACGCATGGCGGGCTTCTTCCGGTGATCTGCCTCGCCTTTGAAATGCTTGCCTTTCTTTCGACATTGATGGTTGGTCGGAAGAAATCGACGATGGCCCAGGTACACATTCTTCCTGCACTTGTCCAGGTATATACTTTCAGTGTCATCTAAACAGTTTTTTCTTCTTCAACTAAATTTAACCTCTCGACAATAGGTTCCATCTTGATCTTGTGATCATCGATAACTTCCGCAACATGCAACTCCAATTCCATCTTCTCCTCCTCCATTTTTTCCAATTTTTTCTTTAACGAAATGTTTTCCTCTTCAACTAAATTTAACCTCTCCACAAGAGGGTCGGTTGGAATTTCCAGTTCAACTACCTCCTAGACATAATAAAACATCTATGCATGTCAGGTTGGTCGGCATAACTATCATAAGCACTAAAACAAATAGTTATAAATTAAAGATAATATACCACATCCGAATCGTAGACCGGACGAGGGCCCACGTGGGCGGATATCAAAACCATCGCACTATATAATAACAAGCAATAATAAACGTAAGAAAATTAGACAAATATCTATCTAAAGCAATAATAAAAGTAAGAAAAGCATGGACATAACAAGAGGCTCACCACGGTGGTGCCGGTGACGAGATCGGCGGGGGCGATCGACGGCGGCGAAGACGGGGACGGGACGTGACGGACCGCTAAACCTAGACAAATCTCGGAGAAAATAGAGCTTCGAGAGGAGAAAAGCTTAACTAGTGTGGCTCGGGCATTCCACCGAACACGTTGTGTGCATAGGAGGTGAGCTAGAGCACCACTAACCCCTCTCCCCCTCGGCCAGAAAAAAAAACAGAGCAGTGAGCTCTGCTCTTGAGTGAGTGGGTATATATAGGCAACTCACTAGTCCCGGTTGGTGCTACAAACCGGGACTAAAGGGGTGCCTTTGGTCCCGGTTCATAACACCAACCGGGACCAATAGTGGTGGGCCAGGAGCAAGAGTCATTGGTCCCGGTTTTTAGCTCCAACCGGGACCAATAGGTCCAGACGAATCGGGACCAATGGCCCACGTGACCCGGCCGGCCCCCTGGGCTCACGAACCGGGTTCAGTACCCCCATTGGACCCGGTTCTAAATTGAACCGGGGCTAATGGGCTGGACCAATGCCCTGTTTTCTACTAGTGAACTACATAGCCGGATGAACCCACGCCACACGCCCATACCTAGCCACCTAGCTTAATCGAGGGCGGATCAACTAATACCCATATATGTTTATCTACTAATTCTCCCATGCGACGCCCTTGCTTGCTTGCATGTTGAATAGTATTAAGAACCACTGATATGGACACCATGCCTGCCTTGGATTTTCGAGGCCGCATGCCCAGATCAATGGTGAAGCTAGCTTGGTGTGAGGATGACATGCAAGTAGGTGTGCACAAACGCACGAAGTTGGAGCCATGTGGTGGCAGCTGTATATATAGCTACTCCTATGTGGGATGGCCAGTCGGGAGTGTGCGGCCACGTACTACAAAGCGTGCTGCAAGCTTTTCGCGCGTGCGCATGCGTACAACATAAGATATACACTATAATGTAAAGACGTTTTTTTTTTTTTACGTTGGTGTAGTGTCAAAACATTATGAGATGAAGGGAGTGTATATGTTTACTTATTTCATATTTCACAGATGCATGCAGTGCACAGGTCGCCATTACGCGCCAGCCGGTGGGTTAATTTTCAATTTGAAGGGGGCGGTGGGTGTGTTAATTAAATTGCTCAACTAGCTATTCTAGCCTAGCTAATCTACCATACATAGCTTTCAGATGGAACATCACATGCATGCGTGCATGCGCGACAAGAAATATATGTATGCACGGACGCGTGTGCACGGCCGCCTTAGCTACACGCCGCTGATTAATCAATTTGCTCTTCCTTTGCTTCCAGTTTACTCCTGCTAGCTACTCATCCTAATCACTCGAGTGGGCATGTCTGTCACTGCAAACATACAGTACTGCTACACTGTTACGTACTCTAATCCAAGCGCACGCAGTGGCCGTACGTACGTGATGATGTGCATGCATGGTGCGCACTCTGATCCAACAGTAGTTGCACGTATATGGTACCGATTCTACGTGGCAAGTCCTCCCTGCAAGGAAAGACAAAACATTATGATGTAGCTGTAGTTGTTCTCGTCGTCGTTGTTGCGGAAAATATGCATGAGTTTTATCCATTTTAAAGGCGGACGGTCACTTGTGAGTAGTAGCCGATATACTTATTCACTTTCCCTTTCAAATCTACTCCTAAACCCTTTTGCTTGGTGCCACATATTGGATCCATTATTATGACCAACGAAACTTTGATCAACAAGATATCCTCAAAAGTTGATAACGTCAGGCATCTTACCTTTGTCGTCTTTGCGTTCTTTTGCTTCTTGCTCGGACTGGGAATTGATGTTGCCCCAACTTCAAATGAAGGACAAGTTGGATCCCCAAATTCATAGTCCATTCGGGCCGGACCTTGATTATATATCTGACATGTACAACTCCTAAATGATCATGGTTTGCAAGCATTTATCATGTTCGAAATAAATTAGCGGCCTATGCAAAACATTGAACATGGCATATGCAAAGTTGATCGGACAGGAGCAACAAGAACATACCAAGTCTTGTTGTGTCATTCCGTCGAACATGTGATGGGCAGCCGGGCACCCGTGCTTCTTTGTCGGCGGCGGGAAGGATGGGATGCGGGGTTCAGCCGGGGG